>BJBW01003131.1:121478-278735 GCA_004320125.1 Scolopax mira
TTTGCTCCACAATATGCCATTAATTTCAGAGAGTTAGAGGAGGCCTAAGTAAAAGTAAAATTACAGAACACAAAAATGGTTCAGTTTTACCTCAAACTGGGACATTAACACACTTAAAGAATGTAAGTGTAGAAAAAAAATTAGACTAAAATGTATATTTTTTTTAGGAAATGTTTGATTGCTGTATCACAAACCTTTTATTATACATTCAGTTCAAAGATGTTTGCATATCTTATTGAGCAAGCTGCATATTTTCCTGGCTAAGGTGTGTATACTCTAGTCATTTCATTTTTGCACACTTCACTGACTGAGCTGCATGGACTACTTTAACTATCACCAGGAATACTTGACTGAGTTCAGCTGCTTAGTTGAGTGCTTCTGTTTGTGTGCTTTATTACTCCAGTGGTGTATTGTTGATAAAGTTCTGTTCTGTGCTGTTAAATTTTTGGTTCTGCCAATCTAACTCCATACCACGCTGAGAGAACTGCACACATTGCTAAGTGCTTACTCTGCGGTGAACATGAGTGGTTGAAATGTTATAATCTGCAGTGTTTTGTTAAATGAGCTGCATATTTTTGTTTTTATATACGTTGCTTACCCAGTTGTGTACATTTGCCCAACTCATTATACAAAATAAGCTTGATTGGAATAAGAACATTCTCTACCAGCTGTCTGCTCTGAGTCAGTATGTAACAAAATTAGCAACTTTCCAACAGTGGCATGATTGCATCCAAAGTTTAATGCAATTGGTTTGGAGATCTTGTTTGTTTCATTCACTCCATGCAAACATCAAGATTAACAAACCAATTTGTTGCAACTTAATTTGTTTTCACAAATATGAACAAAGTTAAGTAACAGAGGAAAAACTCAGCATTCTAATACAGGAAAATGCTTCCATGTAAAGTATGGAATATTTAGAGACCTAAATATCATTATACACTTAGAGCCATACACTGTAAAAATAAGAGGAAAATAACTAAACGCTTCCCAAGATGGGTATTTCATCAGATGAGCAATATCTGAAATACTTAAAATTACAAATATAACATTTTGTAAATTAAGGAATGCTTTCTTCAAGAGTTATAAAAGGAATCTCATGACCCTTAGTAAATCTCAAAATGCTGCAATAGACAAAATACATGAAAACTCATATTCACAGATATGTAGTTTGCTGATTAACATTGGTACAAAAATGAATTAACTTTAAGAAAGTATTTTTCTCAACTTGCTGTTTTTTTGAGTTACTTCCAGTAAAACCTACTGATTCTATGATTATTCTTAGATTTTGACTAATTTACAGACTTTGCTTACATAGCAGCTTGTACTTTCATTTACAAAATCTTCAGTGTTACCTCACCTCAAAACCACTTTATTTCTTTAAACAAAATTTTACATATGAAAACTTAATTGATCTTATTGCTTCAAAGAGTGGCCGTTTAATTCTCAGACTTCTTATGAACCATTATTTAAGATTTTAAACATTGTAATAGTTTGTTTTTTTTAAAAAAGTGAATACCTAGGGACAAATATAATTTTTAGTGGTCTGTCTTCATTGATATCTGTGGAAAAGAAATCTAACGGGAGAGGTAAAAACGGAATGTATTAGTATATTCTGGAACACTGTATTAAAATTAATTTAGTGTTCATATTTCAGATTTTCTGTGTACATTAATGTTGGGTATTAAAAGAGAAACCAGGTACACTGGTTTTATTATCTGAAAAGTAAATGTAATATATGAGATGAGCTAAATCCAACCTAGACTTCTTAACAGAAACAGACTAATTTTGCATAAAATGACTTGGATCAGACAGATGGTAAGGAAAAAGGTTTTGTCTCTGTTTTCTCTTTTCTTCCCCCAGTATGAATTTACATTCAGTACCAGTGCATTACCAGTAGAGATCTAGATTTTGCTCTTTCTTTGAACTGTTAAATATCAGATACCGTTTTCCCAAAGTTATTAGTGTAAACTAAGAACAGAATTTCACTCTTCTTCTCAATCATATTCAGACAAATGTGCAGTTTTGTCTGTGTACTTGTCTGTTTTCTCTATGGGCAATTTCTACTGTGTAGCTATTCTGTGCACTTTTTGCAGAGGAAAAGTCTTTTTTTTGCCAATGGAAGCGAAGAGGAATATTCCTTTCGGGGGGGAAAAAAAAAAATCAGAAATCTGTATTTTATCCTGTTGCTGTATGAGGCCTAAGGTAGTAGAAACAAGCAACTAAGAAGCTTTAAGAGATGAAGCAGTTAGAAAGTTTTTATGAGGACTGCTACCCTATCTCTTGGCTTTCCACCAACCTCTCTAACAATAACTGCAGCAAACTGGACTTGCTGTTCTGTTTCCAGATCTAAGTAGCCCATTCCTCTGATGGCTTTCATGCCTACTGAAAAACCAGCATAACTAAATTAAAAACATACATTCCATGTATATCACTGCAGTGGAAACACACATGAACTATTAAAATACCAGGAACATACAAGGTATCTGATCTGAGATCTATGGAGAGTAACAGTAATTCATAAGATACACATCTATTCCATGTATTTTCTGTATTTGCACATATAAACAATTTCATAATTTATAGCTGACCTCTTTTCTTTCTTTTTTTTGTTTTTTTCACTCCCAGAGAGTAATTTTCAATGTTGTCAACTTCAGCAAAACAAAAAGCCTCTACAGAGATGGGATGGCTCCAATGGTGAAATCCACAAGCAGACCGAAATGGTAAGTTATCCTTCTGAAGACTTGCCTAATGAAGTAAAAGTGTTTAAAGTGTTTTATTTGGCACTTTCTTGTAGAGAAGACCTTATGGCTCAGGTGCCTTTTCTAAGATTAGGAGAGAACTTTGACGTAAAAGCCGTTTTGTAAGGACAGGTTCTCCTTGGAGCCAATGGACAGTGTGAACTCTGAAGACCCTTTTTCCAGCTTTGCTGTGATCACAGAACCATAGAATGGTTTGAGTTGGAAGGAATCTTAAAGATCATCTCATTCCAACCTCTCACTAGGCCTGGTTGCTCAAAAACCAGTCCAACCTGGCCTTGAACACATGATGGTGTATTGTAATACCTTGTTTCAAGTAGCATGACTGAAGAGATGTCCATTCAAGCAAACTGAACAGTCAGGGCTTGGTCCAAATTATTTTTCAGATACATCCTTACCGCCCAACTGTCAAGACAGTTTCTGGCCCAGTTTTGACCTGTGTAGCTAGCAATCTTCCCAATATGGAAAATGGACTGGGCCTGGGCTGATTCTGAAAGGTTGTTTGGATTTGTTTTCCCTGTTTTGGGGTGGTTGGAGTTTAATGGTAGAATGTGAGCTCTGCTTTGTGAGTGACCTCATGTGAATAAGCAGTGTCTGGTCTGCTTTATCTAAGGCAGAAGGTGTCCAACCAACCTAGTTGTAAGCGGCACAATATATACAACACAGAAGGGCATGCACATATGAAACCCATGAATACCCATATAGATGGTAATTTATCAAACATCTACTGTGAATAATAATATGTAAATCTAATGAATCCTAATGCATGCAAGACTCCCAAGAATTATATGATTTGCTTTCAGCTAGGAGACTTGTTTGAATATGGATAGTGAGGTTAGGCCGTAAGCATACAGTAATGTATTCTTGTAAGCCTGTATAGCTGCTGCTTTTTACTGGTTAATTAATAATATGTTTGATCAATCTGCACATTATCTGAGCCTTATAAATGTATCTTTCTTAAATACTTCAACTGTCGCAAAATTTCTACCCACAAGATACTAATTTTTGGTGGTCATAAGATCATTGTTATTGTATGACTTCTTCCTCATATCACTGACAGAATGGCTATTTGTTTTTTTTTTATCTAGGTGATAGGGTCATATGGACAGAAGAGCTGTCTCACCATAAAGTTAGTGGATGGGGTCATATACAGCTCAATAGGACCATGTAATAACATTGAAAATTAATTTAAAAAAATCCATTGTGTTTAGTGTTTTTGTAGCAAAAGTCATGTTAATTGTGTTTACTATTTAACTTCAGGAAAATCTTTTGGGGCATTTCAGAGTAACATTTATCAAGCATACTTTAATCATCTTTCAAAACCTCTTCCTTCTCTCACTGGGGTCTGGTATTTGCAGCTGAGTATATTGTGTGTTAAGTTTATCTATAAATCAGGTATTGCTTTCATACAAATTTTATGCCTTAGTTTGGTTTCAAATTAAAGTGTAAATCTTACAAAACAATGCAAAATGAGCTTTTTCTAGAACATATAGTCCCCTTCAATATTTTTAAAACAGATTTCTCTTCCATTTCCCTGGAGATCTATTTATTTTTGTGTTTTATATTTTTAGGGGATGTATTTTGCTCCCATGAAAGTGAGGAATGAATAACATTGCCTGGAGCCAGGCACAGTGTAGGCAGCAGGTGCTGAGCAGCTTCCTTGAACAGGGCTACTACCATACTTTAATCCTGTTTCAGAAATTTTAGCTGTAATTTTTAAAGATCGTTATTCTATTAAGGTATTTTTATTTTTTTCTAGTACTCTGTATATGAAAACATTTTGCTATACTTTGAAGGTGCACATTAATTCATACTGTTATCAGGGACCTTAGTGATATTGGGGTCTACTCAATATAATTTTCTGTCTTGATGTTAATAGGAGTTATGCATGTGTTTTCCAAGCGGGAAAACACATACATTATTTTCAGATATATGTTTTCTATTAGAGCTGTCTTCCATTTGGATTATGCCTTTTACAATTACCTCTGTATCTGTTTCCATGGCATTCTAGTGAAACCTGTAAACAAAATTTTCTCTTTCTCCGTTTGCTGAAATAGGATTTACTAGTACTTGCAGTTGCTTATGCAGCTTACAGGTAGTTGTGGTCCTTGAACATGAACAGGGCAATATCCAGCTGCATTGATTTGATCCTATTTGATGCTTTGCTTATATTAGTCTAGAAAGCCATACTGAATCATTCAGGGCTGCAAAAGAGCTGAGGTCTACATGGAGGTACTCAGGTTTCAGAATTGTGGAAGGAAACCACTGGAACTCTCCACCTTATATTAAGATTTAAGTCAGCATAGCAGGTTAGTGGATCTAATGTAATTAAATTAGAGAATGATATATTAATTACTAAAAGTTGAAAAAACACAAAACGTATTAAAATCAAATAAAAAGGAAGGCTACCAGAAGCTATGGTCTGCAAATATTCTGTAACAGGACTTCATTTTCTCATCCCTGAGCTCTTCTGTACTAAATATTTGGGGAACTCATCATTATTGTGCCCACCTGTGGAGGCAGGTAATCCAAACCTCTCAACTTCCTCTGGCCGCACTGACAGAAGCAATGGTGTGTCACACATAACTATTCCACTCCCCTTTTTATACAATCAGGTTTGATTTTTAGGGTGCTAAAGTGGCTTCCTGCATTTGACAGGTGTGGGTATGTTACTCCTCTTAATAACAGATATTCAATCCTGAGTTATGCCATTTGGATTTAAATGAAAAGTTCCTACTGTAGTCAGGATAGAATATGACCATATTGCTCAGAAAATCCTGCATATCAAAAGTAGATTGGCCTCCAGAGACTGTGAATTTTAATGTTTATTTTGAATGTTATGTGAACATGGCTCCAAGCTTTGCAACATTTTGTGAGTTTGATTCTTGACTCTGGAACAAATCACTGCCAAGTGCTCTTGAAGTAGAGAGTGTGTCAAACACAGATCAACGTTTTTGACCTGTATTCCCTTGCCCTGTGGGGTAAGATCTTTAAATGCAGTCAGCATCAAGGTTCAGCTCAGTGTTACTGATGTAAATGGAGTATATCACTGTCATCAAAGCACTCTATATGGACACAGATGTTCTGGTGTTGACATATTCTTCTCTTTTGAAGTAAGGCTAAGCATTTCCAGTAATGAGGTACTTAAGAAGGGGAAACAGTAAGCTGAAGGATAAGGAAAAAACAGATTTCATGGTAAGGAAAAGAGTATGTTTTAAAAAGCAAAAACCAGAAAAGTAAATTCTGATTAAAATATCTATTTTCCCCGTACGCAGTAGTGGGTTTACTGAATATTCTTTTCCAGAGGGAGAGAGAAAAATAAAAGAACTAAGTAGGTTAAGTTCTGAGTCCCTCTACCCATTTTTTCTGCATTTTTTGTGGACTTGCTGCGTTGACACTGAATAGTATGGGTTTGTGTCAGCTGCATCAGTTAAATTTCACTGCAATGAATCATAGCTCATACGTAGAAAATGCATCATTGTGTCACACCATGTTTCATCAGTTGCACTTCATAGCTAATCGCAGAAGATGAAACTCAAGATTTTATTTCAAGCCAGTGGAATATGCTGTGTCTGATCACTTAGCATTTTTGCTTAAAATTGTCTTGTTCAGAAGTATTACACAAAGATTTTAGAGAACTTGTGTTTTTTCTCAATAAAAACTACTATAAATGTAAAAAACTCAATTACTGTAACAGAGACCTCTATTTGCCTGTCTCTTTTTTCTTTGTCTCATTTGTGGAAGTGAAAAATTTGTAGAGATATGGATTTGAGGAAATTAAATTTTTGCTATGCTGATGCAGTTTCTAATGTAATCTTTTTCTTTGCTGCTTCATTTAAGTACAACCTAATTTTGTTGCAGTTTCTTAATCAAGATTTCACACTAAAATCTCTGTCCTTGGAAGGTATTAATAAAGTAACATGTGAGCATAGCAGTGAAGGACCATTTCGGTACATATAGCGGGCTATTATATTGATTGTACGAAGTTTTACAAGTTTCTCAAAGTGAAATAGAAGAGTGAGTTGTTCGAGAGGCAGCAGATTTTCCAAATGATGAAGTGAGCAAATATTCCCTTTGGGCGGAGAACAGCTATAACTCTTGATTATTCAGTGTGAGCATTGCCTCATTGGGGACATTAGTTTTTCAAATTGTGCTAATCTTTTAAAAGTAACAACTGGCCACTCATCACCTTAGGTATTTCAGCAAGATCATGTGCAAAACTCTAATTAGTATTTATAGAACAGCAACTCCTCCCAGTAGAATAGCAGCAGTAGCTGGCAAATATCTGGTTGACACCTGTTAAGTCTTCAGACATTCATTGTATTTTATTCTGCATTTCAAATGAGCAGAGAGCAGTAGGTGAAGTCCCCATAATTAAGGGATAAAGGATAATAAATAACATGGTTCTTGAGTGGATGAACACAAGGTTAAAGGCTGTTCTGCAGTTGTGATACTGTATTGCAGGAACTGTTTGTTTGTAAGTAATAATGCTAGCTAAAATATTATGGAGCCTTCAGCATATAAGAGAGGATTTATGTCTAGATTTGCATGTGTTTTGTTTATAATGTCAGATTTCAAACTGCTTCTTGGCAAAACAGCTACTTTCTTCCCTGTCTTTTATCTCACTCAGCATTGTTGGCTTTTAACTAGATAGCTGCCTTCCCCAGCAAGCACTCCACTACCTCTGTTGCTATAACATCTACTGTTAAATACTCACAACACATTGCTTCTGAAGGGTTTTTCTTTTCCAGTAAACCTGGGAGTACAGAAAAACTTCTAGGTAATTAATTCAAATTTGAATCTATATGTATCTTGGTAAATATTGTCATGATGAGGATTTTTGGTAGACATCGAGAAAAGCAATGCAAGTTTTATGAACAATACTCCCATATGTTCCATTCATCAGAAGAGGACAAGACTGAGAAAATCTGAATTTTGAGTAGCTAAAATGTGTTGATTCTTGCCAAGTTTCTTTAACATTTGTGTCTACAATGCAGTGTTACAATCACTACCATGTCTACCAGGCTGCATTATACATTCAGAGATTCTCAGCAGCATTTTTAGTATGTATTTATATATCTTTAGCCATAAGATAAGCTGTTTGTGAAATGAGCTGTCATTTGTGGGAAAACAGTTTGAGAATAAAGCACTAAAAATATATATATAGCTTGCTAATCTGAGAGACTAGAATTGCTTACTATAAAATATATTGTGGGCTAGGGTTAGTGATAGAATCACCTGAATTTAGGTAAAGAAGATGGACAAGCTGTTATCATTACCTGATTCCTTCCTTGGCCTATTTTACAACTTTGGCTACTCTCTGAAGTTTGTTCCTCTGCCAGTTTTATAATGTAATGTGTGCTTGTTCTTGTTCAGGGATCTAGTGAGAATGCTTTTGGAGGTTCAGAAATATCTACCAAGGCTTCAGTATGTGTTGATGCCGGCTTTTCCAGGTGCAGATCTGGCTCCTCAGAGCTGCTTCCTCCTTTGTGCTAGTATAACTCTGCATAGGGTCACCGTAGAGGGAGCTGGCCCAGGTTAAAAGTCAACTTCCAAGGAAAAGAAAGAGGATTTAACCTTGGTGTGGTTCATCTCATAGATCCAAAACAAGCCGTATGGGTCTCCAACTGGAGGAGCAGCAAGGGAGGTGGGAATAAGCAGGGAGCAGGAGCAAGAGAATGAGGATAGCAGCTGCCAGGAAAATACCTAGAGAATTATCAGCCTCCATTTCAATAACTTGTAGCATTTTATTTGGAGAACATGGGGAAAAAGACATTTTCCGTATTGACCTTTTAAAATCCCACATTGAGTGATAAGCAGGCATAGTCTTAGTCTTACTGTAGCTCTTTGGAAGAAAGTAAGTTGTTTTTAGACACTTTTGAGGTTGGCATGTATATGAAAGTAAAATAACTGTCTCTGAAGTCAGTCCCTGGGTAAATTAATGTTTATGTGACTCTCTAGAAATAACAAAATAAACAGACCTAAGTATTCCACAAACCCATAAAAGAGATGTGCTCTCTTCCCCTTGCCCAGTCCAGCAAAGGTAGTTTTTTCTGAGAATATAGAGTAGGTTACACATCTCTCTTATCAGCAGCAGCTTTTGAGGAAGTAGATGAGAGATTATATTCTGCTGACACGAAGTATGAATCAGATCCCAAAATTAACGTGCCTATTGTGCAAACTAAATGGGATTTGTTTGTGGCAAGAATGAAAAAAATTAAATTTTATTGACTGTATACTTTACTGGATTAAGATAGATGAAATTATGTTGGGAAAAATTAAAATCAAGGAAATTTATATAAAAGAAGGCAAATGTATTTTAGGATTCAATGAGAAAATAATGAGTAAGAGCCAATGGACTGCTAAACCATCATTTAAAAACCCTAGCTATTTTATATGTATGTGTGTTTCCTCATCATTTATCTGACTGATCTCCTATAAATCAATTTATTTAGATTTCAGCGGAGTCAAAAGATCCCCCAGCCAGGATTAAGACTCATTGTGCTTAGTGCTGTGGAAACATATAAATGGACAAAGTCCTTTTCCAAAGTTGTAAAAATTTTATGATAGATTTCAGTAAGAGCAAAGTTAGGCCAATACCGAGCACTTCCAAAAATTCTGTCCTTAAAGATTTATTCCAAGCAGTAACTGTTTAAAAAATGACATACTGCTTACATAAGAGTCTAAATATTTGATGGTTATAGTATTTACATCTAAAACACCAGAGGCTATGGCTTTAATACCTCAATCTGTTTCCCATATACTCTGTCAACATGAGTTCCCTGCATTGATTGAGGGCACTCTGTGATCCCTGAGGTTGTATTCATGAAAGGTTACCTTTGGTACTACTTTATTCATGGAAAGTTTGAAGCATATAGGTAAAAAATGGGTCTATTCCTGCTAGGTGCATTTTTGTCATCTATAAATACTTAATTATTGGGGTGCTGATGAGAACTTCAAAATCTTAAAAAGGTGCAGTTGCCTGAAAATAGTTCCCCCATTGCCAGTGCAAATCACAATGAATTTTGCAGTTGGGAGGTTTTATGGCAGTTTAAAGCAACTGAATTGTAGGTTTTTCCCACTACAGTCCATGGTATTGAGTTTAATGGCTGCAAAACATGACCAAAGCTGTGCATTGCATTCCATACTGAAACAGGTCATTCTCTTTCCTCAGGTGATGGGCATTTGGTGGAACTGATTGCATGAAAAATGTTCACAGAATTGGGTCCCTAACCTTGGCAGGTTTAAAAAAAGTACATAAAATTGAGGCTTTTTCCCCCAAAATGAGTCTGTAAGTTAGATAAATATGGGCAGCACTGAGCTCAAAGCAGAGTCAAACTACCAAGAGGACATTGCAGCTTTTCATTGCAATTTTGTACTTTGAACTAATGGAGCGAAGCAGAATGAAAATCACCTCTGTTAAGAATGGCATTTATCAGCTGTAAGTACTTAGTAGTAAGAGCCCTACACAGACAAAGCTGAGTGTCACCAAGAAATGTACTTGAAAATCAGACTGTTAACACAAGACTACACAAATAAGAGCCAAAAACTGTAATCAGAAAATGCAACATCTCTTTAAGAATGTTTTAATGGTCTGAAGAGTGCTAGACAAGTTGAATTTAACAAGATATAATAACCTATGACATAATATAATTGAGAATGGACCAGGATGCAGCACAGTCAGGTTAAATTTTGGCTTTCCTTCACTTAGCCTTGCAACTTTAAAGATCTTTCAACATATAATTTTAAAAATACATAGTACTTTTTAAATATATGTATGAAATAAAATCATAAGATGTGCAATGTATCAGAAATACAATTCTATGCAAAGTCAAGGCTGAAAATTCCAGCCTGATATTTTTAATGCTTGTTTGAATCATTAACAATGAATTTTTCATTCATACTCTGTGAAGAAACAATATTTAGTGCAGAAGAAAAGGTAATGGGAACTATTCATTGTGAACGTTTGATAAAAGTGAGAAGGTTACCAGACACCTGCCTTATATTTGAAGTGCCATGGTGAAAGCCAAAGCAATGAGTTCAATTTCTCTTTTAATAGAACATAAAATAGAAGACAAAAACATTTTGCTGTACTGTGGAAATTGAGAATTGTAGAGAAAATAAGCAATAAATAAGTATGGCAGGTGATAATGCAGGAACAGGACATTAAAAGAATAGGTGCTGTATCTTGAACTTTATCTCATGGGATTCGACAGTTGTATATAAACCCAAAATATAATTTTTATGCTGTGATGACTAGAGTTAACTTATGAATTAACTTCTGGATGATATGTCACTGGTTTGAGAGAATTAAAATTCAATGATAACAGAATAGAGATAAGATCTTTCCTGCATCTCTAGACATTGAGGCAGGGGCTAAAGTTTTCATTTAACTGCTTCAAATGGTATTATTGAATTCTAGCTTGAAAGTGAAACTTCGACTTCCTGTTTTGCTGTATTAGGCATCTCTGAGATTGAAAACCTAGCAAGAGCTCTCCTCGTGTGGTTAGAAAGTATTCAGGATTCTTTGGCAGCAAATACTAATTCCAATCTTTCTGTCTAGTACTGCTCAGGCAGCACAAGGATAACTGGCTGTCAGATGCTTTGGGTAATAGAAAGGTGAGGCTCCTGGTGGAAAGCTGGCAGCTTTGATGACAGTTCCCAATCTCTAGAAAATACGAGTGGTTCTGGGGAGGGGAAGGGAAGGGCTGGGCTGGGCAGTGCTGGTTCTTCATTAGAATAGCCTCCCTTTGGAAACCCTGAGCCATTAGCTTAGGTCTGAACTCTACAGTGCCTTCATTACTGTCTCTCTGCCACTTAATAGATCTCTTGCTGGAATTCAAGGCTGGTATTTACCTGCCCAGGGTCTCCTGATGTTGAGCAGCCCTGCTGGAGAGTCTTTGCAGTACCTGTAACGGAGTCCCCAGCTCTGGGACTTACCCACAGCATGATTATGCAGATGGGCTGCAGGTGAGCTGTGCAGCTGAAGTGCAGGTGTCCAGCCTCAGGGTGTTATATTTGCTACAGGTGTGTACACAGTTAAAAAAAAGCCTCTTGGGTTTGCCCCTCTCTCACACAACAGGCAGGAGGCTGTGAGGTGGGACGGGAGCTCCCTTGTTTTGGCAGGTAAGGGTTTTTTTTACAGCTCCTAAACTGCAGCAGTATGTGAGTTATTTAACTGATTTTATCTTTTAACAGTGAGGTGTGCATGGCGATAATTAAAAATGATGACAAGCCATAAAATATTTATTGCAGCTGGACTGCTTTGCTTAAAGCAAGAAGCCCCATGTGGGCCTAGGCTGGGGGGACACTTGGCTGGGCAGGGTTTGACCCAGGAGCCACCTTCCCTCAGGCGCTACCTGTTCCCCCCTTCCATGCTGGGGCTCTGCCTTGTGCATTTTGCTGCCTTATTTCCTCAGTTTTTCCACTCTGTCTTTGCACAGCCAGCCCTCCACAATGCTTCCAAGCCTGGAGAGAACATGGCAGGTGCTGGGGAGGAGAGGGCCCAGTGTTAGCCAGTGCGCCCTGTCCCTTTGGAGATGCCCGCAGGTGTATAAGTGGGTTGTAGGTGTTTGCTCGGGTGCCACCTGCCCGCAAACACTGTGGCTGAGGAAATTGTGTCATGAGAAGCAGTGTAATAATAAGAAGGTGTCCTATCAGCAACTCAAGAATTAGATTTTTATTAGGGACTAGTTGTAAATTTATTAGAGAATTGCACTGAGTAGCTGGACTCTCAGTGGAACGATTTCAAATGGCAGCATTAGTGACTTCCAAAATTGGGAATTGCTATCGAGATTGAGGAGAAAAGCTGTGTTTGTATTAGCTTTTTGTGTAAGGACTTCAGCCTGTTTCAGGTGCTGTTGTAAAAAATGCTGTATTCATTCTATGAATAATGTTGCAAAATAGTTTATTGGAAACGTGTGATACCCTTCAGCAAATTTATAGGAAAGGCCATTGCAGCTCAAGATAAAAAGGGTTTCAACTTAAAAGGATAGATTTGCCATAGAAAGAAATTGAGGAACATCCGAGTTGAAATAATTTACCATGCTTTTTAATATTTGATAAAATCCTCTCTAATATTTTTCTCAATGTAGTTCAAAAGCACCGGTACCTCATAGCTTTGAGACCAGCAGTGATCTAATAATTTAGCTTTGATAAGGAAAGAATTTTTCCCCATCTGCTACTCTACTGGATAGCTAATGCTCTTATGGCTGTTTTTTAAATGTCATTCAGTCAATGAAGGGGGGCCATGCAGTATATGTATGTTTGTGTGGGTTTTTTTATTATTAAAAATAATTCCCTGGGTTCTCCTGAGGAACTGTCACCTTCCTAGGGGTGCAGGTGGAAGGGATTGTGGTACAAATCCTGCTTGGAAATTGTTTGGCTCATTTGGGTTATGTGAACTTGAGGAACGACTCGGCAAGGGGGAAAGTGCAGCTTCTGTAGTGAAAAGCAAAGTCAGTCAAGCTAAGCAGGGAAGGAAACATACTCAGAAGCACTGGGTGTTAACCCCTGCAGGCAAAAGTCTGGTACTTCCTTTAAAAGGAGGAAAAAAGGAGAAATGCTGTTTATGTGCCTGGTGAAATGATGTGGGAGTTGATTTAGGTGAGAATTATAGATGTAAATATAGCTTTCTAAATAACTTTAAAAAAAAAACCAAAACAAGCCCTGTGTTTTAGTGCTGTATGTCATGCTCTTTGAGCATATGTTGGGTATGTGAACTGCTACATTTTCTGGCTGAAAAGCACATAGGCTTGAAAACCAGTAAATTACATGCAATCTTGGCCTTTAATTATACTGGGAATGATCATGAAATTATCACCTGGAGGAAATTTCCCCTGTTGTACACCTGTAAACTGAAGAGTCTTACTTGGAGCACAGAAACACGGGGGGAAAAAGTATGAGGCATCAGTTAGACAGAAAAAAAGATGACCAGCTTTTTTTTTTTTTGAAACTATTTAACAGATGTAACTCTGCTTTCCTGCCATTATCTCTGAGTAAGCATAGGTCTGGATATTTGTACATCAGTCTGCAAGGGAACACAAAACTGCTGGTCTGCGGGTAAAGAAGCCAGGTGCAAAGGGTAGAGTGCATGTCAATATTCAAAAGATGGTCTTAAAGCAAAAGGCAAAAGTTGTCAAAGTTGGTGTGCTTTTCTATTTCTGTAAATGTGAGAGTTCTTTCAGGCTCACTTTACCCCCCGCTGCCTTGTGAGATGCTCATACATCAGAAGTTAGCATCTGCAATCTGTGTGGCTGTGCTCTTTAAGCAGAGTCTCACAGTACGGTGAAAATGAACAGAGCATTCTAGGTTTGTCATTGCTAATGCTCATCAACTTGTATCTGTGCACTATAAAAGTATAAAAACCAATAACCAAGATGAATCATAAATGTCTGGGGCATGTTTGTGCTTATATGTTTATGTGTGGGATGCTTCTTCGGTTTGTTTTCTTTTTCTTATATTTTGGCAAAGAATTACAAGTTTACACTAAGAGTTCTGGGCTTAAAAAACATGCCTGAATAAAGGAAATGAAAGAGTGGATACAAATGGAGAGAAAATAGTAGCTTGGAGTGAAATGTGTGACTAAATCTGTGAGGCCTCTGGATACTAAAATTACAGAAGGAAATAAATTACATGTTGACTGAATGTTTTTCTTCCACTCTTAGAGAGATAGAAACCAGGATGTCTTCTATATAAAGTAAGAGTGAACTTAACTGTATTCAAGCAAAGAAAACTGTATTTTAGTTCTTAAAAGACTCTTATCTTGCTTCACAATAGAGCATAGCATTTACATTCACAGTACTGCCACTGTGTGGTTTCCCCTGAAATTCTGCAGGTGAGGAAAGCCATTCTCTACCAAACCATCAAGACATTCAAAGCAGCATGTACATGTGGGAAGGAGAGTAATGGCAGTGTAAATTGTGTGAATGCATTTCAAAAGACACTTTTTTTTTTTTTTTATGTCATATTTTTGGTTTTAGTTTTGGCTTGCCTTTCCTGAAGGAGGGATTTCACGTTTGTAAAGTTTCTGCCCTGCACATATAGGTTGTCAGCACAACCTAGTATTTCAATACCTTAATATTTACAGTCGAAACTGAAATTACTTTTTGTTTCAACAGTTGGCACCCAATTTCAGGTTAAAATCACACTTATTATTAGAGTTCCTTTTTAAGGTTTTAGTTCTTTGAAAGTATGATGCAATGAAATAAAGATATATATCCACTGATAGAATCTTGTGCTAACATAAATAAAGGCTGTTTATAGCTATAAATTAACATGTGATTGATAAAAGCTATTTCTCCAAAAGCCACCAAACATGTCGATTAAGGTTTAGAAACCCTTCTGGTAAGTGAAGCTGAGATACTTTATAGCAGATGCACAAGTAGTGTATATATTCACAGACAACATTTACAAGTATCACTGATACATTCTGCCTGACAGCAGGAGCCACACACATGAGAAGTTAATGGTCACTTATGCCCCAATAAAAGCTATTTATTGGACTATCTTTTTTTAAGTTTCACTTTTAAGTACAGATATTTTATATTTTGAATTCTACTTTTGAAATGCACTTCTGTACTTATCCCCTTCTTATGGTGGTATCCAAGCATTTTTGTTTTGTGTGTCTAAAAAAAACCAACTAACCACCCCTTTATGCTGTCTCCCCTCCGCCCCTCAAAAAACCTGCACAAAACAACCAACCAACCAACAAATCAACTTAAAATGTCACAAACCCCTCTGGCACTAAGTAACACAATATGGTTATTGAAGTCAAGGCTAAAAAAATATAAACAAATGCTTTAGGTCAATTTTATTAAAATGCAGTGTCATTTTTGCTGTACTCGTAGCACATGAGTCTCAAACCCCTAGAGTTATGGATGAGTACTAATTTTTGACCTCCACTTTCTGCATGACTGTGCTGGATATCTTCCATCTTAGTTTCAAACTAACCAGCAATGTTTTTGAAATGATAGTTAGTAATTTATTTTTTCCCATTACATAAAAATGGAAAATGATGAAATATAAAATGTCTCAAATTTTTCCTAGCCTATCACAATGTGGCTAGGCTGGCCAGAATCAGAAAATCTGGAAACTAGTAATGAATGCTGCTTATTGGACACTGTTTGATTTCTCTCCTCCTGTTGTTTCATGGTGTATTTCCTTAACTGTGAGGTAAGAACTTCAGAAAACAGTGCCTTGAAAACAAGTACAGTATATTACAGACATGAAAACTCAGCAGTTCTCAGAAGTTGAAGTCATGTATTCAGTTGCACAGTAACAGTAAACTAATTGTGAAGCTTTTAATTGCAAAGGAGGAAAATATTTTTATTTAGTGAAGAAAACTTTTATAAGAAGGAAGGGGTGGGGTACCTTCAAATGATGGTACCATACTTGGATTGAACAACAGGGCTGAGCCTTTCAAAGTGCTCCCCAGCCAAAAAGCCAGTAGCTGCTTAGGACATGTACACAGATGAAAACAATTTCCTTGGGTGGATAAAATGAAAGTGAACTGTGGTAGAGGGCTTAAAAAGTAAGTACTGAGACCTTCACAAGTTTTGAAGAGTTAGGGTAATTTTGCTTGGATTTTGATTTTTTTTTTCTTTTTTTTTTTTTTTTTCTGGGGCATAGAGTGTGAAAAGACTAACTTCAGGGATTCAGACAGCTCAACCAAGGTGGTTATAATGTGTTGATGTCTTCTGCTCTGAATCCCATCCTAAGATAGAAATATAATGCTTAAGTAGTGTTTATTATCGCATTTTACAGGAGGAGAGATAAAGGCAAAGGATAATAGATTATTTTTTTCAAGGTCATTGTAAGGATCGGCTTTGGAGCAAACTCATTTTTTTCATTCTATTTGCTTCTCAGTTCAGTGATCTGAAAGCAACAAAAATCTACTACTAAATTTGCTGCATCTGTTGCACTATTACCTTAAAATTTCATCCAGTACATAGTCTTGCTCTAAGCAGGTCCTAATGGGGTTTGGATATTCACTTATTTTGAATTTTTTTGTTCCCAAAGGTTTATTTTTTAAAGTTCTCAAGAAAGCTTGAAAGTTTCACGGTCTTCAGAGTGCAGGAAATGATTTGCTTTGTTTCAGAAGCACATTACTGCTCTTCGTGGGATTTAGCACACCTTTTAGTTAGAAGGGAATATTTATATTCGCTCTAATTTGAGAGCTAGAATTTGCCTCTCACGATGATTATGTAAAGTTATCTGCTGTCAGATAACTGAAAAATCACCCTTCTACCACCTCAGAATACTTGAATGACTTTTTCTATGTGTGTGTGTTATAAAGATGTCTAAAAATATACCCAGACACTCCAAACAAAGCAACAAAAATGCTTCCCATAAGCTCCAGAACAATTAAACTCAGCACTCCCTTCTAAATAAACCATGTGCTGGATCAGTAGAGCCCACAAGAGACAGCCTTTTTAGACCTGCTGTTTGCATGACTTTCTGCTATGGACCTTCTGCACAGGTTTGGAAGTTTGTCTCAGTGCTAACTGCCTAGAAAAATTGCAGATAACGTTAGAATTAGCTTTCGATAATTTTTCAACTCAGTTTGAACCACAGAAATGAAGGTTCATAACACAAAGGTTGTCATACCCTTTGTTGAAATGGTAGCCCTATAATGTGGCATATTAAATATTTAACATCGTTTGCAGCAGATAAAAAGCAATTTTGTTTAATTTTTCCTAAATATTAATGCTATCATGTACCTTAATCCTTTCATTATAATAAAAATTTGTTCAAGCTCATTCTTATTAAACATTTTCTAATTTATAAGGATATGGATGTTTTGCATCTGATCCTAATAAGTAATAAGGCTAAAATGCCATTGTAAAGAAAAAGGGTGAGAGCTGGGAGAGAGTCCTCACTGGTATATAGGGAAGAATTACAGACTAGAAAGATAACTTTATTTTTTTCACCCAAGGACACCAAAGACAATGCCTACCTCCCAAGTAACCCAGCTCAAAGTTTTGGGTCAGTTGTCAAGGAATGAAATGAAATACCTGAAAAACACTCAGTGAAATGACCTGGAAAATAATTTATAAAGAGGTTGCCACTCATTTGAGTGAGGACCATTCTTCCATCTGTTTTTCTGAACTGTGGGGGGGGAAAAAAAATAAAATTCCCAGTTTGGAATTAGTTTCAAATCAGCTTTTCTCTGCATCTTACAACAAAAATGTAGTTGGCAGTTATTTATAATGCTAATTAAAGAGCTTTTTCTCCAAACACTTGCAGTTGATAGGGTTACTGGAGGCAGTAAGCCCTTGATACAATTGCGAATATTTCCCATATACCATCCATCTATAACCAAAGACAGCAGCAGCAAGGTATGCTACTCATAAGAATATTAACAATGCAACCCCTCCCAAACTTCAGGGAAATATTGTTTAGAATTGAATATATTTAGGCTATATTATACTCGGGCCAAGTATGTTGCTGTGGCTTCAATATTTGCAGTACAACTAGAGCTGGCAACAGGGGTCACTCTGGCCCATTTTTGTACTGGGTCTAATGCCTCTGGTTTATTTACAAAATTTCACTGGTTTTTTTTTTGACTGCATTTTTAGAGTTGGAAGGGACCGTAGAGAACATCTAGTCCAACTCCCCCGTCGAAGCAGTAATTCTTTGTTTACTCCTATTTTCCTTCTTTCTCTCATCTAATTCTAATTTCCATGGGCAAAAAAGAAAATACACACGTTTGCTTTAACACTGTATTTTTATTATTATACAGCTTTTCTTTCCTCATGGAACGGCTGTTTTAAATTTCCAATGTCCATAGCCCTTCACTTCCACAGAAAAAATATTGCTAATTTGCTTTACAACAAAGAACTTTATTGCACTTGGTAGATGTACTTTTAAAAAAACAAAATAGTTTCTTTTAAATATTAAGCTGATTAAAACAGTCTTTGCATAATTCTTAGGCCTACTGAATCCCATGTTAGTTGATTTTTCTGAGCCAATATAACTCTTGCATGGAATAATTATAAAGATATTTCTGTTGAGAAAGCAAAGAAAGAACTTGCAATATAAAGAACTGAGTATTGTAACTGTGGGGATTGTGAATACAATAGGTCAGTACTTGCTTTCCTGTCAGTGTAAATCTGGAGAAACCTCTGGATTTAGCTGGAGTTATTTTAGATTTACATCACTGTAAGATAGGCTAGTTACCTCTACTTAACTATGTTATAGGATATTGTGGTCTCCATCCAGTGAAGCACTTGTTTAATCTTAAAAATGTGAGTTGAGCACAAATTTGAGTGCCTTGCTGGATATAGGCTTCTCCTCTTGAATGCCAGGAACGCACAGATAGTCATCAACTGTATATCCCACTTGCTTCAAAGCCAAATAACTGTATCCCAAATATTCCCTGCCTAGATGAGATCAGCAGCCATGTGAACAGCATCTGGTTGAGGTCAATTTAAAGATAGAGATAGGGATTGTAGGTAAAGTCAGACACTCCAAGAATGGAGTGTTTTAGAAAATGCTTCTGGATGATTTGTTGCTTTTGGGAAGTCCTGATACTATGTAAAAAAGAAACAATTCACTTCCTTCCTTCACTGAACAGTTAGAAGACTACTCTCTTGTCTGGTGCATACCTGCCAAGGGATGTTAGTGCACTTGCAGCTTCTCTTTGCCTCTTACAGACCAAATAGCACTGATATTAGTTTTAAAAGTTACAATTTATCTTGGCATAAGATAATAAACTAAGACAGTCTTTTGCAATTGCCAAAGTGACAGTTCTCAAATCCTGTGGTCATAAGTAGTAAAGCTCAAGCTGATAGAAGACAGTTTCTCAGCAGGGTTTGTGTTTTTGATCTCTTCTACTGGAACAGATTGGAAAAGTGATGAATCTTACTGTCCTCCATAAAGAAATTCAGAACTTATTTCACTTACTGTGGTGAAAACCAGTAAAACTAAGAAGAGAAAGAGCAGAAAGTAAAAAGGAGAGGTTTCTAACAGTAGGAGATGCTTAGGAGAAAGAAGATATCCTAACAAATCATCAATTGTAACAGAAGCTGAAGGTCGTACGCTACACATTGTTTAAATATTCTGCTAGATCAGTGATAAAGCTGTGTACTTTTTGTCTGTAAGTGTAGGAGATGATTAGCCATGATAATTAGTTTACTTTTTAGCCCATTTAAAAGGGGATGACTTCAAGTAAAAACTGCAAATGGTCATCAGCTATGTCTGAAAAAGCCTTCTGCCATTTTCTATCAAGAAAGCTCAATCTACATCTCTATGAAATCAATGGATGTTTTTGGCCAACATTTAAATGAGTGTTAAATTCCCCAAATAAGGGCTGCAATATAAATGCTGATGCTTTTGCAGTGCTTATGATATTCTAGAATATTTTTAAACAAGAAAGAAGGAAAGGACCATGTTCTATATAACTCACAGTAAAGACAGACAAGTGAAAAAAAAGCAACATGTTTAGAATAGTGAAACTGAAGGTTTGAGTCTAAAAGTGAAATAAAGATTTTTATTTTTTTAACGGCCTAACTAAAAAATTATAGCATGTATGTCTTTCTGACATTAATAGATGAACCTCCATATGAGAAATTGAATCTGGTAAATCTCAGTGGCTTCTCAATTGTCAGAATGTACCTGATAAGCTGAAAGGAGAAAAATGGTAGTAAAGGGGAAGAAATATGTTGACATTAATGTTATATTGCCAACATACTAACTGGACTTTAAGTAGATATAGAAATTTAGGTTTAAAATATTTCTCAATTTCAGTATAGAAGGGAGACATTTAATGTTTTTCAAATAAAAGGATTCTTTAGCTCATGAAGATTTACAAAAAGTATGACAGTACTCTGAATGTAATGGAAACAAAAATTTCACAAATATTTCAGTCATATGGTAGAATGTCCTTTTTATACATGTCTTTCTTCACAAACATCAAGTTTAAAGGAATTTTTCTTGAACTTGTAAAGATCTCTTGAGTTGCAGAAAAAGAGGTAGCTACAGAGCCCACAGGTCTGTACAAGAAAAATACTGAAGTTCTATTTTAAGTATTACTTGGTATATCAAAACCTTTGCACTCGTAATTTTCAATCATGTAGTTTTCCACTGTAAAGAAATAATAGGTTAAAATATAGCCATTTTTTTTTCAATGGATACAAAATTAAGTTTTATAGTGAGAAAATAATACAAATGATTCCTTCCAAGAATTAAACAGTGTAAATTGCAAACAACAAAATTACCATAAACAACAGCTAAATCCTGAATTGTGATTTAAATATCTTTTTTTTTTCTATCTTTCTACAGTCTTTTATTTAAACACTTTGAGCTATGCTAATGCCCACCGCATATAACTTGAAACCTGCAGAAGGATTATAGTTGATGCAAGCTGATGCGCTGTTGATGATCTCAGTTTGCAAGCTGTTTAATGTTAAAAGTTCCACCGAAACTGTCAGTAGAAAGTCTATGAATAATTTCAAAGACCCTCCCGAGCTTATCTGTTCTCTTGCTTCCAGTGTGCTGCTTTTAGCAATGAAACTAGCAGACTTGTAGCTGTTGCTTGGCTAGTGGAAAAGTGACTTGGAAACGGTTTCACCACAGCTGTGTAAGACTGAGAGATGCTTCTCTTTTTCACTGCTGGAACCACTGCCACTCATCCCTAGCAGTAGTGAGACTCATGTTTCAACAGATAGCGGTGGGAAAAATGGTCTCTGTATATGTGTGGATGCTGCAAGGGCCCCAAATTTTGATCTTGTTAAAGAAATACAATTCTTCCTGGAGCCTAGCTGACTTGCATGGTTGCTACACCTTGCAGGGTGTATTTGGGTGGGTTCCTATGTGTGTATGCATATGTGTGCTGTTTTAAAAGATATGTGATTCTTTGTGGGGCATGTAAATGACTAAAATAACTATCTCTTTGTATAACCTTTTAAGTACTAAGATCATATATAGAATTGGACTTTCTGCTTTGTTCAAACATCCTTTGGTTGAATGGGGATTGAAAGGGATTTCTTTGTAGAAAGATTCTGTGATGACAGTGGTCATCCCAAACTTTTAACCTTATTTTATGAAAGTTTTGAAGTACCAGCTGATCTGCTAAGATATTTGCCAGTATCTTGCAAAAATGCTTTTAATAATCTGGTCTCATCTAAGCTGAAAACAGATGGTGGGTTTATTCTAGTCTTGATGACAGTCTAGCAAGAAACAAGAGTGTGGTGTTTAGGGATTCACTATTTCCCATAACCACCCATTGCTTAATCTGAAGTTCAAATCTGTTTGTATTTTTTTTTTTCTTTTTTTCCTTTAGGAAAATGAATGGAATCTAGTAAAGGTTATGATTATAAAGAGTTATTTGTGAAATCACTTTTAGCTCATTGGGAAATGTCTCTGTCAATGCAAGACTTCAAACAAGAAAAAAGACAAAAACATATATGGGCACTATATATTTAGCAAGCTCTTTGGGGTTTTGATAATAATTCAGTAACATAGAAGCAAAAAGAAAAATCTGTAGTTCTTAGTATGCAAAATTCCCATTGGCTTAAAGGAGATAGTTCTACAAGCATAAAATAAGCATTTTAAATAAGCTTAGTAGAAGCAGTACTCAATATTGAGATGGATGGTTTCCTTTTTAGTAAAAGGAGGGTGGAGTAAAAGGTGATCTACTGTTATAGAGTCTTTACTTCTGGTATACTATGGTACCATGGCAACATCAGAATTAGACACAGAAAATGGGGCAAGCAGCCTGGTAGAACATAATGAAGAGTACACAAACAATGTGTTACAGGGAATCTACTGTAACTGTAATAAGAACTGTTAATAAGAAATTATTAACAAGCAAATATAGTAGGGTTCTGGGGAGAAAGTGGGAGCTCTGTAGAGCTCTTCTGGGAAGAGCTGGAATATGGGATTTGTTGGTAGGAAACGCAGAAACCTTTGAATAGAGAATATATTATCTAGGTTGGTAAGGGGAGTGTGAATATTAAACTCTGCTACTGCAGAGAGCTAAGTGACACTTCTAGGTTGGGAAGAGTTAGAGACCAGTTAGCTCTTGAAATCCTTGAAAGCTGCAATTTCTTCTAGATATAGAGAAACTATATTTCACTACTGCTGTGCCTGTATGTTCAATCAACAGTGTCCTAATTGGGCCCTTTCAGGGTTTATTTTGTGTCTGTCTGAAAGAAGAGTGTAGGCTCCTATGTGGTAAGAGCTGTTTAGGGTAATCAGCTGTCCAGATTTACTCTGCAGTCCTAACAGGAGATAGAGGCAGTTACTCACTAGCATTGTTTGCACTGCAGAAATGCATAGGTACCTTGTTTCTAACAGATTGCAATTATGAGGGATAAAACTACAGTACAGTGAATAGTCAATTTCAAATCAAAACTATCTGATGATCACCATGTATCAGATTAATATTCATGTCTCAGAATTCAGCAGTCGCAGGTTATAAACCTATCATGGGAAAGAAGATTAATGTAAAATCATAGATATGACTGCCTATGAGACATTACATAATTTAGATCCCAGCAGACTGTTGTATTTTCGACTGCTTTTTTTTTTCTCACAGGAGGTGTTTATGTGCCTTATTTCAAAGGGTTTGTGTACACACTGCAAATTTACTACAACAATGTTGTTGATTTTTGTTCCCCAGCTGTTATGGGTAGCATGGGTGTCTTTGTACCACCTGTGCAGCTGGAGGTCCTCACTGATTGCAGATTACAGGTTTGGATGTTATCAAATTAACCTTATGAACTGCTTTGGTTATTCTCAAATCAACCTTGTGACCTGCATGTCAAAATTGTTGCAGCTGAACGTGTATGAGCATGTGAGGATTAAGGTGTTGGGAATGATATCCTACAATTTAATCTCAAAAATAGCCTGGAAGACATTGCTTTTGAAATTGATTGATCCCTCTGGTGTGAGGAAATGATAAGGTTTTGAGACACAGACAGCATAAAAAAATGTTTTGTGCATGACAAATATGTTAAGCCTAATAGCTACTCGAACACTGTGATCATTGTATTGCTGGTCTGACAGCACTCCCAACACAGGGATGGATTTGATTCTACAGTCAATCTCGTTAGCAGTCATTGTGTTCTTTGCTTCAGTCTTCTTTGACAAGGTCTCCCAAGCTTCTAGGACATGTTTAGAGACATAGTTCAAGGAGAGCTGCCAGCCGTAGATGAAGATTGAGATGGAGGTTCCTTGAGTGAACTTGACCCATGCAGGGCCACCAGAGCAGATGGGCATCATCCAAGGTGCTCAGAGCTGATGACCAATAGAAGTTTCTTTGAAAGATCAGGAAAACAGGGGGAGGTTCTTGATAACTGGAGTTATCAAGATGTTGTACCCATCGTCAAAAATGGCTGAGAGGTCTACGTGGGGAAGCACAGGCCAACTGGCCTCACTTGGAACCCTGTGAAAATCATGGGGCAGGCGCTCTTGGAAGATATTTCTGGGCATGCGATGAGAAAGGTGTTTGGATGCTTAGCCAACCTGATTGACTTCTATGATAAGATAAAGGCATTTGGGGATGATGAGGAAAGCGGCTCTTTAACAAGGTTTTTGAATATGGTTTTTGAGATTATTTCTGTAAATTGAGATGCTTTGGTCTGAGTGGGAGGGCAATTAAACAATCTTCAGATATTACTTCGGGTATCTGAATGTAGAACAGACTCCTAAAATATCTAGGGGCATAATTAATTGTTTCTAAAGAATGATTCAAAATTCTTCACAATATTTTCAAATGAAAAAATTAGCTACTCTTTGCAGGGCTAGAAAACATAATCAGTACTTGAATTTTATTTATTAAAAAGGCTACACGATTTCATTTTTACACATGGTATTCAAGCCAACAGAAGATAATGAAGAGCATACATTAAAACTACAGTAATTGTGTTTGTTTAATAGTAACACTGTAACATTAAAACTCCTACTTATTATCTCTCTTTTTCAATAAATAATTATTATTTTTGTTGTTCATTTATGTAATACCCAGTGTACGCCAGGAGGTCATCAAACACTGAAAATGACTGTCTCTTTGTTCATTAGGAAATTCAGAGCTATAGGTGAAGTTTTACTATGCTCCTTTGTTATTCTCAACAGCATATTTTTCAATATACTAAATTCAATATACTAATATTATACTGCAGGTATAATTATGTATTAAAATACTATGGAATATATTAATATATTAAAAATTAAACCAAATTGTAGATTCTTAACAAGTGCTTGGGTTGTGACCTTTTGTCCTCTTTATATAGCTTCCTAAGCCTTCCCAGGATTTCTTTCTCAGCCTTTTTAGGGAATTATGTGGTTAGACACAGTACAGAAAGTCAGAAAATTGTTCTGTCTGCAGCGGTGAGAATGTGTGGATGTATATTAGTTAACAAAATGTGTTCTTGTCTTTTATTTTTTTATTGCTTTGCTTTTATTGACTTTGATAGATGTCTGGGCTGGGAGCTGGGAGGTACAGAGGACAAGAGAAGGAACCCTTCTTCAAAGGTGGAGCATGTGCTCTCCTCCTTACGGAAGTGGGCAGTGGACAGCTGGGAAGATGCCAGGCACTGTTGGGTTGTTCTGATTTCCTCCCTCCTTCTACCATAGCTCATTCAGTAGTAGAATACAGCTTTCAAGCACATCAGTCTGCTGCAACCAGTGGCTTCTGATAGAATGCATTGCATGGGGATGAGATTAAGTCAGTAAAGGACCAAAACAACTCCTTTCTCACCTTTTCAATGAATCTATGGGCGCAGTGCATCATTAAACAGCAGCTGTGCAGTTAGACGTTCTGTCTCCTCTAAAGCTGGCACACCAGCAAATCTATGGTAACACTCTACAGCACACAGAACTTTAGGAGGGTTGGTTTTGGATGTGGGAATTTGTAAATTTGTGTTTTGTTTTGTGGTTTTTTTTTTCCTTTCTGTTTTCCCCTCATGCTTATCAGAGCACTGGTGATGAGAAAAAATTTGGAACAACTTTATTATGTTAAATAGTGTTGCATTTTTGCCTTACAAGTAGTTGCGCTTGAGTGACAGAGGGTAAAATAATAAGCAGGATTGGACCTGGCTTAAGACAGTACTTCCTGGGCAAGCAGTTTTGTATAAATGAAGACGTGTGTGGAGCTCGTTAGAAAATAACTGTTTGGTAACTGATTTCACATACTAGATGAATAAAATATCCTGATTTGCTGGACTTGGGGGGAAAATAGGTGAACACTGTACTCTCTGCCCTTAAAAGGCAAAAGCAGGGGAATAAAACCACAAGAAGAGCAGGAGCAGGCAGTGATTTAAAGTCCAGAAGAGGTTACACTGGAACTGTACTGAAATATGTCTCTGTGTGTGTGTGCTGAGTCACTGGCAGAGGAGCTGATGAACATCTACTCCTGCCCACTTCAGAGATTGCTTCAGCTGCTGCCAGAGTCCCCCCCCAGCCCTGGGGTTGTCAGTCATTAAAGCCACCAAGCCCTTGCTCTGCTCACTGTGCTGTGGTTCACAGCTGCTCTGCGCAGCCTGTGGAATCGGTACCTGACAAGTGCAGACATCCCTGCTCAGATGGCAGGGCCTCGGGAGATTATGGGGGGTTGTATCCTTTCTGTCAGTTTGTTTTTTGACTATATTCATCACGTTGTTACAGATTTTGGTCTAGTGTGTATTGTCCGCCTATGAGTTTAAATTCTGGATGTATTTTGAGATGTTTCGGCATGAAAGATCCAGCATAAATATAGAACTTAAAATGAAAAGCTGCACAAATATAAGATGTTTCAATATTATAAATCAATTATGTTGAAATAGACAAAAGAAAAGCTCCAATTCAGCCAAAGCATATGGCATATGAAAATGCAATCCCTATATCTGCATCTGTATGTGATCTGTTGCAATTTGATTTTTTTCTTTTTCCTTTTTTAAATTGCATTAGCAATTCCAGATAGACACTTAGTCTCCAAAGGAAAGGCTCTTGACATTAAGTGTACTGAAAGGTCATCGAACAGTCATAGCTTTCTTTTAATTTTAAATGCATTTATCCAAGAAAACTCAGCACTGATGCAACATCTGCTTTTCTAAGGGACTCTGTCTTCTATCTGAGCTGACTGAGGTTTACAGAGGTCAACTGAAATGCCTAAGGTCACCCAGAGTGTCAGAAAGTACAGGGTGGGTATCTGGAAAACATACTGAAAAAGAATCCTACTTTTTTCCAGAAGTTACAAGATTATCCTTTAAACTTCTAGGTAAACACCAATAACATTCAGAAAAAAAAAAAAGATAGGAATGTTAAAGATGGTGACTCCTGCTGGGTTGATTATTATTGATACTGTGAGTTATTTGTAGAAGATTCTAAAAATTCCTATCTAGATAGAAAAATAAGCAAGTTATATATTGCAAAAGCAACAAATACTTTTAAGGCAGAACACTGTGAGATAGCATGTAGCAACAATGCAGTAAACTGCTTTTTTGAATTTGTTTCTTAATACTTTTTGAGTGATTTGAATTACACTGTCTAAACTAGCTGATGAGCACACTTATAAAATCATAGCTATTTTAGCAAGTAAAGATCCTTTATTCCATTATTCAGCAGTGAAATAGTCTGCAGCTATGACTATGATTAGCAGAATACATGCATTGTCACAAGGGAAAAAATGTCATGTTGAGGATGTAGTACCTCAACAGTACTAAAGTGCTGAAGTACTAAATTTTAAAGTTTTGGAATCTATACAAAAACATTTGCAATGTTGTAGTGATATCTTTCACTTTTGTGGATTTTAACCTTTCAGCTGTAAAATTTTATAAGGCTTTTGCCAATGTGGCAAATGCTGCCATAACTAAAACGAAGAAAATGCAAGTGATTGTTTCAGATTATTCTTTGCAAACTTCAGTTCTAGTGAGGAAATACATAGTCTGTACAATACGTTTGTGGTAAAGTACTCTGAAGAATTGCTATGGATTAAAAGTGATTAATGGATGATGAATTTTAATTCTGCATGCTGTACATGCCTCAATCTTCTATTGGGATGGAAGTTTGATATGAACAAGGAATGCAAGTTATAAAACTTCATGTCAAAAAAAAAAAAGGAAGTTAAGGGGTGAGTGATAAGAAGAAATCTTGACAATTAAAAAATTATTTTAAAGGTTGACAAGGGTGAAAGCAAGGAACTATCCTCCAGGTAGTACACTTCCATGACTATCTTCATTTCTGCTGAAAAAAGGCGCTACTATACACTGATGTCAAAAGAAGAATCCGTAGAGAGCATCTTTGCAAGGTTGTATGAGAAGGGAAAACATGAAGACAAATGCATAGGAAGTACTGGTATGCTTCTATTATTACAGCATGCCAAAGAGTCACCAAAACAAATGTGACTTTTTATGAAGGTGACTGATGCATTCATTGTCGGCTTTAACTTATTCTGCCAATTTTCTGGTGTTTCATTTGCCATTCAATTCCCAAAAGATTTAATTTTTCATATAGAATAGGTATTAGAAATCTGATTTTATTTTATTTTTTTCCTGATAAATTTTTGTTAACCTACAACCCTATGTACTATGATCTTGGGGAAAAAAACCCCATTATTTCTCAAAAGGATTCTAATATTATTTGGGGGGATATTTTACAATCTTGTTAAACAGTGCATTTCTGCTCTGTATTGCCTCTGTTTTGTCCAGTAAAAGGTCTGGCTCAAATATTTTTGTTCTGCTTTTGAACTGCATGTGTGTATTTGAAAAATGGTTTTGGGAAAGTAAAATACAAACTGATCAATCATACAAACAAGACAAAACTCCCACAGAGCACATGGGGGAAAAGAACAAAGATTATTTTTGTCTGTCTAGTTAGAATTTTGCATATGCTTTAATATAACTGACAGGTTGTTTGTGCCTTTTAGAAGATGAAAGAAAGATAAATAAATATATATAAGGAGAGAGAGCAAGAAAGAGGTGCTGATGAGTATAATAGCAGTGTTGCTTTTCGTATATTTGGGGTGCTGACAATTTACAAGTGGCAAAGCAAAGCAGAGCAAGCTGTGTTATGCTGTTCCCTGCAAATGAAGATAAACAACTTGTTATTTATCAATCTGGGTTATATTCCTAAGAGAAGGATTTTAAAAATGGATTTTTATCTTTCTCTCTTTTTTAAATAAAATATTTATTTATATATGTATTTAAAATCTAAAAGAAGTATTTAAGGATTGCAGTTAGAAATAGCTAATTCTTCTACTTGCTGGGCTCCAGCTATGTAAGTCTCTGAAATACTGTGACTACTCTGAAAAAAGACAGAAAGAAAAAAAAATACTATTCCTCCTACGATATGTAGAGCTATGGGGATTGTAAAACTTCTGCAGAATGGGAATATAACATGTTTATGGAAGCAAAAACCATAAAGCGATTTGTCCTCTTTGTTGTAGTTAAGAATTGTAAGACAGAAAATAAGTTTCAGTACCTGATTTACCATGTGAAATCACACTTCTAGATTTCTTTTGTCTTTGCTAAAATCATATCTTCTTAACATGGCTTTAGTAGTGAACCTCCTTCATTATATTTGGTTCCTGTATTCTCTTGAAAACTTGAAAAATGACCAAGTAATGTCATTACTTGAATGTGGACTCACCAAAAAAAATGGCAAGTCCAAATATTAAGTAATTACAAAGAAGTATTGAGTAGGTGTGGTAAGACCAACTGAAATATATGAATTTTCCTGAATATTTATAAAAACCTGTCCTGAATACTTACCCAAAGCTCAGAGCAACTCTATTGAATGAAACCCAGCAACTTTCTAGATAACATTCTACTTCTCTGCCTGTCCACCTCTGCCTGGATCTGTGAAACACGTCGTTTTACACTGTATTCTAAGCCTTGAAGTATTTAAAGAACAGAAGGATCTTCATGGTGAAAAGTAGGAATAAAGTGAGAGAATTCTATGTTTTTCTATGCATTATTAAAATGTGTGGACTTCAAATTCAAGGAGTGGACTGTATTAATGAGGCTTCACTATGGGAATATATCCAGAGAGCTCAAAACCAGAAGGGCTGACTGGGTGGTCTCTGGAGAAGGGGGAGCTGATCCACTTACTTTATAGAAAAGGAAAATCTGAAGTGGGAAGGGAAAGATGTAACTATTCTCAGATACAGAAGGATGGATTGAAGAGAGGTATGTGGAAGCATGAAAATTTTTTCTGGTAAGGATTGTTATGAGAAGACTTGCATGACAGTTTGACCCGTTGTCATGTCCGCACCTCAAGCCAGTTCATGAATGCCTAATTAAATGAGTTTTGTATTAAAAAAAAATAAATCCCATACTTTTAAATATTTGAGAGTATAAATCTACCCACATCTAAATTCATTCACTTTATAAACTTTTGGGAGAACATACATATGTTAAAGCCATGACATTGTACATGGTTCTTCTCATTAGTGTATGCACTAAAATGCTGCATCTTGGGGAAAGAAAAAATATTTTTTTTCTCCCCCGTATAAGACTCTAGGGATATAGCCTTTAAACCTTTCTGCTTCTCTGAGATTGGTGTAGATCCTTACATCGAACGAGGTCACTAAGTCCCCCTGTGCGCTCCTTGTAGCTGTGGAAGTTCTGCCTCTCCCTAGCCCAGGGGAGATTTGCAGCATTAGATGCTTCCTAGCTAGGATGTGTCTCTAGGGTGCTCTTCAAAGAGAGTTTGCCAGTGCAGATTAAAAAATATATACTGCTTATGGAAGTATTTGGAAGTATTCATCCACCTCTGGATTGAGAAAGGAATGGTTGGCAGCACACCTGCCCTGTGCCTGTGGCCAAACTCCTCCCAGCTGCAAACCTTCAGACCTGCAGAGAACCTTCTGTGCAGTCCAGCTGCCTGAGCCACAGGGCAGCTACCTTCTATTCCAGTGCAGAGATGGAGAGATCTGGGTGTAGTGTCTTCTGGAGATCAGTATGATTTAAAACTAGCACATCTGTGGCAAATAGGTTACTCTGTATACAATAACTTTTGGTTTTGTAGAGCTAGCTAAAACACAGTCAATTGAATGTGAAGGGAGCTAATTAAGAGACAGTAGACCAAAGTAGCCATCACTATAATTTCTTTAGCGTCAGTGAGCTTATTGCATGGATGAGTTTTATTGGAGTTCTCATTACTAATACAGAAAGTATATGCAAAGTTAGGAGTTATGAAGTCAAAGCTGTGTTTCGCCTGGGAATACTGTTTGGGATTTTCATAGAAGGCTTAAAAGAGTTAAGTATAAAACTTCTTTTTGCAAGACAATTTAATTTGTCTTGTATTTGGGCATTGAATCTTCTTGAACTTTTTAAAATATCCTACCTAGTCAAGTGAGCCAGTCACTCAGCTTTTGAGAAGAGGGAGTTCCCAGAGTGCTAGTAGATATGCTGAGGAACCATTAGTGTTTCTCTGAATGTAAGTAGTCTGAATTTTTAGCATACTTGCTCAGAAGGAAAAGGATGGAAGAAGCTGTTTTGTGCAGCTGTTTCTATTCCTGCACTTTCCATTTAAGTGGCACTGGAGATTTCATACCTTATTCACACTGAGAAGCCAGAGTTCTTCTTTTCGGGTTAACTGTTTTGCCTCTCCTTTGGTTCCCTGTCTAACTGAATCCATTTGTAGTATTCCAGAAGTATATTTTATGGGCTTCACAGAGTGTTAAACTCTGCACATGAGCTGTTCTTTTGTGCCATAAACCTGGATGGCATGTTGGCTTCTCAGACTCCTGGTCTGGTTGAGAGGAGTCCATCAAGGACACTGAGGCACTGCATCCCTGCCATAGCCTTGACAAAATATAAGACTCCCATAATGACATGTACTAGGACAGAAAGGGTAGTCTTGGCCTTGACAGGTTTGATTTGGGTCAGATCTCGCAAGTTTAACTACATTTTAGATCCACTTAGGTTTGGAAATCTAAATGACGTTAAAATCATTGAAAATTTGGTGTCTAATTACCTGTTGGGGTTCTGGGACCAAGTGATTTACTTAAGGTCTCAAATGGAGTAGAAACAGGAACCGAGTAGAGAATTCCCAAATCCCAGTCCAGTGCCTTTACCATTAATCCTTGACTAATCTGGTATCTTGTGATCTAGGTTTCACTTCAGCCAGCTGCTTTCATCAAGTTGTTAGTGTCATTCTACACTGTGACAGCTGGCCAGAGTTTAATCCATAAGTAAGTGTCATCTGCATACTTCTCTCATTTACACCCACAGCATTATGTGATACCCACTAGCAGCTCAACATAAATACAGATTATACAGCATGGAATAAAGAATGGAACAGTATGGAAAGAAGAGAAGAAAGTTTCTGATCAGACATTTCAGAATCTGACTGAAACTGCTAGGATTATATGCTGTTTGTTTAGCTAATAGGAAATGTAAGAGTTGGGGGAATTAACCTCACATAAAACACGCATTTCACTGTTATCTATGCTATAGGGAAATCCAGGTGAATGAATTAAGATATTTGTCCACTGCTCGACTGTGTGATTTCTGTGCTGTTCTTCTTTTTTTTTTTTTTTTTTTGGCTTGGCTAGGGAATGCTCAGGATAATTTGCAATGAAACAGTTTTAAAGTCATATTATGAGTAATGAGATATAAAAAAATAAATACATTCAAAAGAATGACTTTTAAATACTTAATATCCAACCCTGATATTTGAAAAGAGCTAAGCAATAAAGGGGATAAATTTCCACACCACATATTGCACAGGAAATTTGCACACACAATCTTTCATTTGTTTAATGGATTTTCTGTGAACATCTCCCATTAAATGTTTGTAAAACTTCAGCTCAAAAAATTTAGCTATGGAAAGGAAAGCATTTATATTCATTAGATGAGAGCAGACTTTTTGCTCATGATTTGGGAGGAATATAAAATGATTAATGCAGCTTAAAGTTGTTAGGTGATAGGAATTTTCTAAAACATTTTATCTGCATTTAATAAGGCCTTTTGGGGAAAAAACATCTTATGATGCATATAAGGAAATTTAGAGCCAGTTCAGTAAAAACACATTTCCACTTACTTTAATGGTGTTCTTCCATTGTATCTTCAGATTGCCAGTTATTTTGTAGAGACTAGGACCCTATGAAACCCTCTGAGAGGCCCATTCCTTCATTGTAGAGATTGGCATCGCAGCTGACAAATTAAATGAACTCAGGAATATAATGTAGCCAAAGTATAGAAAATCCTTCACAGAAACTTAAAATGTCTTCAATTGATTTTTTTTCCTATAAGGATCTCTTTATTATTAGGGCGTATTCTATAAAATTCTACATGAAAACAAAACCATTCCAGTGAAACTGTAGTCTCAAAATGCAAAAGTAAGCATTTTATGTGGCTTTGTGATAAGCTAACTGTAAAAATGCTCAAGGTAGCTGTTTACTCAGATTTTCTAGAGAAGAGAAATTCAGTGTTCAGACTTGGATAAAATGAAATCAAGGATTTTTCCAAATTTTCATCTGACATTGTAGTGGTAGAAATGCTAGTTTGGATGACTGCAGTAAATCATCTTCTGTATTTATAGTGGAAATTAAAGTGGTATACTTGTTTCTTTAGATCATTGGTAACTCAGCCTTTGCATAGTCACTATCACAGCATTCAAAGCCAAGCTTGATCTTGGATGAAAAATTAGTGCCGTAGTGTCTCAATTATCCTGGGGTAGATTACCCACCTGACGGATGGGAAATAGGCTGCAGGTACTGAGACACTGAGTCCTGCTCTGAATGAGTCAGTTTGGCTCTGCTGTGTGCAGTGATGATACCAGCTTGGATGCTAGCTCAGGGAGGTCTGATTCAGCATTGCTACTGACCTCTCTTTTCATTCTTTTATTCCTGTCATTCTGCAGCCTAATTTACAAGAGTAATTATAGGCAGTAAGGTGGCAAGTTAAGCATTCATTAATCTAAAGTTTGCTGAATATCTTTCAGTGTCATTTCTGACATTGTATTTCTGACCTGCCCGGTATCATTTGACTGAATTTCTTTGAAGAATAGATTTTATGGAGATAAAGAGTAGCTAAAATTTAAAAGTTAGAAGTCAAAAAGCATGAATGTGAAAAATAACTATTCCACAAAAGTTTATACAATACAAATGTATGTATATTGTAGACACTCTTTCTCAGGATTAACATTACAATGGAGTTGCTGTACTTTATGCAGCATTTAGATTTAGATTTATGAGTGTGCTAGGGAACTTGTCTCATAGTAGGTAATTTTTCAGGGATTTAACCAGACCGTTGTAGCTATGCTGACAGAAATCTGTAGCCTTGACATAGCCTGAAACTATATTGACCTCTGTTCCCCCAGGCAGTCTCCTTCTCCTCACAAGGACTCACTTTAACGCGGCTATAAATTTTTTGAAGGAACATTCTGAGCTGATTGCCACAGGAAATAAACCTCTGTGATATAATGCAGTGATGCTTTGTTTCTCAAGGAGTGTGCTTTAGGTCAAAAACTAGAATAATTTGTTCTTTGTTAATACATGCTCAATGGTTGAGACAGGAAGAACAACACTAGTATTTTGAGCTTTTAAATGTAACTGGCAGTTACATTAGGAGAAAGCAGGAAGGAATGTGCAAGGTGGCCTGATTCTATCGTTGACCCTCCTTATTTCAGACCTCATTGTCATGGTGAAACAGTAATGTGTTTGATCATCTTTAGGTTTGAGGGGGTGTTCAGTGATGCTTGCCCTGCTGCATTGGCTACTCAGGTTGTTGCAGCTCTGATGTACAGCTGGCAGTACAGTGTATACCCAGAGACAGCTGTGCAGGCAGATGTTGGGATGTGACAGTGAAGTCTCAAATTCTTCTGGATCTGTCATAACAAGGATGGATGTTTATAGACAGAATACACGGAAAAATTAAACTTTTTTTTTTTTAGGAGGTGTGGGGGAGTGAGGTAGGAAGGACAGACTCTGAATATGTATTTCACAGAATCACCTAGGTTGGAAGGGACCTTTTAAGATCATCAAGTCCAACCAATGAAAGGTAATCCCTTTTTAGTTGCTTATTGCTTGTTTTTCAGTGGCCTGCTTTAGATACAGTATATATTTAATAGAAAACCCCATGCAGAGCAGAATTCTTCTGCAGTTCTTCAAGGGTGGGGCCTGTGTGTTTGTTTGCTTCTAAAGATTTATTGAGAAGTCATCTATTCTTTGGGTGGAGAGACTTCTACCCACTTTTCTGCTGTCAGACTATGAATCCAAATGTCTTCTTGAAATACACACTCAGGATTTCTTCGTAGGTGCAGATGCTTTTAAAAAATGCCTTAAAATAAGTGCAGAATGAAGAAATTGTCTGCCACCAGATGAGTGAGACTTGGCTGGGCTTCTCTCTTCCTTTCATCTACATATGCACACCTCTACAGTCATTATAAAAATACCATTTCTATAGCCTGCAAGGATCTACTCCTACTCACAAAAAATGGGTTGCTGTTGTGTGGCAGTTGTGAATCTCTACAGCCATGCAGGGTATGCTATGTGCTGTTCTTCTGGTGGGGATATCTGTGCAGGCAGACTGAAGGGTAAAGTTAATCTACATTAATGTACTACAAAATGAATCTAATTTAATCTCCTGTCATGGTAGACAAAAAGACATTGCTGCAAAAACTGTTGACATGGAGGCAGAGGAAAGTTTTGTTCATTCCCAAGTGTGTGAAGCAATGAACTATTTTCAGGAGCCAGAAAAGTCTGCTTTTAGGTAAGGACATAGTCTATAGCAATTATGTAGCTCAATAGCAAATTGTAGAAAATAGTCTGTAGGAGGCTTTGTTGAAAATTCCTGACCCTTGCCTTATGAATTTATGAAATGTATTACACTGGCCTGAAGAAGAGTGGCAAATCCATAGAAGTAGAAACAATATGCACCATACCAGATCCATATTCAGAACTCCAAATGCTCCTCTTCTTTGCATTCCAACATCCCAGATGGCAGATCTCCTTAGCAGAGTTTAAAATTTTCAGCATGCTGACTGAAGTAGTTTATATTTTCTTGTCTTCCCTTTGCCATCTCCTTCTCACTTAAGACCTTTTCACTTAATGAGTATCTACAGGGTCACAATGGAGAATGAGCTGACAGGATGAATGACAGTGTACACGTATGGGGTGAGAGACACAACTTCAGTTTGCAACCTTGTTGGCATACAGTCCATAGCATGTCTAATAAAAAGTCATTATAGCTCTCCAGGTTTCTCAATTATTGTTTTAATTTCTTTGCACTGTTTATTACTTTGTCACAGCATGGGATGTTGCTCTGATTATCTTTATTGTAGCGTATTTAATAAAAATGAATGCCTTAAATTACATTCCGTAGAACAGTTAAAATAGCTAAAGGGGGAAAAGTGTAGGAAAAGTGTACCCATCATGGACTTTGACTGATAGCCCTAGTCATCTTGATTCAAAGAGAACAGGCAAGGGGGTCAGTTCAGGTGATTTTAGGCTTGCCAATCTGTGACTGTGTTTTTCTGATAAAATGGTTTTATTTTTCTGCCTTAAAGAAATCATTAGTGATTTCATCAAATCTAATAAAAAGAAAACATTTATTTTAATGGAGTGAGAATTTAGTAGTTCCATACAAACACAAGCATAACTACCGCAATTTATTTTCAGGTTTACTTGATGCTTAGGTCAACGGCACCTTGCATTGTTTTGTAGAAAGTCAGGAATATGTACAACTTTTTCACTTAAATATTTCAAGGTTCGTTTCTCACAAGTAAGAATTATTTAGTGCTGTTGTTCTGCTGCGTTCCAAGACAGCTAATTATATTATTCCAAGAATTTGCCTCAAAGTTCCAATTATCTTCTTCACTTCCTTTTCTGAAGTACTGACATGTCATGTTGTTTCTATGAAATGCCCGATAGTGTCTTGCATCTGAAGGGGCTGTATTTCACTTATGAATGAGGTCTTGCTGTAGATAAAGGGTTGTATGCACCACTAGCATGTGTCAGTGCGCTGATTTAGGGAATGTATTTTAAATATAGCAATAGTGAAATGGTTTCTAAATATTCCTGCTTAGAGTATAAAATAAGGTGTGAAGGTTTTTCCTCTTTTAACTGGATTAATATTTATATTACTCTACACTTCAAAACCTGCATTCTAAGGCCTTACTCATTGTGACTAATATCTTTACTAATAGTAGTGAAAAGCAGGAAAAATCCTTCTATGGTAAGGCAAATGATACTAGCATATTTATTGCTTACACAGTTAAAAAAAAAAAGACTTTTGATTCACCATCAAAATGCATACCTGCAAATCAGCTATATGGATGTTGACAAGATTCCTATTCCTCTCAGGTGCAGGGATTACAAACTTTTTAAAAAGTCAATAGTGAGAAGTTTGCTTTTATTCTTCCATTAGAAAAATGGTTAAAATACTTCTGAGCTACTTTTTTTAAATCAGAAGTTTAGTATATTAATTATTTTTTAAAAATCTGTCAAAATAGAGGTTTGTAGGAAATATTAGGTAGATTTTAAGGAATACTAAAAATATTTTCCTGGGCATTTTGTTTATGCCCAAAGCTACTTCCAAAGGTTTACAAAATATGAATGATGGAGAGGATCAAAATACCTGGGTGTTGGAAACTCTGTGTAGCTTTAGGAAATTATTTCACAGAATCAATATTGTATTGTGTTGAAAATGTAGTGGAAAGTGAGTCACCATCTTGAATTTCATATGTAAGATCAGTTATAAAATCAGAATATAGTATAGATGTATCTTTTTTTTCTAGAAACCACAACTGAAGAGGCACATATCAAGAGGTTGATATATTAAGTAGGTATTGTTTCTTATAATCTCCAACTCACATTAGTGCAATCCTGGGCAAAATTTTGTGACACGAGAGTACATTTAGTTGAAAGAATGAGTGGAGGTTGTTGGTGGGAGATACTCCTTTCACTGTCTTTCACCTGCATATTGATAAGCTGGCTTTCGGTTATCTTTCCTGTTTGTTTGCAATTGTAAATTCTTACTAAATTGCTAAATTGCAGCAGAACATCTTGTCTGCATTTTATAAATTCACAGCCACTCTACTTAAATACAGTTCTCACCCACACAGAGTTTCATTTGCACAAAAGTCATAGCAGCAGAATATCAGCAGTTCCCACGGAAATGACAGCCCAAGCCTTTAGTTCATAATATTGAAAAATTTCCCTAACTTGCAACGCTTCCTGAGGGAATGTCAGAGTTGGCATACATTTCTGCTGCTTTTCTCTAATTTTTAACCTCTTATTACAAATGAAAGCTTGTAGGGCTTTTTAACAGGTGGTTTTTGCCTGAGAGTACATGACAGAGGTAGAAAATCAGAGAACTGTGATAAAAATTAAACTTAGCAAATCTAACCAGTCCTATTGAGAATGCAGCAGGGAATAACAAATCCTCAGTGAAAAGAGCTAAAGATTGCTTAATTAAACAGGGTTTCAGAATTAGATTTAACTTTAAACTTGAAATGTAAATTAATTTCTTTGGTGAGGAAGCTGTGATGACTTCTTGAATGTCATTCTAGGTTTATTCTTTTTTTCAGGGCTGGCACGAAATATTGTATTTTACTATAAAATCAAAAAAGTAGTTGCTTATTTCACATGGAAGGTTTCAAAATCTTTCAAAAAGCTTTTACCTCCGTATTTTGAAATTGTCTCAAAAAGAAATATTAATTGGTGATTAGAGTCTGTAACCCAGGATGGAAACACAAAATGTAAAAGGAACTACCATCTTTGTAGGTTATAAGTACTCAGTTGCTGCACTAATTTGAGACAGCAATATTTAACACAATTGGCTTTCAAAACCTGATGTAACAGCAAATTTCATAGAAGATATTTAAGACCCTTGAAATCAATGACCAAGGTTTTATAAAAAACCAGTTAAAACCAAGGGAAGTACTGTTAGGGAAGCAGATAGAGGTAAACTCTATTCTTGAAGAAAGATTTGTTGCAAGTATCTGAAAATGAATTTGGCATCCCTTCTCCTCCGAGGGGTTGCATTTATGGTTTATTGTCCCATTTTGAACTCATGAACTGTAGATTCCCCCACAAATTATAATTTAACCATTTTTAGCCTATCTAAATAGAGTTTTGAAATGGATCAAATTGTGTTAATTGAATTTTTATGATTAACCCTATGACTTTATGGTTAATTCTTAGAAGATCTCTTCTAGGTACAAGATAAGTGGGATTAAGTCAGTTTTTACTACCTTGTCACTGTCAGCTGAACATCCTTGACAATTGTCACCTGTCCACATTTTATGAACGTAAATCTCTGCATCGTTTTCACCAAAGACAGTAACAAAAAGTTGAAAGGCACTTCATGGTTTCAGAGGTCCTTGGCATAGATCTTCCAGCAAAGGACCCTGAGGCACTTGATCTGAGAATGCAAAAGTGATTCTGACTGGGGATGTGGCAAGGCCAAGGTGCCTTAGGGAAATGATGGTTCAGTGCATCAGCAGGACAGCTTCCCTTAGATGATGCCAATTAAGCTGTAGCTGTCATTTAATGTTGATGTCTTCTGGATTGCACCTCCTATGCACAAGCAGGAATCAATCAGTCTCTACTTCTGTGTTACAAATAAAAATGACGGTTTGTAGTTTTGTAAGTGTACAAAAAATTCCAATGCCCAAAACTGAAACTAGTGCGTGCACCAAATAGTGGAAATTATTTCTTGGACTGTTTTAAGAAGTATTTAAGTCAGTCATCTCAGAAGTTTCATGTACTAAATGAATTAAACTAAAGCCACCACTTCAAAAACCTTTATAAGGCTGCGAATTATTTTTAAATTAAGGCAGTATCATATCAATAAACAAGCATGTAAAAAGCTATAGTGTAATCAGGTTTATTGTTTCATAATAGGTTTATACAAATTATGAATACCAGAGTTTTATTAACAGGACTCTTAATTATCCACTATAGTGAAGAGTGATGTAAAACATCTAACAGCTCTGCTAATTAATATGAGGATTCAATGGTTGTTAATTAAGGGCAAATGGGACAGGACTAACGCAATCCAATTTTGACTATGATGAATAAAAAGTCAAACCAATAGTGTATTTCCAAATTAACATGGTTGATAAAAAGTCAACTTGGAGCACAAGTCATTCATCCCAAGGGAGCTGCAATTTTTATGTTTACAGGATACAAAAAAAGAATATTTCTGTAGGCCTTGAAAAAAAGTAAAAGCTGCAAAACGCTTCAAAGGGCTAAAATGCAGATTTATAAACTTGCTTTTAAATACATAACTTTGTGCACAGTGAGTCTTTTCAGGTAACTTTCATTCCTCACATATTTAAATAAAGCTGACATACGAGTGAATATCAATCTTTAACATGTTCCAGGAAAATTATGCATTATTTGACTTTCTTTTCTATTTATCAGATATACTGAACAGCACTTTACATACTTTTTAAAAAAAGGCAGGCAGGCTAGAGGGAAGAGAAACAGTTTGGCAGCAACTGGTTTATCAGCCGATCTCTCTGTGATAATAGCAGTCTATCCTCTTCTGATCTGTCTGTTACTTGCTTTCCTGCATGTGGCTAAACATTTGAAACTTGCGTTTAAAATCTCCAGGAAGTTAAATCTGAGTATGTATATCCAGAAAAAGCCTCCAAGGTAGAATCCAGAGGGTTTGGTGATGTGCTTACGTGACATAGATAGTCTATGAGGATGCTGAGGCAATTCAGCAAAGGCTATAAAATGGCATGTGTGCTGTTTAGGGAGCCTCTAGTCAGAGATTCACAGGCAGTTGTCTGGGATCGGTAGAAATTCTGAGCATAGCTGAGGGACTTAAATCTTTTTCTCCCCACCTGCCCTTTTTGCCACTTTGCTCAGGACAATGGGGAGCTGTTCTCACCTGCTTTGTTTCCACAGTTTGTAGGTATCTCATGCCTCCTATCTCCCCTGAGCATAACTCCTATTAAAAGCTCTTTTTATATACGTTGTTAGATATATTCATGTGGGATATATCAAGAGTTTTCACATGGTATGTAAGATCTCAAGCTTGATTTCCCCTTTGCTTAAGGATGTTACAACTTGCGTTTTCCATGATGAGTACCTTACTACTAAGGTAAAGGCTACTTTGTTTTGGGATTGCTTCTAGTTGTCCTGTTACAGAATTGGTGAGTAATAGGAGCGGTGAGTATCTAGAACAGGAAGCCAGATATCTAACTGTGGTTTCATGAACAAATATTTAAGGTAATTTTGAAACTACGAGGGAAAAAAAAAAAGTGAAAAAAGCGTTCAAAATTATAATTGAAACATAAAAGAAAAAAAAACTGACAGAAAAAACAGAAAACATTTATCTTTATGAGAAAGAGAGAGGTATATGTTTGATGTAGACTGAGTACAATTTGCATAGTTGAATACGAATTTAAGAGCTTGGGATTGGAAGGAATCCCCTGAAACATATTGCCTGGTCCTCTTCTATCACAGGCAATTATTTCACATAACCTTTTCACAATCTACCACATTCCAGATTAAAAGTAGGCTTTTTTTTAAAAATTTTTTTCTACCTTGGAATGCTCTTTCTCTGCTTTAATTCTCTGATGGTTAGAAGCCTTCTAATCTCTAGGCTAAATTTTTTCCTGACCAGTTTCTTTTTATTTTGTTCATGGCTATTTAGTTTTGTTCCAGCACTGACTTTTAGCTTGATTTTTCTCCCTTGAACAAGTATTTGTATCTGCAGGCTTTTTTTTTTACTTTTCTAAACAAGGCAAGTCATGCAAGATCCTTTTATTTGGTAGTAAGGCCCTTCTGATTAATTATTGTAATGTAATTCCCTGCTTGTTTTCTAATTCGCTTTTGTACATAGGAATCCAGATACAGCCTTATCAGCGCCTTATGTACTCACTTTATGTGAGTGTTTTCTTAATCTCCTCTGAGAAATTACTGATTGATGTATTCTATGTATGATCATATTTGTCATTTTTGGAAGTTTATCGATATTGCTCTATATGTCTATTTTTCTTTCTTCCCTTTTCAGTTTGCTGTAGTTCTGGCTTATAGTATAATTTCTTATTAGTTCTCTAGCTGCATAGCCTTCTCTGCATTGAATTTCATTTTACCTCTATTACTTTACTCCTCGAGGTTTTGTCATCCTTTATATTGATATCCCAAACTTGTCTGTTGACAGTCTCCTTTTTTTCCATTAGGAAATTCCAATGTATTTTTTTTTTTTTTTTTTTTAGTAAATACAATTATGAAAGGCATGATTATTCTAGTAACTTTCACTTTGATGATGGTAGAGCAGATTTTTTTAATTTTATCATTTGTAAAATGTAACTGTGGGGAGCGGGCTTCCCTATGCTTTGTGTTTCAATGAGGTCATAATAAGTGTACACTTCTTAAGTCACTATTTGCTATGTTATTGTGAAAAGATATTGTTCGTGATACAGGCCAGGAAGTATGTCATAAGCAGTTTGTTTTTTAAAATTTTTAGCTTTTATTATTGTCAATACATAACAGTACATATATGAAAAGCTGTATTAGCAATAACATTTTCTTTAATTAATTTTTCCATGAATGAATTCCTATTAGAAATTCATTCTTACTACATTGTATTATGTTGTGATGCACTTTGGTGAAATTAACTCGAAGAGCTGCTCTTTGCAATTTTAATATTCCACTGGGTTTTCCATTCTAGAAAACTCATTATTATACATGTACAAAGCTGAAAAGAAACAAGAGAGAGGCATATTGTGTGAATAACAGTCAGGGAAAAGAGACAGCTGGCATGATAATTTTCTAATAAAGCTTAGAAAAGGCTGCTGTGTCTTGAAAAAATGAAAGAGTTTTAATTTGAGTATTCCTTTTGTTTGGATTTGCTTTGTACTAAAAAGTTCTGAATCCTATTCACACCTTTTATGAATATTAAGTGAAAAACAAATATATCTTGTCAAGTCCTTCTACTTGGTAGGTGCAAAAGAATCAATGGTGTGTATCCAGAGGGGGTTGGTATTTCTTGTCCTTACCCACTCTTATTCTCCTCCAACCAGACTGTACAGTTTCGATCTTGATAAATAGAGATCTTCTGAATCATGGACAACTTATTAACACATGGAGTCTTTAACTATCTATGTGCCGAACTGCAGCCTCAAATAAATGTTTGTAAATTTCTTAATTTCTATCAGATTTAAGATGATGGCCTTTGGAGGCTGTGCCTAAAAGCCCACTATCAGGAGGTTGTGGCACTGGTCTTTGTTTAATAGTAATAAATACAGTTTTGAACACATTTTTATAACAGTGTGTTTAAAATGTATTAGTCCAATAAAATATTTTTTTCTGTTATTCCTTGGCTTGAAATATTGTTCTAATGTGTTGCCCTGGTATTAGATTGTCCTAACTCTTCTCTATTTTCATCCATTCATCTTTTTTATAAAATATAATGTTATTGGCATTAATGAAGTTCCTGTTAATTTATGCCGCCGACAGAGAGAAAAGAATCAGACTCGTTATATCTGGTATCACAGTTCATGAGAGAATCAGTTAATTGCATTCCATTAGTAATTAACGTAGAGGAATATGAAATACTAATGTTTTGTAAACCACACATTTATTAGCCCTTATTTTTAGTAACCACAGGACTGTAGGTGACAGAGAAACAAAGATTTCTACTATAGATGGGTCTTCTTCTGCTGTTAAATAAGAAACACACTGGCAGGGTTTTTGAAAACTACAGTACATAGTCACAGTGTATATACATTAATACCAAAATCCAGATATTTATTTGACACTTAGTTTAATGATTAAAATGAATTATTAGTTGTTCCCCTTTTTCTTTGCCATTAAAGCATAGGTAGGTTGGGGTCAGTTCATTTTTCTTTTTATTTCTGGCAGGTTTTTTCAGTACTTGAAACATTTTAATGCTGTTCAACCTTGTCACGTGAGCTGCATGTATCCCAGTGTGTTGCTGTCGCTGGGTTCAGGTTCCCAGAACCCCAGGTAGACCCAGGGTTGTTTCAGCAGATTCAGTGCTACAGGTGGGAGGATATAGCAAGAGGGTCAATTATAACTACACGCCTGCTCCACTGGAGGCAGAGATTGAGTGACCCAGAAGGAAAATATCCTAATGATTAAGTCAAGAGAGTTCAAGTTAAGAAATCTTTCAATTTAAATCAAACAGTATGGACTCTAGTTTGCTAGGAGTGGGTTGGAAGCTCCCTGCTTAGAGCTGGAGCCAGAAAACACAGGTAGACGAGGGAAACAAACGCTGGTACTGTTTTTATCACTTGGTCTCTAAGACTAATGCATACAGCTTCCAGATGTAGACAAAGAACTTTTCTTTACATTTAAAAATGCCAATCACATGTCTTTTAAATTTGTTTAGCCACACCTATTCCTTTGTTTTATTCTATCTACTGGCACGAAGATTTTAATTGGGCTGTGATTATACTGGGTTTTATGGCGTTGTGAAGACAGGAATTTCATTTGCAAGAACATATTGACTTTGAACATGTCTGCCAATGGGATGACTTTGCTGTTTAGAAAGCCATGTCTAGGGGACTGGCTTTGAGAGAATTTTCTTTTTGCATACTATTGTTTCAGTTAACTTCATCCAAGAACATACTTTGTGGCTGGTTTTGCATAGATATGCTTCCAAGACTCCCATTCATTTGATGTTGCGATATCTCTGTCAGCACTAGAGCCATTCCTATATCCATTTATTTCTCGGCCTTTTCATTCTCAGCAGTTTTTGCATTTGATGCACAAAACAAATCCCCAGGCATTTAGTGTACATTGAAAACTGATTCACTCCTTAATAGATGATACAGTTTTAAAATATAGTGTATGCAGTGTATCTGTGAAATGGAAAGGGTTTTGGAGAATCAGTGAGCATTTAAATTTCAGTTATTTCCTAGTGGTGACTGTGTGGAGGTACTTTGAATCTCAGAATGCATGGAAAAAACCAGCACCCTGTAGAAGGATTCAGTCCACTCAATCAAGACAAAACAAATTAACCCATTAGTCCTAGTTTCATTTCCTGGAGTGTATTTGAGCAAAATACCATGTAACTGACATTACCTCTGTGTCATCTCCCATTGATAGGTCTAATGGACCGCTTTACAAGGGAAGGCTGAAAACACAGTGGGTATCAAATTGTCTGCCATGATACCTGGTTTTGGAATAATTTTGGTTATTACGAACATTTTCATGAGCTTACAGTGGTGAGGGGTCATGGCTGTGACATGTTTGAAATATGGGGGACTTTGGGAAACATCTTTATATAAAACAAGTATAAGCTCTTCTCCAGTGTCCCTGTTCAATGACAGTGGATGAAAAGTCATGGCTGAATATTAACTTGTGCTCAACACTTCACAGAAAGCACTGGTAGGCAGAGTAATAGTGTACCCAATGTATTTCCTCCTCATTTCATGGCTTCACTATTTATTGCTTCCTTAAAATCAGGGTGTGAAGTACGTATTTAAACACTGTTGCTTTTCCCCCCCCCCCTCAACTAATTTTAGTCTTTGACTTTGAGTGATAGTTTATTTGTAAATTAAGAATAAGTGTGAGTAAGAAGGAATGGATAGTCCAGGTGATAGGTAACAGATACATAGTCTTTCATTTGTAGCTTGCCAGTTCAAATTTGGCTCGGGTCTGTATTGACAGAAATTCATTATCATCTGATGGTTGTTTGGGAGTCTGTGTGAAAGGAACTGATGGTATTCACATTCAAAAAAAACAACAACAAAAAACAAAACCTGTCACAATTACATTCTTTTTGGCAGCCTCTGCGAGCATGAGGATGAACTTCTCTCTGACATCTTAAAGCAGTCTTTCCAGATTAGACTTCAGGCGAATTGGCAGGACGATGTGGAAATTGGCAGTTTTATCTGTCCTTTGTCTAATCAAAGGACCTGAAGACTGTAAATGATGAGAAATAGAAATGGCTTCTGTGTGGCCTATATCTTTTGCTCTTTCAGGTACCCAACATGCAGTTGCTGCCCTTTAATTAACAGACAATACCAAGCATCCACAGCAGCTAAACCTGGATAATTTAGATGAGCCACTCTAGCTTTAAAAATATTCATCTGAGAGATTTGCCCTTGGGCAAATATGAGTCTGCCAGACAGAAATATAATGGAGTCGTTTTTGTTCCTTATCCTTGTCTACAGTTCGGTAAAATTAACTGCCAAATGCCAAAAAACCTGCCAAAATCTTATAGTAAAGGTAGAGACCAAATCTCTCAGCGAAGCATCTTCCAAGAGTGGTGATATTTAACTTAATTGGGAAAGTGCAGTATGTCAATATGAACTTTTCCCACCCCCCTATTCTGTCTCTTTCTGAGGCAGTCATACCATTTCATTTTAGCAATACAGAAACCTTCAACCACTACAGGATGTGCCAGCCAAAAACCATCATTGCCAACAATTATATGCTAGATGTGTGTGGGCAATAACATATGCACTTAAAAGGACTGAAAAAGAAGGTATGCATGGTTCTTAGCATTTTATCTTGTCTTGAGTTTCAGTGTCTCCCTAAAATTAGAATTTATTTCAAACAGCAAAAAGTCTATGGGGAAGGAACATGTAGGAGCCCTGAGATGAGCCACGAGATTTTCAGACAGCTATTTTCTTACTGTTAAAAGGGAATGCATAAACAGAACTGTCTTCATTACTCCTTTAAATAATTAATGCTTTCGGTATATTTTAGTTTGATTGATTATCTGACCAGTAGTTAATGGACAAAGCTAGAGTGCCTTATTGTATTTTTCTTTTATTTGTACTTGAAGTCTCTAATAACCTAAGCATATGTTGATACACACGTAGGTATAAGAAGTAGGATTTTAGTGGTGACTGGAGTGTGACATGACTCATCTCCAACATATGAAAAATAGTCAAGATGTATTATAAAGGCAGATTTAATGCCAAAAAAAGGAAACAGTATGCAGGATACTTTCATGCTTGTATGGGAATGAAAGTGAGGAGATTCAAAAGATTGTCTTTTGATCTGTTGAGGCATTTTCTATTGTGTTTCTAAGAATATATTTCACCTGTGGTCCAGCATTAACTGGGTTCACTACTGTCAGTTGGAAGTAAAATTTTTGGCAATTCAAGACCTATTTTAAATATATTTTGATATATTTATCTATCTATCTATTGAATATATATCTTTATATTCAATATATAAACATATTCAATAGCTGCCACCTCAGCTTGCTTAAGTTATTAGACAGAGCTGTCCTTTAAATTAGTACTGAGGCCAGGTAAGAAGGAAGTATCATAGGACCTTTATTTTATACAAATAAATAAAACATTATTATTATTACCTATACACTTCTTACTTTGCGGCTTAGATGGTTGTTTTATTCTTTGGAATGCTAAACCTATTGAAGGAATTAGATTATTGGCGTGGAATTACTCATACAAAGAATGTAAATTTGTCCATGTGTGCCTTGTCTTTCTGGTCTGAGTACTGAAAAAGTCATTCTCCGGGCTGAAGTGGGGTATACTCTGTATTCATTAAAAACAAAGGATACGCTGTGGAGTATCGCGTGCCTTTTTTACCATCTATTTTCATAAAAGGTGACTACCCTTGGCACAGGTGCAGAGAAGGTCAGGGAAGAAAAGAACAATCATACCAGAATAGCTTTTTTGTTTATTCCTGTAAAGTGAAGTCTGAGAAAGGGTAAAATTTACCCTATAAATACATTGCAGGATTGACGTCCAAGAGAGAAAATTGGCACTAAACTGAAAACAAATGGCTAACACTGTCAATGAGTGAATTTAGACTGGAAATCAGGAGGTTTCTGAATCCTGGAGGAGAGAGGTTTTGAAAAGCCTTCAAATAAGATGGGGAATTTTTTAGTTTGACACAATTATAAAATGATGTAGTTAGTGTGATGACTTCCAGTCATTTCCTTTAATGAATGTAAATGTGACTTCATGAGTCAGGAAGACATTTCAAACCAGAAGGACTTTAGGCCTAGAATGGGAGAACAGCAACTGAATTTTGACTTGCATCTTCTGGCTGACCAGCTTAATCAATGGGTATTATTTATTCTTGTATGGGTCTTTCAGACCAGAATAAGAAGTATTTTAGGAAAAATGTTTACAATCTTGTTGCAAGACAGGATCCTGACAGCCTCAGTTGCTCTATGGGCAGAAACAGCAGTTCTATCTTGCTCTGGCTGTGACTGTGCTCAGGTTCTGCTGCTGCAGAGCTCACAGGTCCTTGGGAGCAGGTTTCCATCAGGAGCATCACAGGTCCTGAGACCTCAGCATCTGCAGTGCTGGAGTAGCTACTGGCTCCTTATTTCTTGTTGAGGGCTAGGTGTAGATATGGCCATTCTCTCTGTGTCTTTCCTTCTTGCTCTGCTATTGTAATAAAACAAAAACTTTGTTATTTTTACAGAACATCTGTTTGTTTGGGTTTAGCTCTAGTTTTAATGCCGGAGTCATTTGTAGCTACATGCATAGCAAAGAATCCAAATTAATAATCAATTAATAATCAGCATTCAAATGCTATGTAATTATCTATTATGTTTAAAGGTTTAGTATGTGCTATAGATGTTTTCGTGTTTTAAATGTGATTTTTTGTGTGTGTGTGTGGTTTTTTCTGCTTTTAAATTTTTTTTGGGTACTGCTAGTATGTACAAAAATGAGTTTAAATCTTATATTTGCTTTTATTCTACAGTTGGGTCATATGTTTACAATAGTAAAGTCTACCTTTGGAACTCACAAAAATATGTCAGAGATTAATAAGCTTCATGTATGGCTTCCTATTGCAGCTGTAAATTAAAACCAAATTATATTCAGATTGTGTCTATATATTACTCATTGAAAGAAACATTTTGCCAAACATTTTACAAATTGCAAATTTTTTTCTGTTACTAGTAAAGCTGCCACTACAAATATATTCCTTGAGCAATTGACTTTTAAAACTAGTGTATTAAGAGGTTTCTTAGTATCATTCACGAGTGATACTGAGCAACAGTTACATAACTGAGAGTTATTGATAAATGTCTAAACCTGTAAATAAAATGCACCTGCTGTTCTGCTGGCTTTGATTGGAGGTACAACATTTCCCCAAAAGATTACCTACTTTAATTTACACTGCTGGATCAGGTGATGCAGTCATTTACAAGCTCACTAGAATTTCTTGGTGTAGAGCAAACAATAAATGTTTGAACGTAGCTCTAGTAAAATGGCAAAGCTGTATCAGTTTCATCATGATTTCCATCAGAAAACTAATGTTTACATGTGACTCATTTTATGCAAAAGTCATTTTTAACGATGAAGTCTAATCAGTATGTTATAGCAATCTTTTTATTTCTTAGATCTTTATTATCAGACTTGAATATGGTGTTTAATTGGAAAATATAGTTGTTTGTTCCTAACTTTACCTGAATCACAGAGTGGTTAGAGTTGGAAGGGACCTCCTTAGAGATCATTGAGTTCCAAGACCCTTGGCCATGGCAGGGATACCTCCCACTAGGGCAGGTTGCTCAAAGCCCCATCCAGACTGGCCTTGAATCCTTCCAGGGATGGGGCATCCACAGCTTTCCTGGGCAACCTGTTCCAGTGACTCACCACCTTCACTATACAGAATTTCTTTCTGGTGTCTAATCTAATCTCCCCTCTTCCAATTTAAAACCATTGCCCCTTGTCCTGTCACTACACTTCCTGACAAAGAATCCCTCTCTGGCTCTCCTGTAGACTCCCTTCAGATATTGACAGGCTGTTATAAGGTCTCCCCTGAGCCTTCTCTTCTCAATGATGAACAACCCCATCTTGCTCAACCTGTCTTCATAGGGAAGGTGCTCCATCCCTCTGATGATCTTCATGGCCCTTCACTGGACCTGTTCCAACAGGTCCATGTCCTTCCTGTGTTGAGGACTCCAAAGCTGGACACAGTACTTCAGGTGGGGTTTCATGAGTGCAGAGTAGAGGGGCAGAATTACCTCCTGTGACCTGCTGGCCACACTTCTCTTGATGCAGCCCAGGACACGGTTGGCTTTCTGGGCTGCTAGTGTACATTGCTGGCTCATGTTGAGATTCTCATCCACCAATGCCCCCAATTCCCTTTCCTTGAGGCTGCTTTCTAATACCTCATTCCCTAGTCTGTATTGATATTGAAGATTGTTCTGGCCCAGGTGCAGAACACTGCATTTGCTCTTGTTGAACCTCATGAGGTTTACCTGGGCCCAGCTCTCCAGCCTGTGCAGGTCACTCTGGATGACATCCCATCCCTCTGGTGTACCAAGACCAGACCCTCTGGTGTCATCTGCAAACTTGCTAGGTAACTTGAAGATATAAGATGGTCAACATTTTGTACTCACAACCAAGTGATCACACTTTGCAGTTCTTACTGAATGCTGCTGAATGAGTAATGCTAACAAAATCAATCCTGGACCAGACCACTGAGTACGTGCGAGAACATCTGGTCTATTCAAATGTGATTTAATGTAGGGTATACTGAATTTTGGTTGTTGACAATTGCAGTAAGTTTTCCCACACTATGTGATTGTACTTATGCAAGAAATAGTCTAAAAAACATTTGAGTAAAACTTGAAACCATTAGTGGTTTGGTTTTTTTTTTTTCTTTGAGGGAATATATAGTTTTTGGGCCCTTGTTTACTGCTCAACACAAGCCCTTCTGCTAGTACTGGTAGTATGGAAACCTCTCAGCTTTCTTGTCCCTGAAACATCATACTCTGTGAGTTGAGTATTGCAAAGTTTGCCCATGTACCAAACCTTGTGAGAGGAGAGGGGCAGTGATGTTAGCCTGCAGGTGAGGCATAGGCTGCTTTCTGAGTCTCTTGCCCCACAGGACATTGTTGAGGTGATAGATCCCCATCTGCAAATGGAGAACCCTAGGCCTCACTCTGGTTCTGTGACTTTGCTGTCAAAGGTAAGCAGTTGTTTTGGCGCTAGCATAGATGACTGAAGAATCAGCTCTGATTCGGGTATCTTCTAGTTTGATTAAAAATCCTGTCATTCTTGTATTTGAATGTAGTTAGCTGAAAGTATTGATTAATTTTGTCTTGTTGTATACTGACCACAAGATGGACAGCAAGATGTTAGCTAAGTTGATTCTTCCCCATTGTGGCCAAATATTTTACAATTTTGAAGTTAAACAAATCTGAGTAGAGAGAAAGAGAAGATCACTCCCACACTTTCATTCCATGGGGACCCTTTAGTCCTTTGTTCTGCTGATTTCTATTTTGAAAATAAATTGGAAAACTCTTTTAGAGGAAAGACTTTAGAATATAAAGCCTTTGGGACTTGGCAGCTTGAGAGAGAAGCATAGTTTTATTTGCCTTTAAATAATAAAGGGGTTTTTTTTCTGTTTAAGTATTTATAACAAGTGAGACTGGGGTTTACAGTATGGAGTGCAGAATTCCGTTTTCTAGAATATCCTATTACTTTTTAATTGCTTTATACTTTAAAAAGTGATAATATAGAATGCTTAGTCATTCTGATTAATGAAACCATATTTGTAGAACAGGCGACTACTTTCTATGAAAGTTGGTTTGTATGTTTTGTATCTAACAGCTGTGCATCTCATGGCTAACCTTTACCCTGTAAATTGAACAGGAAAATAAAAACTATATTAACTAAAGAAATACACTATTCTTCCTCTGAATTTTCACAGTGGAATTTTCTTCCTTGTCTAGTAGTGTTTTTGAACTCTGCAGTATCAAATTTTTTCATTGACTGTTTTTTTTGTCTTAATCTGACAGTCTCAAAGCACTTTATTAACTTTAATTAAATTTTTATATTACCTTAAAATGTGACTGTTGAAAAATGTTATTTTGGGAATACTGTAACCAAGAGGTCATTTCACAAGATTATTACTACTCTGAAGTGCTGCTGAGATGTGGCTTTCGGTTCCTCTACCTTTGGTTGAAATGTAAGAGATTAAAAAAACAATTTGAAATGTCAGAAATCAAAATAAGCAGAGTTCAAAAATATAATCATATATTTTCAATCTCGCAGAATATTGTAATGATTCACTTTTTAAAGGAGTATTATACTGAAAGGCCCAAAACACTCAGTTGAATTAAGATTTTTCAGTGTCAGTACATGAAGTTGCTTTTCTGATAAACAGATGCATAAATCTGTCTTGTTTGCACAGTGGGCAACTGTTGATAAAAATAAGCCTCAAAATACTGGGAATATAAAATAGATGAGTCCTGGGTTGAAATTATTTCCTCATATTTCCTCAATTAGCATATAGTCCCTGGAAGAAAAAGAAAAATAATTCTAGGGAGAGAGGTTGCACAGAACAAACAGCCTTCTGGATGCAGAGTACTTAATTAACTTAGTTTTTTGCTAGACTCTTGTTCTGGCTTGGGCTCTATTTCCCAATCTGTGTATTGTTTCTCGGGTAGTGAAGTTGGAATCACAGCAGTTTCTCCATAAAGGTAATGTCTGTGCAGCAAACACTGGATTTGGATAATCAAAAATATCACTTGTGACTCATCAGTATTTTAATGCAAAGGTGTTTATTGATGAAATGTTTTTAGTGCTCTTGGCTAGTAATTTCATTAAAACTTACTCATTATATATATATCCATCCTTCTGACTGGGCCCAAGAAATGTTTCTGTGTTTCTGTTGGCAGCTTAAGCTGAGCTCTGATCTATTATTGCATGGATGCTATGTGTGTAGGGTTAAGTTTTAAAACCATATTTGTATGATTAACGATACAAAGAAAATCAAATCAATGTCAGTGTGAGTGTTGATTTAACCCACTGAATCACTGATGCCCCTCCCTTTGGACTCCAGAGCAAGTTCATAGTCATTAACTTTTTGACTGAAGAAATAATGAGTAGTTTTCTTACCATTTTTAAGTGGAGCTTCAACTTTTTAAAGGTGAAATGCCCAGCTGTATTGCTTTCCCCCAGCCTCTAAATGAAGGTGAAATGTACCAGGAGGCACCCAGGGTGAGGTTACCTCTCAGTCTGGTGTCTCTGCTTAGCTCCTTGTTCTTTCTGAAGTCATTGATACTCAGGTTTTGGTGGAAGTTGCAACTAACTTAACTATCTGCTTGCTCTCAGAGATGCTACATCTACCTCCTTCTTGCCCTTCTGCTGTTCAGGGTCTGCCTGTATACTGGCACTGGCAGCCAGGGCACAGTCTAAGTATCCCTGCCTTAAAACTTGATGTAGTTTCATCAGTGCTTTTTAGATGGAATATCTTGAAGGTTCCCAGACCTCAATCCCGAGGGCGTGAACAAAATGGTTTTATGGAAGTCTAGTCCTCATTTTGTCAATGTTTGTTCTTTCTCAAAAAATTACCACCTTGATTAGTATTCGGTTCAAAACGGACCCGGGACTCGAAAGTAATAGGAGGAGTGTGATTCAGCCGGCACAGTGCGAGCGCTGCCTGTGGAGGCTTTCACAGCCCCTGCCTGCAGTGGGGAGAAGAGCCTCGCTGCAGAGAGAACAGATGCATTTCAGAGTCGCCCGCCAAAGGGAGTATATTATGCTCCCTTTTTAAACTTTCCCAAACACACACCATCTGTTTCACACTAGATACTTACAGGGTTTGATCAAATTAGAAGTCATGCTGAAAGGGAAAACTAAGGTTAGCATGGACAGCTTTCTTAAAGCTACAGAAGTCACGTCTCTTTTGCATTAAGCCTTGAGTATTAACCTTGGTAAAGTGGATGAAACACTGCAGCTTAGTGACATCGTCAATTACACATGTTCACTTATAGTCTCAATCAGAGTAACATTTGTAAAATTGAGATAATATCCTATAAAATGACAGCACGACAAAACAATAATGGTGGGCAGTATGAGTGGCTGAAAAAAATAAGCTAAAAGTACTGAAACAGATGTTGACTGGGTCAGAGTGGCTACCATTAGATATGCCTGACTGCAGAAACAACCTCGGAGTTCAAAAATAATCTTTGTGAAAAGAATGATATTACTAGTCCCCAAATCTATGCTAGGGAAGTCACCTAGCAATTGTTTGACAGTGATATGAATGAAACTGAGACGAGAGGAGGAACTTCAATATATTGTGATTGAATAAGAATAGTTTTCATGATCAGGAAGGAAGGGAAGGAGAGGGGATGGAGGCTTGCAAATCTTTTATAGGTTTAGTAAGGCAGCAGTTTTGCACCTGTTCCACTTCTGAGCCTCAGATTTGCAAAGGTATTTAGTTATTTCTTTCAGCATTACAAAATGTGACTTTAATAGTGAAGGCAATGAGACTTCAGCAAAATTCACTCTTCTGAGTTTAAAGCTTAAGCTCCTTTGGGTATGTGTCTTTTTAATAGCTGTGCTTGAGTTTAAATCTAAGATTTTGGAGTAAAGGGGCTTGAGTCCAACCCAAATTGAGTTTCTGGCATGTCCTGACCCCCTGCTCTTTGCTCCCTGGCAGGGGCTGGATACTGACATGTAAACTGAGTGGGCAAATAGAAAGTTTTATCGCAGCTGCAATTTTTACACACAAGATGCTGTGATGCCAAAGAGAGTGGATAAACCTGGGAGGAACCATGCTTAGCAGTCCTAAAAACCTAGGCCTCAACTGTTTGCAGTGAGAAGGATGTGGAGAAGTCATGTCCTTTTCCTGAGGCAAAACAGTCTGAAATATAACCGAAGAAAACAGCATCAAAAAACTTTGTTTTTCCTGTGTTAAAACTGTTGTAGTTAAATCTGAGGCATAATCAGAAAGAACATATGTCACAAATTATCTTGTTTTGAAGTGTTTGGTTTATTTGAGACAATTCTAAAATAGAACGATAGACATATAAAGCACTTCTAAAATAATGCCATGGAAGAGGCTGTGTTGAAGACATTTCCATGCCATCTAACAACAGGAATTAGAGGATTCTTTTTTTATTATTATTTTTTGAGCATCCAAGATCCCAGTTATCTCAAAAATGCTTATCTAGCATCAACATAAAGTCTCTTCTTATCCAATGGCCCTATAGTTAACTGCCAGATGTGGATATTTATTTAAACCAAACGTCCAATCTCTGTAAAGCTCATTCATAACTTCTCATTGCAACCACTCATTTAATATTTTAGTAAAAAAAAGGCCTTCATTTAAGACATGCTTTTAAATCTAAATTTTTATATTGGCCCCTTGGGCATGAGTGGGACACAGCTGGTAGGGAAAATTTGGAATAATATTTTGATTTTTTTACTCTATTAAAATACTGGTTGCTTCTTTCTCTTCTGACCAAAAGTAGACATGCTCAACATATCTTGTGATGCTTTTTTTAATTACACATGTAGAACTTTTTACATAAAGCAGGCATATATAACGTTGATTGTTCTTCTGTTCACTGCACTTTTGAAACCAGGAGGCATTGCAATTTTCCATGCAACATCTTGATTACATTCCTTTACAAGATAACATTTTTCTAAAAATTAATTTGCCTTTTAAAGATCATTTCACAAGCCTACACTGACATTCCATATAAGCGGAATGTGATACTGCCAAACCAGATAATCTATATCACAAAGTCTCTACAATATCTTCTCATAAACTTTGAAGAAAACAGAGCTGCCAGGGTTATTCCTGGCCTATAGGCTAAGGGAATTTAGACTAGCAATGTTGCCAGGATATTCTTTGCTGATTAGAAACTAATTTCAGATCCTTAGTCCCATGATAAATTTTTTACACTTTCACGTAGGTATCATCTAGACTATATAAATACTGTAGTGACAGAATAGAAGAAGGGATTGGTGAAAGAACTGTACGCATCTGTCAAATTTTTATCTTTACCTTGAATTATTTTTGAATTAACCTTTCTTTTAATCTACAAGCTTCTTGCTTGCGGCAAAACAGTTTTAGTTCACAAAACCATCTGCCTGGTTTCAAGACTTCCATATCAATGGACAGACCTGGAATAAGGCACCATGTAGCGATAGGCAATTTGACAGGAGCTTTGACAAATTGGAGATAAATTGCATGAACATAAAGAACATACCATTGAGTGCTGAGTGATATACTAATTATATTTTTGTGCTTTATGAGTGAGAGACAGCTGAAATGGGAGGCAAAGACACGAGTCACACTAGTTGGGAGAGGCAGTGAGAACATTGCATACCTCATCATACATTATAGAAATTTGAATTTAAGAAAAAAACCCAAACGTTTATCAGGGTAAAACTTTGTCAGGGTGAACTTTTGTAAACATCCAACAAGAGAAATGAATAGACGGTAGGTAAAGCATCAAGGAGCAGTATCTGCATAATAAATCAACTCTAGTCCCAGTTTTGATGTTATTACTTTTTCAAATACTATTAAAACCAAAATCACCTAGCTTGTGAAACAGTAAAACCCGACCTTAAGAACAATTGACATATTTTGCACTAGATTTAACTTTTTGTATGCCTTAGGAGTAAGTGTGTATTCTAGAATCTGTTTCTGAAATGTAGGGAAGAAAGTACATTGTTTGCAACACTTAGAGATTGTTATCAAATCAAATAGGAGACAAAACTTCCATACTCTTCCTCCAGAGGAAGTACAGTGTTAGTGGGACCAAATGTAGCTGGTCAATGTGAGCTGTTGTGGTACCACTGTTAGATTCAGTAGGACATTAGAAGTAGGCTGTACTAGACAGAAAGTGTCTGAACTGAAAAACATTAAAATGAAGATTGAAACACAAATGTAAATGGAGAATACCTATAGTATTCACTTCATCCATCCTTTGTAGCTGGGCTAGTCTTTTGTTATGTTTGTACAGCACCTTGCACAGTGAGGCCTTGGTCTATAATAGGAGCTTCTAAGTGCACATAAATAACAGTAAGCATTTCTGTTCCTCGCTGAGCAAATTTAACTAAGATGCTTTCCTCAGAAATGCAATATTGAGTGAACAGACCATGAAACCTGTCACTGGGCTTTTTTCTATAATCTGTCAGGTTTTATGTGCTGTTCCAATAGTACCGGGTTTAATCATAACGTCTCACAGGGGCACTTTTCAAAGATACACCCTGTTTTTATTTGCAATTAGAGCTGTTATCACTCTCCTTAAATAATGCATTTCATAATTTAAAGCAGACAGGAAAACTACGCGAATATGAACCTATGTGTATCTCCACAATACTCCTGCAATGAAGTTTAAAATGATGATATTGTTATTACATTCATTGCTAAATCAGTGTGCCAAATACAGTAATCAATTTTTAGACAGGGGTTACCGGAAGAGTTTGCACTGAAAATTGCTTGCAGTGTTTGACATTATGGGGTTTCTTATAACTTACCAAGCAGTTGGCAAAATATCAAATAAATAAAATATCAAAAAATACCTATTTTTACAATTTCTTCTAAATAGAATATTTTAACCAGACCTGTAAATTTCACAAGCCACTCTCCATTAATTTAAGACAGAAAATAGTGATGGAGTAAAATGGAAAGGGAATGAAGATTCCTAATAAAGCTTCAATCAATATGGTACACAAGTCATTACCAAAGGTTGACAGGGATAAGGAGTGTTTTTCCACTGTTTTCATAGCGATTTGGATATTGTCCACTGAGAAAAGCTAGAAACTCTTTGTTTAAAAATGGTGCAAGGTGCTAAAAAAGAGAAAAGGAGAAAAGCATGAGTTGGGATCCTATCTGTTTCCTGGTCACAATGAGGACCTCTAATAAAACACCATATTTGAACCCCACAGACTTTTGAAAAAGTCAAAACTGAACGTAAATATTTTGAAGTGCTTCTTAGCTGTCTTGATAGCAATTGTGAGTATAAACTTCTCTTAGAAGTGAGAGAATACAAACAGTAACATTATTAAGATATGAATAAAATATCAGAGGCTAGACTGCATCTGTTCGCAAGTGTCTCATCTTTGTTGAAAAGAGTTTACATTCTATTTAAATATAAATTTTATAATATAGTGAGTCAAGATGTAATTTTGTAATGCTTACCTGAACCTCATTTCCACACTCAATGTTAGTAATGTCAAGCAGCTATTTTTTTTTTTTTGTACTTGAAAAAAATATTCAGTGCTTATTATGGAACTTGCTTTCTAAGGTTCTATGAAATATAGTGAACAGATCAGGGTTTCTTTAAGGCAGATTTTCAAATAATATTTTGGAAAATGTTCATAACAGCAGGCAGACTACACATATTTTAGTTCACCTAATTTATTGGTTTCTTTCCTAGTAATTGCCCCTTGGATCTTACAGCTTTAGTGCAAAATCCTAAGGCACTCTAATAGAGGCCACTATCAGTGCTTTCCGTAGACTTCAGTTGAGTTAGGTTAAACTCTATTTACCTATTTTGCAAACAAATTATATACTGCTCAGTGCAATATTTATCTGATATTTCTTGTACTTACATAAATGGACGAATTAATAGAATAAGAATTCCTAGAATTCCTGTTTCTCAAGGAAATGTATCCTGACTAATTGAAACATATTCTTGCCTTCTCAATACCTAAAGCAGTTCAATTAGGCAAATGATCATAACTGCCTTCAAGAGTAAAGAGAAAGGACTTGAAACAAAATTTGGACAAGCTTCATACTGAGGTTAGTGAACTTCATTTTAGAAACTATGAATTAATAGGAATGTGGGAGAGGAGTTTTGGATTCAATTCAATATGTGGCAGAGAAATATATGCTTAATTATCGTATGCAAATATTGCATTGCAAACAAATTGAGATTGCAGTATATGGGAGTTGTAAACACCTGACTGGTAGATAAGTTTTTTAAAGTTACTTTCCTTTCATTTTTCTGAAGTTAATATGATCATAGTGTTCTTATCTGCTCTGGCAATAACATTCCCATATAGATCTGCATTTCCCCTCTGTGGATTGATTATATTCTGGAATCAGTCCATTTCCATTGCCCTTCAACCTATCGCAGTGTTGTTGACTGCTGTGGCCTCTCATTAGGCAAACCTGGCATCTGCTGGCCCCAGATGCTGATCTCTGTGAAGAATTTTTCTTACGGTAACATCCAGAATTTAGCATCCCTGTCTGCTTTCCTCCTTTTTTGTTTCTGTGTCTACTTGTTCACAAGAAGCTCATACAGCATTAGTTTTACATTCTCGTTCACTTGCCTCTTTTGTTTCTTTTTATGTGTACTAACCCATGGTTTCTTAATGTTTCTATTTATGAATGGTCGGAGAGTTCTTTAGCAGTTGGAAACATTCTAGGAAAAATTACAGGGTTTTCATAGTAAACCACATCTAGTACAGTACGTTTCTCCTCTTCTACAGAATTCTGGGGTATTGAACAATAGAGTGCTCTCTTTTCTTTGTCATGACACTGCATCAGTTTATGCTGAATATTATCTAAATGTGAATGTAACCTGAAGAAAGCAGACACTAGTAGCACCTGAGAACAGCTAGGTGGTCTTACAGGCAGCACATAACAAAAGGAACTGATGTAAAAGTTGCCCCGCTGATCTCAGTGTCAAATAATAATAGTCCAACTAATATACTGCTGTGTTAGTGGAGTCATAATGGAAGAATATGGGACATGTGTGAAAGGTATCATTGATTTATACTGAAGGATGTTAGAGAGTAATTTTTCTAGAATAATTTGTTTTATGGAAAGTTTTGCTGAGTTCAGACTAATTCCTTTGTAACTGTCATCATTACCACTACAGTGCTGTATTTTAACAACTCTCAGTTTTGTTATGGCTGTGAACCTTTCATAGTTTCTTTGTCCTTAGGATGTCAGACATGAAAGAGAGGCAGTGTCATGCTGTTCATGAATTCTAGGTGCCTTGATCCTTCATCACTTTGTTAAATAATTAGAGGGAGGTCCCTCTGGGAATTATCAAAAGTCTCTGAAGAGTCACTTATGAAAATGAATGTACCTCTCACATAACATATATCACTTCCAATCCTGTCTAGAGTCAGGCTTCTTTCTGAAATGTTTCTGAATGTTAATCAGTAATCAGGGCACAGATTGGCACATGCTGCTGGGCTTTGAAGCTATTCCTATCATATGATTTGTCACATCCTTAGTAAGACTTTGCATGATTTTCATACATATCCTATTAGGCTTTCTTGCTTAAGGACTTCAGATTTCAGCAAAATACTTGACAGCACCCAACTGTCGGACATTCTTGAGAGCTTCATGTTAGTGAAGTACAAGGTGCCACTTGACAGCTCCAATTGACTAGAGGATTGAGAAGTGGGTTATACTACTTGTCTCAGTTGTAATATTGCTGCTGGTAGCTTTTCCAAATGTTGGTCCATGCCTGTGTTTCCCAGGCTGGGTGCCGTTGGATTGTACCCCCAGCTATTCTTTGCCTTGGAGTTGGTAACTAGTGAATTTTCTTCTCTAAATGTAAATCACAAGAATGGTTTATTTTTAGACCTGGTTAATGTTTCTTGATGAAATGATTTTTCTTTCAAAAGAGGAGGGCTTTTATAAATTAACATTTTCATGTATATAAAAGAACCTACCCCTTCTTAAAGAAAAGTTATTAAGTTCTAATTAATATTTTGAGAGCCTTATAGATGTAAGTGCTCATTGTCAGTAAAAATAAATTCATAATGCTTTCATTTCTAAGTATACCTTGCAAGGACTAATGAGTATACTTTAAGCTACTTAAGGAAAAAATTAAATACCTTTAAAATTAGAAAATAGTGTCCTCTGGTCTAGCTGTATTCATTCATCTTGGGCAGATTCTATGCAGGGGGTTTTTTGGGTTTTTTTTTTTTTTTTAATCTCTAATTTAGAAAAGAATCTATGTGTAAGTTATAAATTATTCTAATAAGAAGTCCAGATTTTCTTCAGGTTTAGTTCCTGACTGATATTCTGGGAATGAGAAAAGGAGCCCTACAGTAACCAGAGAATCTTTCCTCTGCCCACTGGGTACAGTGAATGAATAGGGGAAACATACAGAGAACTTGTCTGAATGCAATACTGTAATTAAGACTAGTTTTTTAATCATGTGATACAAGAAGCAGAGTGGAATGAGATAAACAACAGTAAAATTTCTCTTTAATGATTCTAAGTATTATTCTTCTACCTCACCTCTTCCTTAGAGAGGTCAGAAATTGTTTGAGGTTCTTAAGATCCTAAATAGAAATCTAGCTAACGAAAGTGAAGTAGAAAGTAAAATGAGTATAAAAATTTGGTGCAGTGCATGGGTGTCCTGAAAATTTACAGCATACGGTAGTACAAAACAGAAGACTAGTATCCAGATTACTACAAACTCTTTCTTTAACAAATAGATTCAAATTCAAATGTAAATAAGTAAACCCCCTCTTTCTTGTGGTCTTAATTATATGTTGTAAAAATAAAGTTTCAGCAGTATTTTTTTTTCTAATATAACTGAGAAATTAGTTTTTAGCAAAGTAAAAATTTTAGCAGTTTTTCACTGTATTTGCAGCAATTGTTTACTCTTCCTTCCTGTCTGTATTTATGCATGGGGTATCAAAATATTTATAGGAATAGAAATGAAATTTCTGTTATTAATACATCTGATTTCCTGAAGTGAATTACAGATACCTTTATTAAGTGTCAGGGAAAATGTTACATGTTGATTAGGTGGTGTTTGATTGTTTATAGGGTCAGGGTGAAATAAAAAGAAAGACTTGAATATAAATGCCTATATCTTGTGTAAAAATTATTTTGAAGGAATTATAGATATTAGAACAAATTCAGTAATGTATCACTCTTGCCCACTGTCAAAACACATGGAGAATTTCTTAAAATATTTTGAATCAATTTATAGCTAGATTTGCATTTACTGGCCACTAAACTGATCTGATCTAGCATATTCTACATTATTCTGCTCCTTTTGTCCCTTTGTAGGAAAACCCTCTGATATGTTCCTCTCTGATCAATCCCTGTGGGAATATGAATAAATATTATTGAAAGAGAAAATATAGAAACATCTGGAGTGGGGTTAGTTGAGCTCTTATTGAGGAGCACAGTCACTTCATTTTTGTGCCAGGCTAGCCAGAAGCTGAAAAGGGAATGTCTGGTACCGTTTCCTATCACAATCAGATAAGGAGATTGCCTTCCACAGTTGGATAAGAGGTGTTTACTAAAGAAATTATTCTGTAAGGAAATAACTAATGGGAAACAGACCTGCAGTGGACATAAGAAATATCTAAAGATGCTCTTGGGAGGAACTTTCAGCTATGCAATGCTAGCAGATACAATTATAGAGGATTGTGAAACCACATCTGCCAACTGAAATAACTGGCAGTGAACAAAAGATGATGAGTGAAAGAAAATAACCATTGGCATGGTTGTGAAATGCATTATCTAGTCATTTCCAGCATCTGTAACAGCATGAGCATTCATTTTGTATTTGTGGAAGCACATGTGAGGTTCAAATCTGATGGTACAGCAGTTGAATGAATTTTAGAAGTTCAATATTATAACTTTACAGTATTGTATAGCATCAGGAAAAGGCTCAGGTGTGTTTGTGTAGTATCTGGAGTCACAAAGAAAGAAGCGTTGTGTACTCTGGAACAGCTTTTCACTTCTTGTTTTTTCCCTGGAGTATATATTGAAGAATGATGACTGGTGCATAATTTTATGTCACTGGCTAAATCTGACCTGACCCTGTCAAACTGCCAGGGTCACTTTCTCTACTTGAAGAATCAGCTGCTTCACAAATGAAAAAAAACCTGAAACGCTTCCAATAAGACCTTTTCTTGGAGCCCACCAGTTTTACTTCTGGCATAAGTGACATACTGTATCACTGATAAGCACTGCTAATACAGGTCTTCTAGAAATATATATGCAGAGGTAGACTGGCCAGAGGTGTGAAAGATGGGGAAACCAACTTAATTTACTTGCAAACACAGAGAATCCATAGGCAGTTGTATTGGAGCAGCATGTGTATGACAAAAAAGAACTGAGGAAGACCAAAGCAGTTCAACAACCAGACAGTATCTCAAAGTATGGGACCACTTCTCTGAGTATCTACAAATGAGTCTGTCTCATGCTAACTACTTGCCACCAGCAGGCCAGGTAATTTCAGGATTTAAACAGGATTTATGACATCAGAAGAAAATATGTGCTAGGAGAAACAGGTTCTCTGCCAGGCTAGAGCTTAATCTTGTCTGTCCGTCTTTCACAGAGAAGTGAAACATATGAGCGAGCTTTCCTAAATTACAGACTAATCTAGTTTCCAGTGACTCTAAAATTTATTATTGAAAGTACAAATAGCTGTCAGCTCTGAACTAATTAAAATGTTAGGATTAACCTACGGTGTGCTGTTGCCCAAGCCTTCAGCAAATAAGAAAGGCATAGGAGAAATAAAATGGATATTTCACTGATACTGGACTAATACCAGTGGAGTTTGCAATTTAAGTAAAATATCTGATGACTTTACATGACACACTTAATTTCTGAAAGCTTCTAACTATTGCATAAGAAACCCATTTTATGACCATAAGTAAAAGTAGTATACCATATTACCTGAAGTAATGATGTTCTTAGCAGGTGGAGTGGGAATCTGACACTTCTGATTTCTAAAAGCAAATGTAATTTATAATCTGCCATTTTTTACAAGCTGCAGGAGGTGGGGATTGCTTCACCCCTACCTGATAGATATGGAATAGATATTTAATCTAATGAGGTGCATATATAAAAATATAACTACACATCAATCTATAAAAAGGGAATGTTATTCAAATAGCACAATCACCTCCCTGTAAACAGTCAGGGTTCAGGATATTGGACAATATTTGAATGTGCTTTGCATACAGGCATAAAACTAGATTTTTGATTTGTATATGATTCATGAGCCGATCAGAGGGACTTCCATTTGGCTGGCAGCACAGCACTTCTGAGGCAGGAATGGTGTGGTACCTGAATACCCATCTCTGTGACAAAGGTATGCAGAGGCTTAAATTGCTAAGCCATTCTGCATCCATCTCAAATGTTACCATATTCTGCTTTGTTTCACAGTGGACTGGACAGGCCATTAGAGACAATCTCCTATCTCTAAGCTGTTTCTTGGCTACTTGGTCTGTTTCCCATTTTCCCCCTCTTTCCTTTAATACCTTAGTTCTGCCTTCAAAAGGCTTCCTCCTTCAGTCCTTCATGATTGGGAAGAGAGAAATCAGGTGCATGGGAGGAAAAGCTTGTGGCTTATTTCCTAGATCAGCGACTGAACCTAAGAGGACTCTGCCACAAATCAGAACATGAGTCTGTGGGGAGTTCAGTTTAATTTGAACAAACTTGTACAGAAATGAGCAAATTGCAATTTTATGAGAGTTTGTAATCTGGCTAGAATTCATACAGTAGTCAAAGGAGCATCTCAGAGCCTAAATATCTACAGTGGGAAGTTTTTGGCTTAAATTGTTAAATTTCATCATAATTTCAACAACTGAAAACCACTCTTAGTGGGTAAAGATTCAAGAAGCTTGAGAAAAAGGTGCTGCCAATCATACCTTTTATTCATCTAGTTTTGCAACTAGGGGGGAACTAGCATAGTACCATTTAAATAAATTATTTTCTTTCATTTGATAGTTCAGTCTTGCCTGTTCAGTGCCTTTACCCATGCAATATGTAGCTATCACAGTTTGCTTTATACCGAAACAAAATTTTGTTATTTTAATCTTCAAAAGATGAAATGTTTGTTCTCTGTTTCTGCCTTGAAGTCATCATTCTTCATTGATAACGTAATTCATTAGAGTAATGAATAAAACATAATGGTTTCAAATGAAGACAAAAGCAGAGGAAAAAGTGAAATTCCTAAAAACAAAGGGCTTCCAAAAAACATATGCAAGCAGATACCAAAGTCTGGGGTTTATATAAACAAGCATTCTGACTAAAATACTTCTCAAACTTTCCAATTAAGTGTGTCTTTAAATTTCATGTACTAGCTCATAAGTCTGGACACATGTGGCAAAACATAATTGGCTAATAACTTATTAGCATCTGCAATGCATTTGGGAAAACTGGCAGTCATTTGTTGGTGGTCTGAGGGGCACAGTAAAAGAAAGTGGAAATTCTACATTTTGTCTAGAAAGACGGGCAGTTGAACTTCACTTTAAACTATTGTATTATTACCACAATGGAACTATCAGTCAGCCAGACAGACATATTAACCAAGCAAGCCATAAATTCCACAAGATCTTGCAATTGTATTTTTCAGCTTTTTACTTGTAGCTTTCTTAAAAGTTATTGCTCTTCTACTGGCATCTTCCCACGTATTTAAAGGTTCTGTCAGCTTTGACCTTCAAAGTAGATTTTTTCCAGGTGCTTTCTATCACTTTCTGAAGTTATTGTGCAAATCATATGCCCAGTGCAGCCATCATCAATCAAACTTGCGGCAGAATGCACTGTTCCCATCTACTGCCCAGTGTCATCCTGGCACTTAAGGTTTAAATAAAAAAACCAGAACATTTGACTTCTATGGCCCTAAGTTTCAAATCTAAATTTAGAAAAAGCAAATTAGCCGTTGTGATAGTTGACATTTCTGTGAGTGAAGGATTTTGTCACCATTAGCTATTCTCAATGTTCTGCTTTCTAGATATGGTGAGCATGTTGATCACAGAGACTGCATGGCCGCATAGGGCTTCTTATTACCAGGCAGACATCTACATTGCCAGACATACATGGCTTCTGTAGGCTCCGTTATATGGCTGGTGAAAGAAGGTTGTTTCAGGCCTTCAGTATATGTTTCCTGTGCCATGTTACGTGAGTAGGACTTCTAAGGAGCTTCCTGCAAGGGGGGGATAAGATGTATTAATATTGAAGCAGGAAAATATCCCATACTGTTATTGCCAGTCCTGGTGTGCTCAGGTCATGAATTAACCCATCAAAAAAAAAAATAAAAAAATATCATGGTATTGGCTGAAAAAATCATGAGACTGAAATACCAAAAATTCTACAATGAACAAGTCTTGGTGGTAGGGGAAAAGTGGGAATATGGAGAGATCCCAAAAGCAATACATCTTCCAGACAGGCCCATCCACAGGGTGCCATCACTGTTGTGCCTTCCCACTACTCCCAGGCACCTTGGTCTTGGGTCTCTTCTCAAAATCCCATTAACCCCCTTACTTCCTTATTTTGAAAAACGAGGATAGTTGGTAACTTAAATTCCGCTACAGTTAAGGGCTTAGTACTAACCGTGTGCCCCAGAAGTGTGTCATCCTTTCATTGTAAACTTGCATATAAGAAGCTATAGTGAATTTGGGTACTAAATACCTGTTTCCTACTCTGCAACTGTTGTCCTTCCTTCTGCACTGCTGCTATGTGTAGTTTAGTGTTTAGAGTGCTTCCCCTGAGTGTGGGAGACATGGCTTCAGTTCCCATTTTTATCTGAAAAGATTTGTGTTCTCATTTCTGGATAGGTCTCCAATCCAGAGGTTATTTCAGAAGAAAAGGGGGAATAATCTTTTCACCTATCAGATCTTCTCACCTTTTTGCCATGAAGTGAGGATGAATGTATGCCTGACTGTAATCTTGTTGCTCTGTGTTGCTACAGAGCAGTGGAATGGCCTACTTTCCCATGTTTTTGTTCTGATTCAATGGCATTTCAGTGTAAAAGACAAACCAGTCTTTGGGAGCATGCAGCGGGATAACAGTCTCCCATCGTAGGTGAATGTTGTCCCAAGGACTAGTGCTGAGAAACTTTCTTTCCCTTTTCTTTCCTCACCAAATCAAGAGAGAGAACTGAAACGATTCTCTTTCCCCTGTAACATTACTGTAGAATAAGCAGCTAAACGTACTCTGAGGCATGGGTTGAGGTCTCTTTGGACAGGTGGGACTTGGAAGCAGGTCTTGCATGGCCTGATTGTGAATGCTGTGCCTTTCCTCTCAATAAATGTTGTGAGAAAGTGTTTGTTTGGGGATCACAGGAGAGAATGCAGCACAGGAGGCTGATGCTGTGCAGCTCAGAGCTCTGAGCCTAGCTCCTGGGGTTTGGGTCTCTCCTGCCCTCTGTGTTCAGTGTTGGCAGTCAATGTCTTCCACCCCATGTGTTGGCTAGTGGTGATGCTGGTCTGGAGAACTTCAAGCCTCTTCCATCTATGTTTTGCTGTAAATCTGTAACACCTACTGCTTCTTTTTTTTTATTGTTTTGTTTTGTTTTAATTGCATATGTAAAACAGCAATTTTACTGCTGAAGAGAAAGTCTTGTGCAGCTGTATTCCGCCAGACACTCGTTTGAGCCTTTCTGTAGTAGAGTATAAATTTGGAATACACATGTATAAGCAAGAATGCATTAGTAATTGCTTAATAACTTATTAGAGTCTAGCTTCTGTTGAGACACTGGGGAAAAGCTACAGCCAATTAGTTGTAAGAGGGCGGTGGAACAAAGTTAAACTTTAAATTATTGCTGGAAAGGTGAGCTGATAAACTTTAGAATAAACTAGTATATTAGCACTACAATGGAACTATCAACTCTGTATAAAACATTAGTATGACAAATTAGTACTTTGATCGTGCTAGATATAAGCATATTCACTTGTTTAATTAAACAATCTAGGCTTCTTGTGGTGTGGGTCATTTTAAAAAATGTTAAAAATAAAATTAAACACATAATTAAGCTGACAAGAGATAAAGACCCTTGTGCAGCAAGTTGAAGTCAGTTAATTTATAAGGAGCCTGGTCCCTGAAGACTGTGTAGTTTATTAAAGTTACTGAGGCAGAGATGTGATAAAATATTTTATGTAGTGCTTTAAAGACTAAATTGCTCTGACACTTTTAAAGTCCATGGGATACAGTCAATTAGGATGTCTTGTTATCATGTTTTTTCCTCATAAAGTAATCTAAACAAAACCCATGGTTATACTGATAATTTCTTAAAGTTCCCACAGTAACATTTTTTTCAAATATTTCACTGTTCTCCATGTAATGGTCCTTACTTGTCACTCTAGTCATTATAAAGCTCATCTGAAATATTGTCTGTCCCCAATGACAAGGTAGAGTTGGCAGTCTAACCAGGAGAGGGAGTTAAGTTGGAAACTTGGTGAAAATTTAAAAGCCACCTGGTCCTGCAGGTTCCTAGTTACAATCCTCTCGAGCTGTTCGTGGAGCAACCAAAGCAAAGGCCTGTAAAGGTGCTGTATGAGGGGAAAATAATCTGTCTTACCTTATATGTCAGGAACTGGAAGAATATTGGTTAGATATTTTTAAATACTTTGGCCTGGATTTTAAAATAAAGCATGCTAAAATGCCTATGAGAAAATGTGTATTAGATAATTAGATAAATGCTCACATCAATAATTTAATTTCTTTTTACCAGCTGATGAATGTGTTCAGCAGTTTACAATCTGCTTTCTTGTAGGGTTAGAAATATGTTTGAAAAGGTAGTTTCAGTTGCTTTTAATGTTTTAGTGTAGCTAAATGTGTCCTTTTTATCTCTGATATTTCTGAGGTTTGAAGGGGTTATTTCTCCTGTCCTTTCTAATGGTATATTTCCAGTTTCTGTTGCTACTGCCTTTTAGCAGTTTCATGTCAAGTCTATCCTTGATCTTTATCAAGGTCACAAGGTCATCTACTAAAATGGACTTCAAAGAGTTTTTTTATATAAGCCTCAGCATCTAAAACAAACAGGAAGAGAAACAAACCAAAGGATAACAAGCTACATCCAGGAAAAATGTAAGGAAAGACACAATAGGATGAAAAGAAAGGGACTTGAACCAAAACTCAAAAAATCTCCTTGTTTTAAATGGAAAAAGATTTCCAAAGGATGTGTCACTTTGTAACAGAAATTGAGTGGTCAATCCCTACTTTCCACACTTCTGGTCATCTCACCTCCTTAAAGTGTTTCTTTTTCACCTAACAAAGATTTTCTGAATTGCAAGTCATGTATTTATCATATAGTGTAGTGTGCTGAAGGTGGTTGGATGGAGTCCCCACTTATAATTTAGTAAACATGGGGTATTCTTCCTTTTTCAATATGTGCATAAATTACTAAAAAAGCCCCACACAGATATATTTAAAAACATTTTTATAGAAATAATCTGATCAAGGTGAGATTTTTTCACTGGGTTTTGTATTGTCTCTGTTTTAGAATCATGATTTAAATTGAAGTTGTAAATTTCTGGAGGTTTAACCACTTGTGTGTAGCAGTGAGGTTTGCAACTGTCAAAGCCACGTTGAAGAACTCCAGCCAAGTGCTCCATTATAAAATATCCTTATACAGAGAGAGAGGGAGCGACAGGAATTGACTGCTCAGAGATGGGTTATAGTTTCTTCTGTAAGCAATGAACCAAAGCATTTTTATATCTTTTTCTGAAACTTTTCATGCTTTGTATTTTAAAGCTAATAACAGAGCAACTGTCCCTTAAGATCGCTACTACATAGAGGTTCAAGACTTGCTGCTTTCACGTGTTTTAGAGCAGGCCTATTCAACATTGAAAAGAGAATATACACAAATTTTGTGCTAATCTTTTAGGGGAAAGAAGGTGACATGCAAATAGTCCGACAATATTAATGTAGAGTTCCTGACAGGCCTTATAGTCTGTTTTATTCCAGATTTTGGAGATCTGCATTGCAGATCTGAAGGGCAACTTCAGATCACAGAAAAATAACTAGCAAAAACTGATTCCAAAATTAATTTTTGCTGTGTCTGCATATTATTCAGCTTTCTAAACTTCTATTACTTTTGACTGTAGGTCAGGTTTGATTTATCATTTCAACTATAGTTTCTATATGAGTATAAAAAGAATAAGAAATTTTGTTCTTTATTTTAGCCTGACAAAGAAAAAAATTCCTTTTACCAGAAAATTTTATCACTAGGTAATTATATTCAAGTACTCAGTGAGGTTGTATCCACTAACCCATAAACTCAATATTTATGAAAAAGATTATTATACAGTATTTAAAAAAGATGTATGCAGGACAAACAAATTGTTAAAAGTAAATTTCCTTTTGTTTAGCACAGGAATTTTGAAAGCACTGGAAGTTCATGGTTGAATGCTTCTATGTTTTTTCATAAAAATTACTATTGCAGATGAAACAAAATATACAGTGTCTGAAAGTAAAAGGAGAAATTTGGTTCACTGTGGGATAATGAAAACTGAAAAACAATTATGCTGCTGCAATCAAGATACCAGCTACAAATAACAAATTTCACCTCTCTTCCACTGCTCCAAAATATACTGCTTATTGTTCTTAAAATATTTATGTCTTTGAATTATTTACTGAGCAAAGGACGCTTGCACTCCTTTAACAGAGAAGGAGATGAAAGATTATTTCGTGTCAACATAACAGAAGACAATAATAAATCCATAATGTAAATAATATGCCTCAGAAAAGAGCTGTGTATTAGTAGTATGTGACTAGATTGCAACTGGAGTCTACTTATGAAAATACCTTTTCTAGCAGTGTGGAAACTCTTGGTTTGCGTAAACAAAGTAATCAGAAAATCCTTTCTGCAGTTAACTTCTTTTAGAAAGATACTTCAGATAGTCACCTTGTATTAGTTTTAGATTTAAGTTCTGAGAAGGTTGGAGGAAATGGAAACTAGCAAGCAATTAATTAATTTAAATTTTTTTTTCCTTTTTGGAAGATGTGTATTTGTGATATTAATGTGGGCAGTGTGAATTCTGACCTTTTCTGTTATTTTGTTTGGGAATACTACCTGAGTTTTCCTGTTCCTGTCTGGTCATGGTTCTTTCCTTCCAATTTTTGTCACTGAATTCCTTCATAAATTTTCAGTGATGCTTTCTGCTTTATTTCAAATACATTGAAAAAAACAGCAAAAATGAAAAGCATCCTGAGGGGGGAAAAAATGAAAATAGAAGCAGGATACTTTTACATGGAATTATGTGTGCTGAACGCATTTTTGCCTTTTCCTTGTTTCTCTCTCCCTTGTTTCCATGTAATGTGCAGACTCTTGTCCTTGCTTTGCCCTGACCCGTGGTTCTCATGTTCAGATAAGAGCTCAACGTGCAGGGAGCCCTAGATGCATGTATTTGCAAAAACATTTGCTATCAGCGTGTTGAAACTGAAGCTTTTATTTTCCTCTTTGCCTTTAGATTGCCACATGTCTGAATGTTATTAAATACAATTGGGAATCAAACTTGTGTTGTATATGCCTTAGAAACTCCCACAGAATTTTAGAGGCCATTTAGAATTGGCTTTTTGAGAATGTGAGAAAAACTAAACGTCTGCATCTTCAACAAAAGGCAAGCACCTACAATCTGGCTCTAATTTTGTGAAACTAATTTTTAGAAAGGTAGCGATAAATCCTTTTTCTCTTGTTCATGTTCAGGTGGCAATACAGTCTTCTGTTTGAAGGGTTGGAGATATGCAGAATTATTTTTGTGATCGAATAATGGAGAATGCTGGAACAGCGTTGTAGTCAGTACATGGGAGAATGGCTTGTGAATTTGCCTTTCAGTACTTCCTTCCATGAACATCGAAGCCAGTTAATTTAATATTTTGCATCTTCAGGCTCATGTATAAAAAAATAGTTATATTTTTAATACAAATCCCAAATATAATTCCATACATCTTTCCAAAAAATGAACAATATCCAACATGGAAGTTGACATTGTGGAACAGAGCAGGAGTTAAGCCAGCCCTCAGTCTCTGAGAGCTGGCAGTTTAAAGTCATTCATATGTGCCCAAGGAATACATTTCCCAGACAGCAGTTTCTTTCTAGCCCCGGCAATGATGTCTAACTATTAAAATTTTGAAATAATTAAACAAAACAAAAGGATAAATAAACAAAATGAAAGGATAAATGGTTGTAGAGAGGGGATAATGGTCACAAATGTTTTTATTGTGTTTCCTCCAGAAAGAGCCATGAATGGAACATCAGACTATATCCTGCTGTCATTGAAACCAATTAGATTTTTTGCATTAACTTCAGTAAGAGCAAATGCAGGCCCCTGGAGATAAAGATTTCTGTCAATATAGTATAAAAACTGTTTCATTTCTGGTCATAATGAAGACAGAGATATGATTCTGTCTTCTAATCTGGTGTAGGATTTATATAATGGAACGAGAAAGGCACTTTAATCTGTGGGTTAAAATGATTATATTTTGCTTCTTCTAAAAAATTACTTGGGAATTGTTCTGTTATAAAACTTTTGAGATTCTTTCCTGTACTAAAGAGAACAATTATATGATCTTTGCAATTAGTGATTTGTGTAGTCAAAGAGTAGCTGAAGTGTAGTCGTTCTTTTCTATTTTAAGAAGAAAAGATACCTTAATGATGCTGCCAAAAATTTTTGACTTTTCTTGGGGATGTGAAATTTGAAAGGCAATAGACCTACACTGCAACTCTTCATCATTCAAGTTGCCCTTTTAAATCAGTGGAAGTAAAGATCATCTCCATGAATTAGAGTAGCAAGATATGACAGACCTATGAGAAAAGATCTATATGTGAATCATAGGAAAGCTTAATTGTCTGGGTTTTTCTGCTTGTGTTTCTCACCCATAAAAGTAGATACTCTTGAATATTTTTAAATACTAACAAAACTAGGTGCTGCTTTGAAAACAGATGTTTTGAAATTCTAATATAGCTGATGCATTTTGGGCAACAAATATGCTAGGCAGTTCTAAATTAAAATATGCTCTAGAAATATTTGAATTTGTGATGCTTTTCTGCATTTTTTTTTCTGATTCTCTTATTACGGGAGTCTAAATAATTTTTGCATGTTGATTTAATTTTTCATGGGAAGCCATCATCAGCTAATTATTCAAGTGTAAAATTCTTAATATGGCAATGAAAGAATTGATTAGAGAATCGAAAGGTGTATACAGATACTAATCTTTTCCATCTGAAGAAATAGTTACCAGAATGAACATATAAATTAGTTATTGCCCTATGGAAATAAATCTGAAGTCTTTATTCTGTCCATTGACAACTTAATGGATTTGGTTTTAGATATTCTCATAATTATGTAATTTATTAAATAATATACATCTTTAAAATCAACATCTGTGAAATTCAAGAAAGAAAGTATCATGTGAAGATAGCAGGAATCTAAACAAATGTATTCTTTCCTCACTTTCAGTGCAAAAATTGTGCATAGGTAGAAGTTATGCAGAAAATCTTGTTCTGCAAGTTTTTCAAATTTTCCTTGCTTATTTTCCACTCAAATTGGGAGCTAGATTAGAAGTAAAAACAAAAAAAAAAACCCACAACCCAAACATTTCTGTTCAGTAAAAATCCTATATTGATTTTTCAAAGACTATCAAGATTTTTTGAAGGAAAGGAAAAGAGGAAATCAGAATTCTGCAGCAAACCTTTTGTAACTCTCTGTAACTGCAGGCAGAAAGTAACAAAATTCATGTTAGTTGCGTTTGTCTGCTAATGAATAACACCAGCACAACTGATCATCCTGTTAAAACCATTTCTTAAAGTAGAAAAAACCCTGGAAAGAATTGTCAGCTTTGTTCTTCAGTTGCCTGAGTTGCTGATACCCTTGATTCAGCCAAAGTAGCTGCTGGAAGACATCTTGCTGGTAGCTGGTTAAAGAGAAACTGCAACCTGGAAGCCTTAGGGAATGTCATAACCTTACTGACCTGGAGGGACCAGCACTATGAGCTAGTAACACAAAAACCAAATTTGGAGTTGGTAGACAGGCAACAGTCCGTTAGAATTCTGCCTGAATTTTCCTGAACGTTTAGAAATGGAACTGTTTCTCCAAAGTGTCTTTATTTCACTAGTCAAGGAAAAACGTGTTAGAGATTTTCTAAGCAGCTTTACTTAGATGTAGTCAAAAGCATGAGAAGTGGGGATGTCGTGTAGTGGAGTCCTCCATGAGGATATTGCTTTTATGAAGTAAACTGTAATAAATCCCTGCTGGGACATCTGTGGACAGATGGACAGATGTTCAGGAGCAATTTCTATCATCCAATGTTGATGGGACAAACTGAGTCCATTTTGAAAAATGTATCTAGAGATGCTGAGAGTATGCGCAGATAATCTGCTTTGTTTTGCTTGGCAAATGAAAAGCAGATACAGTGAGTGACTGCAGAATAAAATAACAGATAAATTCAATATAGGTAAATGTCACATGATGCACATGAGAAAAAAAAAAAATCCTAACTTTTTATACCTCTGATAATGTCTTCTGATCTTATCTTGAATGTTCTGGAGTAAGGCATTTCAATTACAGTAGGTAAGTCTCTGAGTGTGTCAGTTCAGTGCTCAATAATGCTTAGAAATCATTAGAAAAGGAAAAATAAAATGGAGAACATTATTATGGTATTATGTAAAAATCCATGATTTGTCTGGACCTAGACAGTGAGAAGGTTTTGCCACCCTCACAGACTCCCCCAGCCTCCAGACGGCTGTTATAGAGCTGAAAAGGGCTACATAGAAGGCCTAAAAAGATAAGGAAAGCATGGAAGAGTTTCTGTATTAGGGATGATTAAATAAATTTGGATATTTCATCCTGGAAAATAGAGGACTGATGAAGACTATGGTAGTCTTCTATAAAATCATAGAGTGCAGGTAAGGTTCAGTTGTTCACATTCTCTTCACAGTGTCTTGTCCAAGAGCCAGGGGAAATCAAATGGAGGGAGTAGGAGCCAGATTCAAAACAAATAAAAAGACGTGGATTTCATGTAGCGGGTAGTTGATCTTGCCAAAGAATGATGGATGTTAAAATTTTGTATTGGTCTAAGGGGAGACTGGGCAGCAAGTTCATGGAGGAGAAATTCATTGAAGAACACATAGATTTCCTATCTAGTTCAGGAAGTCACTAAGTTGAAAACAAGAGGAGCCCGGGTGAATATTAGGGGAAGTGTCATTTATACTTGTCCTGTTTCTATACTCTTCCCTACTTATGGCCACTGCTAGAGACAGAATACTATGCTAGAAGGGTCTTTGGTCTCACTAAGCATGGCTGGTTTTAGGTTCTTAACTGCTTTTCAAATTTACCTGAATTTGAGGACTTGGGTATCCTAAAAAGAAAAGTATTGAGGACTTTAGACTTGGAATATGAAGTCTAAGTCCAAAATACAATTTCTGACCTTGATGTGAACTTTTATGGATGGGAACAGAAAATTCCCCAGTAGTAAACCTATTACAATCAAATCAAAATTGTGCCCAAAGATGCAAAATACAGGAATTTAACTCCTAAACAATTCAACCTTTTGCAAGTTCTACTATGCTTGTTTGCAATGCGTTTTCAAGAACTCTATATAGAATGGAGTAAAGGGATGTTTTAGGAGATGCAGCTTTTTAATTCAAATTTGTCATGTAAAGAAGTTATAGAAATGCATTGTAGATTAATGATCATGAGGTCTGCAATTTATGTCAGTGGTGCGTCAAATCAAATGTAAATCAAAAGGCACATGCAGGCAGACATATTTCACCATATCTGGTGGGCCAGGTGCCTACAGGATAATTTTATTTAAAGTTTTGAGTGGAGTACTGCTTCCATTAACTTTATTGCTTCCTTCCGTGACATATTTATTTTTCTGTTAAAAAGCTTTAGAAAAAAATATACTTTAAAATGCTTACAAAAATAAACTTGGATCTTGACATTATTCTTATGATTTGACACGGGCAAAAAAATGGAGACTGGAAGGGGGGAAATGCTGGTAATCTTTGTGGAGCATTTTATGAGTTGGTTATTGGTTATTCTTTTGTAATCACATTACATGAAGTTCAGAAATTATTTTTGTAACTATTTCAAAACTGAAAATTATTCACAATGAAGAATATCTGAATGCTAAGCAATATGTGTAATTGTAAACAGGAAAATGAAAATTCTGGATAAATCTGAGGGACAAAAAAACTTTTCCAAATCTGCTTTATTATTGAAACAAAGGATGTGGAAAGTAAAACATCGATCTTTAGTTCTCATCATGTGCAAGGCATTGGTAGTACACTGGATGTAGCCAGTGTGTGAATGTGGAGCTGACCAGGCAGCCATGAAACCCCTGCTGAGCTCTTCTAGGAGTTTGCCCAGTTGGAGATTTCCAGTGTGATTCTCAGAAGTGGTTGCAAGTGATCTGTCAGGAGCTGGTTGTGACCCCTCTCTATCCACCCCTCTCTTCTGCCCACTAAATTCTTCTAAGCGCAGTTTTAAAAACGAGCGCAGGGAGAGTATTGTTTTCCCCTGAAAGCAGCATGTTATTGGCTATAAAGAGGGAAGAAAAATAAATATACGTGACCATGAATGGAATGAGCTGTCTATGAAATGACCTGTCTTAACAACTTTCCTTTCTTGAGGCACCAGGCTCTGGTTCATGAAACACCCACTGCCACTTTGCAGCACATCCCGGGCAGACACCACACAGCCTGTCTGCTCGTGCCTGACACGTCAGGTGAGACCTGGCTCTCCAGTGAGACAGGCCTGTGTGGGAGCCATCATACTAGATCTGGGAGTATTTTGTAAGGAAAAGATGGCACAGTCTGTGGATCACGGTGCAGATTTTTGTAGAAACTGCCAGGAAACAAAACTATAAATACTTCCTGTGTCTTTAATTCATAGCTTGCTACTTAATTCCCTCTTATCCTATGAGGCTGGATGATCATAAGGTAAAGAATCACTGTATAATCCTACTATATCCAAGGTTTCTTTCAACGTTCGCTGTTTTAGACAATTGTGTAATTACTTTTCATTCATTTCCACCACTGATTATGGAAACCTTTTCTTTGAACATCCTTGAAGCATTGCATTCTGTAGGTATGATGGGATATCTTGTGCTAAAAATCATTTTCCCCTGTAAAGCTTTTGAAGCATTATAGAATCTCATTTTTTCTAATCAGCACTCTAGTTTCTTGTGGGCTAAAATTAGGCTTCCTGTCTCTGGCATCCGAGGCGTCAGCGTGTGTGACCTTCAAGCTGCCATCCGGCCTTGAAGTGCAATTTTTGCATCGGGAAATCTAGAGGCAGCAGCTTTACCCTTTTTTTTTTTTTGCAGTAGCAGCAAGATCATCCGAAACAGTCAACTGAGCAGCAACCGCAGGCATTATCGCTCCCGGGAAGCCATGTTACTCTGGTGCATAGAAAGCTCTCCAGTGCCAAAGTGCCGACAGGGTAAAACAGGGCTGATCCTCCACTCCTCTGTGTGTTCTTGCAAGGTGACCAGCCCGGAAGCTTTGCATGAATATTAATGGCTAAACTACAGAATGATGAAGAATCAATACTTTAATCTGCATAGGGAATATGCATTCCTTACGCATTGTAAAGCTGCTGCACTACGGTGTCGGAATTTCACTTATACGCTGAACTCATCTACAAGCTCTCTCCTTTTGAATTATGCATATATTACACAGCCTGTTGCCTACAACAGATTTATGACAATCTCATTGCACCTATGCAAATCTTTTTGGGTTTTAAGCATCAAGCATTTAATGTCTTTTCTCTACTGAGGGAGAAAAATCATTGTGCAGAAGTGGATACAAAAAGGTTTTATTACTCACGCTATATGCTGCTCTTACTAACTTTCGTATTAGTTCCACATTGTATCTGGTCAGTTAAATGACCATTTTTGTGATACCCTCAGCGCTTTGTTCACTGCAGCTACAGAATAATATTCTTTGTCCTCTTTTACTTTCACGTACCAAGCACAGCAGCTGATAATAACAGAACTGAAGTTACAGCTTGGTAATCAGCATTTTAGGTGATTTTAATTATGATGGATGAAGAAGAAAAATGGCAAAAACATGCTTTCAGTAGTACTGAGCAAATATGACATGGAACTGATACACAGAGCTTATATTACAGATCTGTCAAATTACCCAAGGATAATTTGGGTAGCTGGCAGATTCCCAGCTCATCAGTTCAGTAGCACAGGCAACACATGCCGGTTAGCTTTGCTTGGGCTTGATGTATCAATGTCTGACCATCACCAGAGCAGCTTAATTGATAATGGACATCTGATTTGAAAATAGGTGTGTTCCCCTTTAAATGGTAGCTGTCACATCACATCACGTCACATCACATATGTCACGTCATGTTCCATTAAATCACATTATATGCTGGCGTGATGCAAGATAGCATGATGAGGGGCTAATGTAATGTGACAGCTAATACCTGCTAACAATTTGAGTGGTGGGTATCAGATCTGAATGTGTGCCAGACTTCAGCTGGGAGTTTGTGAGAGAGAGCAAAGTCTTTGCCCGAAGATCGAGCTTTTCTTCAAAGGGTAACTTCAGCAGCTGCCCGGCTCCATATTTTTAACTGGTAGCAGAATATTTTACTTTTTATAAAGTGACTTCTGGCACCTTAAGGGACATGCTAAGGGAGAGATTAAGGTCTGTCAGAAAACATGCAGAAGTTTGACATATATGGCTTTCATTTCTCAGCTCCTGGCTCCATTGTAGGTGTCAAAGTACTCTGGTGATTTGCCTAAGAAGAAATCTTAATTTATGAATTAACACAAGAAAGTTCAGCTGAGTGATCTACTAGAAAATGTTCAGTAATCTGCAAAATATACTATATTGTTTTAACGATTGGGTTAAGTTTTCACGAAGTGTTTGTACAGCACCCTCTGGGATCTCCACAGGTTAAATTACAGTATATGCAAGAGTGAGTTATGACTCGAGTAAAGGCAATGGGGAAAGCACAGTACGTGCAGCTTCCATTTTTCATTGCTTGCACTACATTTGCAGCAATGTCAGTAACGGAGACCTTGGGGAATCGGAGTCATTGCGAAATCACAAGGGAAATTTCTCATGGAGCTCTTCCCAAATATTGATTGTTAGGCAATCTTTGAAACCTGCTATGTAAAGAATTTTTTCTTGTAGACTGCAGGGATGCAAAGGTTTCCAAGTTAAACATAATGCAAGATAAAAAGTCTCCTAATTGGTGAGATTCTGCCTCGGAACTGTTGTTGTTGCTTTCTGCACTAAGTCTCATTAAAACCCTGAATAATTCCTGTGTCCTGCATTATCTATTTAAAGAACTGATTGGGTTGTGCATTTTTTGTCCCTGGTCCATTCTTTTTGGACCTTAATTTAATGGTAAAAAGACCAGATATTTTCTGGAATTGCCATGGCATGATCATTTAGAGTATAATTTAAAAACCTTGGAAAGTCTGCATCAATCATGCATGTACAGTAATTGCTGTGATAACTGTTTCTGGGCGCTTAATTATTATGAAACATTGGGACTGCATGTCCTTTTGTAATCCTTGATAGCCTTTTAGCTTGCACCGTATCTATGTCATACCCTCTACTTCATAAAACGTGTCAGCCTCTGAACAGGCAAGTCCTTCCAAATGTTCTTAAATTCTGGTTTCCTTGGGTACATTAGGAACAGTTAGAGTGGTCATTATACTGAGAATAACCATTTTTCAACTAATTAAATTGATTCAGATAACTCTCAAAATGTCAAGACTTCAGCTCTCTGGAATCGCTCGTGGGAGTTGCTAAATTGACAGTGATCATTAATTATAGATTTTCACCCCTTGCTGGAGTTTATTGTAATGGGGTCTGTTTAGTATTATATTTTGAGAGTTATTTGGAGTCTGGAGCTTTGGTAGAGTGCAGCAGGCCTTGTGTGGTGCTGACTGAATGTATGTTTCAGTCTTGAGTAAGCTCTGTGTTAAGTTTTTGAGACATTATTTGTGTATTCTTTTCCTCGCTGGCTGTGTAAGATTTACTATTGCACAGCCTAAGAGATGCACTGATTTTAGTTACTGAACTCTAGCCTCTGTTAAAATCAATGCAACTTGAAGGGGCATTAGGAGGAGGGGTATTCTGGATTCTGCCTTTGGGCAACAGGATGAGAATGGCATCAATGTTTTAGGATATCAGTGTGCTAGAAGCCAAGGCTTTCTTCCCATATCATTGGAAATCAATTGAGGTGCTTCCTTGCTGCTGTATTCAGATGGGATAAATTCCACTTAAGTTCATGGATCTTGTGTTTCCATTTGACTTAGCTGCCCTGAAAGCCTGGAGCCAGTGAAAATAAAGCTCTCTGTACAGTGATGGGGTGGAGGTTGGGCAACCTCCAGACAGCACCAGATGTGGGTGCTTGAGAAAGTTGAGCATTTTTAGTATGTGTATATCTCTTACCTCTTGGTGACCTGCCGAAATCTATGCACTGTGCAGAGTACATGATTTTGATTGGACATTTTTCCTGTGGTTCATTACTTCAACTGTTTTTGTTCTATTGAGCGTGGCTAGTATAACTTGTTAATTTAATCCAGTTATTTACTTATTTTCAATTTAATTTGTTGTGTTCTTAGAGACTATGGTTTGTGGATCCATCAAATAACAGAAAATATGTTATCACAGCTGTTGTGTTACAGCATGATCAAAGAATGAGAGAACAGCAGCTTGTTATTTTAAATATATAATAATTTTAAAATATATAGGATTTTAAATTTTCAATTAACATAAATACCAATAAATCCTTTCCAGGCTGTAATGCGGATATGTAGGCTTTATAATATTTGAGTTTACCAGTAGAAATACTGACATACCCTTCTGGTTCATATCACCAGCTATATATTATCTGTCCAGTTTCTGGTACATATTTTTTCTTAGTCACCACAACTCTAGGAAAGGTTGCCATCCCTCATCTCTGCTCTTATCTGCTACTGTACAACTAGATCCCACTCCTTGGCATGAATCAGATTTTTGTCTGTCCCATCATCCTTCTCTCCAGACATTATGAACTAACTAGTTTATGATTGTCACTTCAGATCCGGCCTTTATGCATTTCCTGTTTCAATGCATGACTTCTCCCTGATCTATACATTCTACTTCTGCCTATTAAAATAGGGGGAGGTAATCTTAATATCTGATTTTCTTTCAATACCAACCAGGCCCTCCAGAATACATTCCTAGTTATTCTTATTCTACAAACCAGTATATATTTCTTATAGATAAAAGCACAAAATATACATTAGTATATGGAAATTAATATTGAATGAATGATTTACAGGGGACTATTTCTATGGTACGGTGATTTAAAGACATTGTGATGTGTCATGCTAAATTGTACTACCCTTGGCACTCATGCAAAATAATAATGCAAAATAATTCTCTTAATTTCAGCGGAATTACAATACCCTCTGGGTAAGAAGGACTGAATTTGGCCTCCTGAATTACTTTAATAGATTTGGTTCTAAAGACAGTGCCTTGTACCTCAAAGTCAGCAGTCTGTGAGAGAAACTCCATTTATGCTGTTAACTGAGTTCATTGTGTTATGGTTTTTATTACATGTATTGTGTTCCTGCTGCAACTTGATCTTCAGTTCGAAAAAGAGTTTGCTTTGTTAGATTGTATGTTGAGATAAGTATTTGGAAAGAGAGTACTTCGGGCCAAATGGTCTTTTCCTGTTCTGATGCTATTTCACGTTCTTCATCTCAATTACTGTAGGTCCTATGGAGATAACTGTGTACGAAGGATCACAGTAGCAGTGGGATAATGATGAATGCAAGTGGCTGCCAGTAGTTAAAGCCCCAGGTGATGGGGATTTGTGCAGTATGCAAGTGTTTTGTTTCTAGATGGTAACATCTACGCCAGTGACTACCAGGAACTCGTGTGCTTTGCTATGACAGGCTATAACCCCAAAATTATAAGCAAAAGAGTGAAACAGCTAAATTGCATTATAACCTTACCTACTTTTGTACTTCAGTTTTAAAATACAAAACAGTAGTGTTAATGTTTTTTTTGTCATTAATAGTTTTGTTACTCTGTAGTTTGCATTTGTTTTCTTTTATTTTTGCAGTTTTTTTTTTTTTTAGTTGAGACATGTAAGGTTATAAATGAGTTAGAAAACTGTTGTTCCTAAATTGAAGGGATGGATGTGTCATTGTTCAGCAACTTAATGAGTTCTGTTCCAACAACATCAGTGTGATACCAGGTTTTTTATGAGGGATATCATTTCAGCATAAAGAAATTCATTCCTAAGTGTGATGCAGCTTCCAACGTTGGTTTCAATTTACTCTGCAAAAGCATTTTCAGTATTGGGTGAAGGCTTGGTAAGAGAGGAAAAAAAACCAGAATGATGCATCAAATTAGAACATAATTAACTGAAAGTGGAGTTATGCAATGCATTACATTTTATATGTTTTACAGAAATGTTACTGCTTTTAAACATGGAAAACATCAACCTAAATGCTATTATGCTTCCCTTAAAATAAGGCTTTTTCTTTGAACCACATTAGCAAATGCAAGTCATCTATGAGTGTCCTAGTACTTCATTTTTTTTGGTGTAAGACAAAATTCACCACAGAACGCATGAAGATTTGTGTTTTGTCATCGTGTCAGAAAGTGTCTTAGGCTTGATTTACTTATTTATTTTGAAAAACTGGTGTTTTCCCATTCTTTACATGTCCCAGACAATGCTACTACATTGCATTTCTCCTTTCCTGACTGAGGAGAAATGTCTGCCGCTGCTGCATTCAGATCAGGGAGTGTCCTCCACCACCCCCCCTAGGTGTGCCGAACGACTAACTGGGAACATGGGGGATATGAAGTCCCTTTTGCTGGCTCTGGTGTTGAATCTCACCTGCTCTGGAGCTGCCGGATTCAGGGAACATCCGTGTAGCCCTAGGCGGATGTGCCCATGAACCAAGTTGGGAAGTTGCACTTCTCTGGTTGGAAAGAGTAGTAGTTCCATCATACCATTGCTTCACCCCCAGAAAGCTTATTTCACTTCATTCTGCGAGGCGAAGCTTAAATGAATGGAATGCTGGGGAGGTATGTGAGTACTACAAAAATGACTGCTGTTGATGACCTCATGCACAAATTTGCTGATTGTCCCTTTTTACAGTGTGCAGTAAGTCAGGAGGCCATGTATAGCGATAAGGAGTAAGTGAAGTATAGAAGAGCTGCCTGTCAGTACTCTGTCCTGCCTTCTGTTTTCTCAATAGTGCTCGAATTCCATGGAGAAAATGAGCAACATTCCCTATGCAATGAAGATTTCATTAATTTGCATATGCAGAAAGGGGATAGGTTAAGATTTAAACATGCAAGAATTTTATTTTGCAAAGTTGTTGCTATTTGTCCTTTATTTTTCTATCCATTGTGCTTGTCCATGATTTCCCACATGCTGTGTATGGTACATGTGCTGTCCAATGTTACTGGGCACCTGTGAAAAATTGCAGACACTTAAACACAGCTGCTGGAGTTTTGCCAGCTTCTATTATTGGTCACATGCAGAGAATGACAGTAGCAGGCAAAGCACGTCATGAAATCTTTCATTGATTCATATATTTTTTGTGTTAAAAGTTTCCATTTAAATACTAACTTTTTGTTGGTTGGAACACAAGCATCCTCCTAGAATCATGTATCTGTAGTCAAAAACAAGGGCGTCGTGAAAATTAGTGATTTATTCCTGTGCTTCTTTTTATGTTTCAGCTGTAACACGCTGACTGTGATGCTAATGCTTGTATGTGTCATGGTAAAACATGAAATTGCTGTAAGATATTCTGTCAGTTTAAGTTGTTTAAATTAGCTAGTAGTATTGACTGTTCAGTGAGCTAATCCCAGAAAAACTGAAAATATAAACACAGTCAAGTTAAAGAACCTTCCTTGTATTTCTTCCTCAGCAATATAGACACAGCATATTTTCTTTCTACATGCAAAAAACTTCTAACAGAAATTGATTAAAAAAAAATCTTAACTTTTAGTGAGGTTTAAGAATGGTTCCTTTATTAGGGATGTCAAGAAAATGGTGTCTGCTTTAAAATGAAGCAAATGAAGGCTATGTGTAGGGTGGAATACTTGACAATTCTGCTGCCACCTTTTGATCATGTCCTGTAGTTACAAGTAGTAGTTGCAAATCATTTAATCCAAAATATCAAAGGTAAAAAAAGCATGTATATAGCTCTATAGGGGAATAATTATTTAATGGAACGATGCTAGAATTTTAACTGAGCAGGTGGCCACTTTACGCACTGCACTTGATTTACGGCTTTATTAAGCAGTTTTGTTCAAACTGTATAATAACTTATACATTTAAAATGAGAGGACTGATAAAAATGATAAATAAGTAATGAATTGAAGCTATGTTCTATTCATTTTCTCAACTTATCAGGTCTTTACTGTAATAAATTTTTATTAAATGTGGCTTAAATCAGGGTTAGTCACGTTCTCTGTCATTAAACAGATGTGGCTCTCTTCTTCTCTGCTACCTGCTTTCCTAGAGGCTACTTGGAAATTCCTCAAGTGGCTGCAAGTCATCTGTTGGAACTTGAAATGTCGACAGTCCCTCTCATATTAGGGGGCATACATATCCTGTATGTCAAGTTTGCATATGTGTGTCAGGTTGTGTGATTGTGTGTGGGGAATGTCTCCTTTTTGAGCAGATGACCTGTGCATCTCCCAGGATGTGATGGCGTGTAGAACTCATGTACCATGCTAAAGCATTATGTAGCCCACCCATACCAGAAATCCGAGCACACTGTGGCCTACTCAATTCAATTTGTTGTTGTTCAATTATGTTGGGGTTTTGTTTGGTTGGGTTTTTTTTAAGATTTCTGAATAACAGATTCTGAATTTGAACTGTCTCGGCAGGTATGACTGCCAGATGTGATGCTCATTTCTTGGTTTTTCTTTGTTGTTTTCCTTTATGGATTGCCAATCCATAAAGCATGGTGTGCTATGCCAGAAAGATGTTTTAGAAATAGTTCTTCAGGGACTAAATAGTCTAATGCTATGGTGATGGAGGCCATATAAATAACTAGCTATATTTAAAAATATTATTTATAAAATGCTCATCCTAAGAATGATTTGAATATTTGGATCTGTTGTCATCGGGGAGATATTAAATTATTGTGCTATAAAGATCATTTTGTAATAAATGAACAACCTTCTTCACAGTGATATTCCTTAATATGAGAATATGGATATATGCTTCACTGAATCATAGGCCAGACTTGCTGCTGCCATTGAAGACAGTGTTACCCTGGCAATATAGATGTTTAAACTTGCTAGAGAGCTACTACACGCTTTTCAAGTTTTTTATCTAGGATTGAATCAACAAAAGGGTTAACTTTGACATTAATCATTTCCTTGGGCTTAGATTAGTGCTTAGAGTAGAGGGTAGCTGGGAGCCACAGATGTTTCACAATAGTATGGTTACAGGAATTTTGAGGGGGCAAGGGGACCATGGCAGGATCAGAAGCTGCCTGAAAGAGAGACCTGTGTTTGAATTGGTGACCCGTGCTTGAAATGTTTGTTGGTATGTTAACAGGCAGAAATGTTTATTTTCCAATTCCTGTTAAGAATGTGAAATAAGAACCTCGGAGCGCTGCAAGTTATTTGTCAGGAGCGATTAGTAAAAGCTGAGACTTTATAGGAAAATCATTTGAGAGGGAAGCCATGGTCCCCCCTGCAGACAGGCCAATTATGGAACACTACAGCAATAGCAATACAGGGATGGTTGCGAAGCCCAGAATTCATCACTGTGGTTAGCATTATGGGTAAGCAGTGTTGTTATTAACGAATGTAAAACTCTTGTCAAAGCTAAGGATTGCCAGCGGGGGTGAAACACGGGGAGGGAGCTCTGGAACAAGCTGGAGCAATCTAAGCAAGAGAGGTGGAATCTAGTTTAGATGGCCTTTTGTTTTCAGGGCACATTTTCACCACAGTACATGAGAAATCAGGTTTGTAATTTCTGATAATGGGTGATGCACCTGACTGCTAATAGTCCATGTGGAAATATGATGCACAGAAGTGCTCAATTATTTCATATGTCTGCCTCATGAACAGATTTTGCTCATTTGCAGCCGAGTTGTTTGTGCTTGTGTTTATCTCAGATACCCATTACACTTTCATTTACACTGTGACAGTGTTTGGCTATATCTGATTCTCACCAACTCAAGGCAATTAAAACTGCTGGCCCAGTGTCACTAGTTTCAAAAACATGCTCAAACGTAGTATGATTACTACATCTTTGCTCTAAGACTGAAATGTGTGCATTTAATAGCTTCAGCTACAGTATGGAATAGGCTGATTACAAAAGGGCTAGATAAGTGGAATTGTTGGAAATAGGAAGAAAAATTAAATGTGGTGCTAGCATCTAGCTGTAATGATATCAGCACACAGATTTCTAGAGATGAAATAATATAGAACTCATTATGGCAAAGGTGAACCCAAGTGATGTACATGCACCCAGTTTCAACATCTTCACCCTCTGGTAGTTGTCCCCCGTAACAAACCAAATGCCTTAAATGACAGCAAAGTAAGCTGCTAAAATTCAATACTAAATTCGATGCTAAAATACTGTAGCTAATCTGTAAACGCACAGTAACATGTTATTTACCACAAAGTGAAGATGAGTTGGAATTTGAATGATGAGGCTAAGATATGAATGTATACATCCTGGATTTTTTAAATATTATTGAAGAACAGAGTGTTTCTAAGTGAGGAGTTAATGACACAGCTCAGAAATGTTCACTGCTTCAAGGTGAAGTAGGTCATCTGGGAGAAGCTCTAATCGTGAGCAAGTCTGTCAACCCTAGGGAGACACTTTTTTACCACCTCCTCCTTCTGTATGCTTTTAATGTTTTGGCTTATGCCATGCCATTTATTTCCTGATGCTGTTGACCCATTTCTCTCACATTAATTTATTTCCTTGTGGCAGCCCTGAATGGGCTCAAACAAGTTGTGAGGGAGTGGAGAACGTGGCACACCTAGACCCTATGATAAAGCATAATCATGAGGCCTAGTAGCAGGATAATGGTCTCCCAAAAAGTTTGCCTGCAGCACTTGAATGATGATATGTAATTTCCAGATGGACATTCCTTTTTAACTGATTTACATTGGTGCTGGTCCAACTTCAGCATCCATGTGAACTGCTTTGCTATCGCTAAGAAAGGTAGAAGTCAATAACCTGTTACAGGAGAAGTTGAATGTGAGACAGCTGTGACATCTGCTTGTGGCTAGTTATAGCCACAACTATGAATATATTGGACTTTTCAATATCTTTCCTTGAAGTCCCTGTTCAGCAACACTTGTTAGGAATATGGTTAGCTTTATTTTTACGCAGCTTTATTTTAGCTTTAAATTTATGCATTTAAACTCCAATGTGTTTTAAATATATTTGTGTGTTCTACTGTGTAGAATTGGATTGAAAAGTGACTGTGTCTTTTTTTATGCAGGCTTAATTTAGCAAAACACTTAAATATGCCAAACAGCAAGCATCTGGCCTATGCTTGCACTTCTTTAATAGCTCCCCCAAATGAATGTTTTTTGGGCATTCCAAACCTCTGTCATTTAATGCAAACTTCAGATACCAGTGAGACCAGACTGGACTGACTGAAAAAAAAAAGTTTATAATTGTCTATCTTTAATGGAACAGTCAGAACTCATACCATGGCAGATAAAGATTTTTTGTCTAATGGATAGAAGTGTCCAGTAAAATATCTCAGTCATTGTATTTATAGTTGCCACACTTTATTCTTTCAGTATATTCATAAAGATGAACCAGACTGGGGTGAATGCACTACTTGAACCAATTTTTTTACTGTCTTTGAAACTGTTCTTTTCTATTCCAGCTTTGTATTTAATACCAGAATTTTATATCTGGTTATTTAACGTTATTTCCTATACTGTGTTTGTTCTACAGCCAATTTTTGTCTTAACCTGTCTTTATGGACTAACATTAGTAATGCTTTTCCCACGTGTTCATTAATGAAAGCTCTCACAGCCTTCACATTCAAATAATTTAGTTCAGTAGATGGTGACTCAGATGCATAAACCACTTGTTTCTTTTCTTGAAATTACCCAGCTGCCAGGCCATAATAGGATCATTCCCTTGGATGTTTCATCTTAGCTTATACCCTACTTTGGCAAAATAGCCGTATCACTTACACTATACTTAATTTTTGAGAATGCAGCTACTACATGAGTCATTATAAACTGAAAGTCTTGCTTTAGGACATCTATAACTGTTGCCAAATCTTTTTTTGGGATATGAGCGTGTGTGTGTAATCCAGTGAGCCAATCTGTCAGTTGCTTCAGATGACGTTGCTACCTCAAGGTTAAGGCTGAGCTTTTGATTCCTTTCTTCAGCATGGAATTTCTTTTTATTACGAAGTATTAGAAAAGGCTCACAGTAAAAATCTCTTCTGACTAAATTGTAGTTGAGAGCAGGACAGCGCAGCCTCAGTCACCTCACATCAGATGTTCTCAATCACATATGTCATACTCATCATCAGTCATTACTTGTAAGCAAGAACTCAGATACTGAGCTCTTAGAAACAGAGACATCTCACTCAACTTGGGGGAAAGACTGGAAAGGGGCATCTCTCTCCATGATGTCACTCTCTTTAGGAGTCTTCTCCTAAGCTCATCCCTGCTCAGTCTTTCTGTTCCATTACCAAGAAGGAGGTCTCAGCTGAATTCTGGAAATTATGTGCTTGATCCCAAGGGCCCAATCTCATGTTACATAGCCTCATTTTGATGTGCAAAAGACAAAAGCAGATATTCTGCTCTGAGAGAGGCAACTAAGTCCCAAAGCCTACTGTCTCATTAGGTGACAGCAGAAATTTGTAATGGAAGCTGCCTCTAATATCTCTGAGTAGCGTAATATGATTCTGCTAAAGCTTTGACTTTTCGCTTTTTCAGGATGAGATTTGATATACTTGTCGGATGAGATGTGATCAAAATATTTTGTTTCTCTTACTCAAGTAATCTAATTGTGTAAATGTAACCTGACCCCTTTTTCTGGAGCATAACAACCAAATTGGCATAATCTGTCTGAATAGAAACTAGCAGTTATTTCACATAAAGCACAAAGAACTGATGACTCCAATGTTATTGATTAGGGAGATAAGATATCTACTTTAATATGTTCCTGGAAATTTTGTTTAAATTATATGCTTGGAAAACCATCATTGTATTGTTACCATTTTAAGCTACTTTTTAACCCATAAATAAATATGGAAGTGTTTGGACATTATTCTCAAATGTCACATATAAAAAAGGTCGGAGATTCGTGAATTGCAAATCTATATGATTTCTCTGGTGATTTAAATGAAAAACAAGATGAATAGCTATATTCTGAGTTCTTTAATTTTCTGTTGCAGGTTACATGAAGAATACATTTTAAACATAGAAATATGATGGGAAAGGATGAATGATTTTAATACCTTTAAAATGCCTACAGTGACAATAGTTTTGCACAGTGTCTATTTAACTAGATATGACACAGGCCATGTATAATGTATAACCTACTGGGGGTTTTAATCTACAGGCTACTAGTTCAAAAAAGTGGTTTTCTTGCTTCTTTTTCTTGCACCGAACTGTTTTTGGCATCTGTCTTATGATTTGGGAGCTTTAGTTTTCCTTTGCACTTTCCAATAGTCTCCCATGGTATTGTTTGAATGGACCACGGAAAACACTGCAGAAATATCTGTGAGATTTTCTGTCTTTCATTGAGGCCCACTGTCAGGGTTAAAATCCGAATTTCATCAGGGCCAGGATAATATTTTCCCAGGCATGATATAGCAAGGTGGATATGCTTTCTAGAGAGCTTAACATTAACCTAACAGTGGTAACTGTGGTCTTGTATCCTTTTATCATGGTTAATTCAAGAACTAGTAATTAGTTTGGCTAGAGAAGTAGAGCACTTAAGATAGGCTGCTTTGCCATCAGATCATGTTGTGGCTGTCACATAAGTAAACCCTAATGGCATCTTTACATGTATAATTTTGTAAATAAAGGCTGTAGCACAGTGGATGGATATAAGGGAGCTAAACTGATTTCTTCCCTTTTCAGCTTTCAACTTTTTCAAGTTGATGGCGCTTTTAGGAAAGGGGTGTTTGGAAAGTAATATGCTGGTAGCAGACATAAAATGCAGTTAAATAAAAAGCCTGTTATTACTTCTGTTTGAAAAACACTGACTTGAGGTATGAAATCTCATGATTTTCTCTTTGTATCAGAGAGATTGCAATTTCAATAGTAGCTGGCTGTATAGTTATCCCACTGAAGCCAATAGCTGTTTTATCCACCTCTCAGGCTCAGTGAGCAGCAATAAAATGTCCCCTTCTTTAGAGACAGCAGAAGCAGTAGAGACTGTGTCACTGCAGGGAACAGCCTGGGAGGCTGGACCTTACAAAGCCTGAGTCAATACTTCAAGGTATTTTTTTCCTGAGAATGGCTGAGGCCAGGAGTCCCTGTTAAAGCTGTCTGTACAAGGAGCTACACAGAGAAGGGAGAACTTGAGGTGATCTACATTCACTCCTGAGTGCCTACCTGGAAAAAAAGCCTATCTTCAGCTTAACATGAAGAATTAGAATTAGCACTAGCTTTAGATGATGGAGAACATCATCTAAAGAACTATCAGTTGCTAGAAGGAGGTCACTGGTATGTCCAAGATTTATTACATGTGATTTGGTATTATGATATTAACAAATAATTATTATTGCTGTGCTGATGGAAGTCTGTGAGCAGTCAACATCACTGAGCTACAGTTTCAGGGCATAAATATATGTCTGAAATAAAAATTGGCACCCATAGGCTGTGATACTAAAATTATGTTGAACACTAGTGCCATCATTGCATTTGTAGCTTGCTCACAGCAAGCAGTGGAGAAAATCAGGACTACCTATATGTTAGTAAAGGGTGAAATGCTGACCATTTGCAGGGGTGACTTCTGAATAAGGTTTGAGTGGGAAAATCAGTAGTTAGTAGGGCTGGACATGTGGGTTGTGTGTCCACACAAGAGTTGTGGAAGTGCATTGGAGAAATATCTGTGGATGGGTAGTACAGCTGTGAGAACATGTAATTGAGTTGTTTCCATACATTCAGCGTATACTTTCCTTAGATGCTTAGCCAAGTACGTTCTATGCTGGCACAGCTTTAAAAAAACATGAATAAATAGATAGGGGTTCATTTGTAGTAGAGGGGATCATAGACAGCAGCTCCTGTGGTATCCTGCTGCTGATGTGTGTGTCATGTGAAGAGTCACTCAAGTGAAGACTTCCCTTATTAAGGAGGTGTGGGTGCCTCTGTGCAACAAATTGTTTTGACCTCACCCTTGCTGTTTGCTGATCAGTTCCAATGTGGGGTTTAAAGCAGCATGGGTCAGCTACTGTGTGCTCTTTGTATCCAGGGTAGACTTCCTTGCCTATTTCTCTGGTCATTTTATGTTCTCATAAAACAGCAGCACCTTGAAGCACCAGCACCTGTCCCTTCCAAGGTACCAGAAGTATGCTGTGGAAGAAAGTGTGTCGTAAAAGAAACTCAGCAGTTCTTCCTCATAACAGCAGCACTAACAGTTGTTGCTGTAATTAAGAAAATGGCATAGACTGTTGTTGTACAATAATAATCTCCTGCTGCTGCATAAGTGTTGAAGAATTTATTTTCTAAGCAGGAAACATTGATCCTGTGGCAGCATTCTGTTGCCATAACTTTGTTTACATCACAAAAAAAAAATAAAATAGATGTAATCATTTAATTTATGGTGCTAAGAAGTGTCAATTGCTCACTCTACCAGTATTGATCTGAGGCGTTCCAACTGGCTTATGCATCAGACCTTTTAAAGTTTCAGATAATTGGAAACCAAAGTAAAAGGTACAGTTTGGAAACTATGATGTTTCCTAATTACAATTGTCTCATTGATTGCACTTTTTAATAAAATGATATAACCAGTGAATAACTGATCATTATAAAGTTAAAGTTTTTAACAGGTATCACATGGTATAAGAAACCAGCTTAAAAAAAATAATAAAATATTGGGGTGTTTGACTACAATACTCCACAACAGTTCTTGTAAATTGGATGTGCTCAGATTCTCTTTAGTTGTAAGTATCCACCTGGGAAGATCAATTTTCAGAAATCGGATCTTGAGTTAATTTTTTTTTTAATTTTAGTTTGTATGTATGTTTTTATATATAGAATCAAGTGCTTCTTTTGAGGCTATATGGATATCTATGATCTATCAAGAAAGAAAAATAATTAAGGTTAAAAGAATATGCAATCTTACAATAAGCAAGAACTATAAAACGTTAAATAAAAAGGTAAACCTTTTTAAGGATTTCAAAGGAGTAGTCTTTAGTATTTGTAAATTCAAATTAGTAGGATCTAAAATTAGTGAAAACACCATCCAGATAAAGTTTGTGTTTGAATGCAGCTGTGTGGGAGCATTAACCTCACAAAGTTTTAAATATATTTAAAAAGAAAAACCACCAAAACTAATTATACACCATTTTACTTCCCACCAGCTTCCCTGAAGAATGAAGAAATTGCCCTCTTTAGGTCCTTTTCTACAGTTTATTCCATTAAAAATAGATCTTTCTTCTGCACAACAGGAAACACTGAAAGCTTGGTTTAAATTTTCAGGAAACTCTCTTTATTTTTGATCCTTTGAAATTGCAATGTTAATACATTTTCAATTAAATATGAACAACTCTCTCTGCATCTCAGCATGAAAAACAAAGGGATTTTGGGACCCTTCCAATTACAAAGGCTTGAAGATTTTTCTTAATTATTTAACTTTTACAGTATTTCTTTTTATTTAAATTAAAAGTTGTGCTGTGGGGCTCTTTCCAACATGAAAATGGATATGACAGTATTCTTTTTTTGCCCTTTCAGGTAATATATTATATAAAATCTGGATGGAATTTTATGACAGGTCTTTTTACTATAATGTTCTTTTGCTGTTGCCTTTATTATCTTGGGCAGCAATGCAGATACAAGCTTTTGTTTGTTCCTGAAGAAAAGATGAAGAACTATAATAAAGATATGTTCAGTTACTTCATCTGTAAATAAATACATTTATTTGATTGCCACAAAATGACTTTGACATCTTCCCAACCAATTTGAGTAGTCAAGATCCTTTGAACAATATCCTGTCTACCTGTGACAGTGTAATACAAAGCATGGATGAGTGAGAAAAAAGGTATTTTACGTGCTACAATGTCTAAATATGACTTTAGGTGACAACAGTTGAGAGATAACCTCAGGTTGATAGACATTGGCTATGTGTTCCCCAACTGTGACTAGCAGAGCATAGGGAGAGCAACTAACACTTAAACACAGGTGACAGCATCTCTCACAAATCGTTATATTTGATTGATACCATTTAACAGTTATTGCTTTCTATCAGTGATATGGAAGACAAAATGCACTAATAACACCCAATATGGACTTTTCACTTCATGCTCTTAAAATGCTGTTTCATTAAATAGCTGTCACCTATGGAGCTGAGTAAAATTGGAAGTTCAAGGTGCTGCGTCCACCTAAGTCTTACTCCTCAGGTTATGGCAGGTGTACCAGAGCAGCCCAATGTGGATGAATTGTGCATATTTCTGCCTCTCATTTTTAAAATTATTTTCCTAAATGGGTGAATAAAATGTGTTTATTCTCCTTGTTTCACTCCCTCAACTTAACAAACATATTCTGTTGTGTTAAAGAGATTATCAGAATAAAGTTTTACTCATAATAGTGACAGAAAAAATGGTATCAGCTGTTGCAACCCCAAAGCAAGGCAGCATGCAAATTAGTTTTGATGTCTTGTAACAAAATGTCTGAGAGCTTTTCTTTGTCATTTTTCTCATATCTTCTCAATAACAAAAACCTGAAGAATAGCACAGGAGCATAAAACAACGCTATCTAATTCAGAATTCATCTCCACTTCATTTTATATAGTGTTATGTCCAAGGTGGTCTTGGGGCTTTGTTCTTGTTTCTGGACTTGGATTTCTAAAGTGTTACTTTAAAGCGACGTACATAGCCAGTAGCAAGGAATTTGATTTTTCCATCAGGAAGATGTATTTTGTGTAGTGAAGTCAGTATTCATAATCTGTAGGTGCTATCTTTCTAGTCTTAAACAACTAGGAGTGAAAATCATGACAGTAGTGTTGGAGCTTTGGCATTTTTCAGATGTTGTGATACCTGTTGTTTTAGGGATTCTCAATATGAAAGTCAATGTTTATCACATTTAATACTAGACTTTATCACTGTATATATCCTATTCTCTATTCAGAGCATGGAAAATACTATAGGTAGGTTTCACAAAGAGAAATATTACTGATATTTTAATATAGCTATATTTTTTTCATTGAATGTAAGATGTTCAGAGCTGGCTGTACATTCCACAGAATTGCACACTGTGCAATTCTGAGCTTTTCTTTCCTGGTACATGTTTCACACTGTCCTGTTAACCTAAGTGGAAGTAACAGTGTCTGAATTATGGGAGTATGTGGATTTTGTGGTCGGACATTCTCTTCTGCCCAGATCTATATACTGCTTCCATTATCAACCTTTTGAGGTTTTTGTCAAGTATAAGAGCTTGTTAAGTGAAGGATGCAATCGAAGTAAAATTTCTATTATACCTGTTCCCTTCCTATGTTTCAATTTGTGGGAATAAAAATTAGTTTCTATCCTTCTGACCCAAAGATGGTGTTGTGTGAAGCAGCATTGGATAACTTTATTCGTTGCTCAGATGTAGGCAATGGGCTGCGCAGTTCTGTCCCGGTGAAGAGAAAGCTGAGGTACTTCTGCATAGGTTGTTAAACATCTTTTGCTGCTCTCTAGGAACATGGCTGCTGGAGGCTGAGGGAGCACAGAGGGAGAGTGGTTCCTTGGTGTATCCCACCAAGGGCTGTGAAAATAAAAGGCCCTATTTAATATTTCATGAATGGCAACATGAAAATATGGTGCTCCTTTTGTCGAACTGTGATACTGGGAAGATGCAACAGACATGGGCTGCATCATTATGCTTTTTATGATACTTTTTATGATACTTCAAGAGTTTATTCTGCTTTCTAATAACCCAGTCCTTAGATAAAGGGGGTTTTTTGTCCATATCTGAGGTCAGGCATTTTCTGGATGGAAAAGTTGCGTCTTGCAGATGGAGGTGGACTATAAAATATGTTGCCTGTCGCTTCAGCTATGTAAGTCTGCAAGAAATCTAGAGGGACATACAGGCTATCTATTTCATAGATAGCTATTTCAGCATTCGAGTGGATTTGTGGAATTAGGAGCACATACATTAGGAAAAGTTATCTCATGGAAATGCCTGTATAGATATAAGTGCTTGGGGGTTACCCTAATGGTATGGAAATATGATTAATGGTATTTTATAGTTATTTTTATTTTCAACTGAATAGGTTATTTTTCTAAATGTTTACAATATTTTGTAACATTTTTTTTTTTTTTTCTGGCCAGAAATGGTATTACTTTTGAAGATAAACTTCAAATACACAGTTTTGAAGACATTTTAAAGATGAGAATAGGCAAAAATAAATATTAAATAAAAACATCTTGTCAAGACTGTGGTGTGGTCTTTAATTAAGTGTTCTACCTTAAATGGTGTTTTTTAAAGATTGGTTACAGTACTTTTATAGACCATGTGTGCTGAATATCCTTGAGTTACTCTTGAGAGCTTTCATTGATGACAGTTTGGTTTAATTTAGCTACCACTACAAAGAGATTAGGTTGTCAAGAAGATACCGTTGGAGGTTTAGGGATTGCTGAAATCCTTCTGAAATGAAAAGTAATATACACTGTAACTTTCTTTGATAGTTCTTTCATGAAGAAACTGGATGAAAATCAACCACAAGGGAACTTCTTTTTTCTGGACAAAAGACAGAAAAAAATTCTTATCGTGTTTAGCAGTTAATGAAAAAAAACCCCCAAAACCCCCAACCTAACTAAAAAAAGAAAGAAAGAGCCGGGGTGAGGAAGGAAGCTGCAGCTACTAACTTAATTCTTTAATGCTGAAAGACACAATTTATTTTTTTTCACTGTAATAGGCCATCCAAATTTCTCTCACAGTGCACAGACTAATTGGTGAAGGTATTATACTATCGAAATGAAATATCATTTTGCTTATTTCTGTCTACACAGATGTGACCTGCTCTCATGTCTTTGCTCAGTTAATATCTTCTAATTCTTGTTCAGTTACTGGTGCAATGTAATCATTGATGTAAAGTCAGGCCTAAACCACAGAAGCATATTGTTTAAGGAAAAGGTACCTTTCTGCCTTTTTTAGTGGAGCCTACCTTTTGTCAAAGATGATAAAATATGAAGCTTGTACGAGTATTTTTGTGTGTCTGCTTCATAAATACATCCATAAAATAAATCTCACAAACAGCCAATCTACAAAGTTGGAATGTAATCTGCGTCTTTGTTGTTATTGTGATTGTAAATGCAACTAGTTTGATTCTTCCTTTAGATGTAATATAAGTTTGGAGATTATGAACCATAAGGAGTTGGTAGTTTGAGAAATGCTGTTTCCTACAGCGGAGAAAAAAAACACAAGACAGAAGCACTTCCCAAAGTGTCTGGTCTGTGTGAATTTCTTCTCTGATAGAGCGAGACCCTTGCCAGAAGTCTGAATTCATCTTCCAAATCCATTTAATGTGTGACTCTCTGCAGAAAGCTAACAACCTTGCCCCCAGCTGATGCTGGGGATTTTGATGGGACATTTGTTGAATGGAGATAGTCAAGATAAACAAATGTAACTTTTCATTATTAAAATGTCTTAAATGAAACCCTGAAATACTCTGTATAATTTCATTTTCTAGGTCTTCTTTTAACAAACAGGGTTCATTTGATTCATCTGTATGTGTAACTTTGAGCATGCTTTAGTATGTATGGTCACTTCACTGTATTTGAGCGCTCTCACTTGTTAATGAGAACATGCTAGGAATGAAAACCTGTGAAAATTAAAAATTCTTATAATTTTTAGACAGAGACTGTCAGTGATATGTAGTTCTGTCCTTTGCAGACATTTCAGAAAAAAATTTTAGGTTAATGTCATATTTCTAGGCAAAAACTTTTAACTTTTGTTAGTTCTAGGTATAATATAGTAAATAATAAGATAAATATGGCTGAATTTTCACTTTTAGTTTTGTTTTTGCTGCTTACGTTAGTCTGAATAAATCTGACTCACTGTCCCAGTGCTAAAACAAGTATAATCCTCCATCTCTCATTATGAGCATTGGATTCAAAGTCATCTCTTGTACTTTGTTTCAGATTAACTAATCCTTCACAAAATAGTTTATTCTGTTTTTCCACTTCAAATGATGATTTATTGTGCTGTATATGAATTCAGAATAGTTGCAGTTTTCCAATACACAAACCTTAACCAGAGACAGTTGTAATTAATTTGACCTCACAGACTGGCCTTGTACTGTGCTCAGACCATCTTCTGAAATCACAAATAGTAAAACTGAGCTCATTGTCCACATAAATAGAATATTTTTTTGAATGCAATTGTAGAAAAATACTGGCCAGTTGGAGGGTTACTAAAACTACAAACTTGCAATTTCTGACAATTTTTTATAATCTCTAGTGGTTTTATCTGTCTTGGGCAGTGTTTTAAAAGCTGTTTCATAGAAAATTGTTTACAGCACTTTCTGTCTTTTTTCCTGAATAGCTGTGAATCTTTAGTTGTATGTGCTGTTAGCCATCTTGTGCAGTGAGCTGCATTATCTTGTAAACATTTTGCTTTATCCTGTGAATTTCGGCAGATTGGTACCAAACAGCTATAATTCAGTTGGCATAGTTTCAAGCAAACTGAATCATAAATGGCTACAGAGAGTTTTTATTTTATGTAAGAATGTGTGGAATTTGCCCATGTAATCCCCTATGACCTAATCTCCTCCTGCCGTAGTTCTTTGGCTCCTTTGTCTCTAATGGAGCTCATATACTGAGAAAAAAGCAACAAAAGAGCACAGTGGTCCTTGTAAGCATTCACAGTAGCATAAAAGATGCCAATATATTAGCGATCTATAGAGGGGTAAATAGTTGTGTCCTTGAGTTTAACAGTTCTCGTCCTATGATTAATTCTGAGATTATTTTCTTTTGGTCCTTTTCAGAAACTAGCTTAGATTGGGGGCTTATTTATGTTGTGCAGGGCAAGAACAGCCAAATGCTGGAATAACACTTTGTACATAATATTCCTCCAGGTGAGGAATTGAACTTCATATTTGTTTGCAGATCAAAGGCAAGCATCAGAATGCAAGTTTACTTTAGCAGTAGCCAACACTGAGCTTGAAAAAATAAACTTGACCCATCATAGTTACATTTCTACCTTTCTAGCTGACTACTGTTTACTATATAACTGAACATTCTGTAAGTTTCCAAACCTTTAAAATGGCATTGTGTAATTTAAGCCTACATTTTCTAGCACAATATTTGATCTTGATCTGTTCAGTCTGAGCAGCAGTACTTGAAGCCTTTGTGGGCTGCAGTTTATATTAAATTGTACGGGAGACTGGAGGAAACATTGCAGGATTCAGTGGCTGGTGCGGTAGCTGTCTTTGATTTAAACCCCTAAACAACACAGGAGATGCTTGAGAAATTCTTTATTGTAACTGGAACATAAAATGAGCCTTCTTCCTACATAAGGCAAATCCCAAATCTCTCTGGAGCTGTAATTGACTCAGAATGTGATTAATGTAACTTAATTGTCTTGACTGTACATACATCAGGCACATCACCACCATCTGAGTCCAGGGCGCGCTGAATCGCTGTCTAATTTCCAAAGGCACTTTAAGGGATGTCATCCTCTTTGTCTAGACACTGACACCTTTTAAGATGAGGAATACCATGTTCAGCAGGAAGACTGAAGCCCGTGTTGCCCCTCGTTTATACCAAAGATCTGATCGCTGCCTACAATACATTAGACACATCAGAATGGCATTTTCATTCATTGGCTCCTATCTGAACTGTCACTTGCAGAGAAATTGAAGAGACTGACAAAACCTTCTTCCTTTTTAACCTGAAATGAAAAAAAGTATATTAAAAATATTGTCCATTAATGGATAGCAGCGCATGGCAATAAATTGCAAAGCTGCCTCTCTGATACAATCTTAAAGAATAAGGCATAAGTACAGGTGATTCACTTAGTATTTCTTTGTGTAAGCTCAGCGATAAAGTTTGAAACTAAAAGTCATTTTTCTATAACTGGTGATTTAGCTGCCTGTCCCTCCCTCTTCCATGTCATTAAGTAAGTAGTGATGTGGTTTTGTTTATTTTTAATGTGTCTTTACAGTAAGAATATAATTGATTTCAAACTTTTATCAGTTTGCTCCTGAAATGGAGTACAAATACATTGCACCATGAGGTATGGAATAGTATAGAGATTCAAATAAGTGACCATACAAGCCTATGAATTCAGACATATACACATGCATACATTAAGAGGACATTTGAATTTTGACAGGAAACATTAAAGACATGAAATTCATGGTTACAAGTGAAATGTACCATATGTCCTCCAGCATTTAGACACAAAGAGCACATTAACAGAGTAATTAAAGGGCACCCTGTTGTGGCTAGGTGGTGGAAGACATATGGTGTATCATGACTAACCATGAATTTTGAAGTTCATATTGTTTTCAAACATAGCCTTGTCCTTTGTATTTAATATAGTGTAATTTCTGTGTGTTAGTATATGTTTCAGTTGTGTTGGATGTCTCAGTTTCAGTACAGAGTTCTTCTGAAATTGTCAGCCTGACAAATGCACATTTGACAACCCGCTGTTCTAATCTAAAATGACTTAAAAGATTGGGGTTACAGAAGACTGGTTGGCTGATAAAAGGGTAGCACACATGATTGTAGCTTTCCTCTGTTTCACACTTGAACTTCCTCATTATAAGTGCAAAAGACAGCATGTGACATGGAGACACTTGGAAAATGTATAGATTGTTGCTGGCAGATTCTGCATATTCCACCTCCTCTTGAAAACAGAGCAACTCTTGTTGCCTCTTTCTCTTTGTCACTAGTAGCAAATATCATGCAGTCAAATTTCAGCTTAAAATTTTGATGATGATGTATAAAGTAAAATAGAATCTTCTTTGTATGATCTCAGGTGAAAGATATCCAGCTGAAATGTAACAAAAACATTAATTTAGCTATAAACATGCATTATTCAGGGACCCAGAGTTATTTAAGATGCTTTATTTACATAGTTTAATTTCTAAACATAGCTATCTTCTGGAAATGCAAGTGTCTGTCTGAGATATAAAATTTGTGTATAAATAAGCCTTTTGTCCTTAAGCAAACAGAATTCGGAAAGTTTTATTATAGGACAGCAAAGTCAAATAGCTGTCTCAGCATGAACTGTTAGTTGAAACCAGACATTTCCCATGGTTTTTTTGCTTGGATTAGCTGATCATTATGAAACTGGAGGCTGATCTTGGAGAAATTACAACGCGGTGATAAGTACCTGGCTAGATTTAGGTCTACCAAGATTTATTGTGGTTGAGATTCTTGATATTCTTAGATAATGGTGGAGGCACTGATCCAGTTCAATATCTAAATTTCCACTTGCAGACTCCTAACACCTATGTTTTTAATATAGGTGCATGAAAACACTGAGCCAGTCATGACAATTGCACAAGAAATTCTTGTAAGGAGTAAATTTAGCAAATAGCCTTGAACCACTTCCAACCCTATAGTAAAATACTATTTTTCTTGCTCTTATTCCCTGTTATCTCATAAATTAAAGCTCTTACTTGGAATGTAGGAAGTTGAGAGTTGAGATTCTTCTTTCTTTTTTTTTTAACTCTTTTGATGTTGGTTTGTGGTTGTTCTGTGAAGTCACAAGTGCTGCAACCAAACTATGGTGATACTCTCATCTATTTTCAAAGCTGTTTCACTTTGCATCAAATGCTTAAACTTTCATAGTACCAGAGACATCAGATGACCAACAATGTTTCATTTTATCTAGTGAAGGTCTCTTGTGAAATATATATAAGTGTGCTGGGAGTGGAGTCTGGGAATTCACTGGAGGCAGGGAGTTAGTCATTCTTCCAGGACATGAAAAATACAGATTTAGTTCCCTCATACTGTTCAGAGCATTGAATCCAGTGCCTCCTACTCCCAGTGTGAGTAATCCAACCATTGCACTGTTACAGAAAAGTGGGCGTGAGCACCAAAGAATGTAAGCCCTAACCAAATTTGACTTTCCAAGTATCTCTGAGAAACTTTAGAAAGGTTCAGGTAGTTGTATGCTAAAATCAGATCATGGAGGTTCAGTTCAGGACACTAATGCCTCACTCCAGAACTTTGAGTCGTCTAATAGATTTTCGTATCTTTAAGGTTAGGTAGTCCAGAAAAATCAGTGGGCTGGAGAGTTGCACAGTGCTCTGGTAGGCTTCAGAGCATAAACAGACTGTATTCAAGCTTCATGGCCCAATTCCTTCCTGCTCTATTTGGAGAGCTTTCAGCACTCATTGCAGCAGGGCATGACAGCAACTCACCCAAAAACATAACCTGCATCTTGAGAGGGGGAAGATTTTACTTGAGATCCAATTGGGCAAATAAACTAATAGAACATGTGTTTGGAACTCCACAGTAATGTCCAGTGCTGTACTCCATTGAGTAAAAGGTGAAACTTCATTCTTAAGTTTCGTCTCATTTCAAACATGACTATTAAAGATAGTTTTAGGTGCCCAATATTAGAACATGAATAAGCAGTGCTGCATTAATTGTTCAGAAGATAGAAAGATATCCTATATTTCTCAGATGAGAAACTGATTTTCTCTATGCAAGGTACTTCTGCATTTGATGGCACTGTCAGCTTTGTGCTGTGTATTGTGATAAGAATTGAACTAGCAAAATTTTCAAATGGTTATGTTGCTATTCATCCAGTTACCTTTTCTGTGTTTTTTTTTTTCTTTTATTTGAGTGGGTGTTAAGCTCACTATCTTAAATAGAAAAGCGTTTAATTTAGCTGTGGGATATTTTCTGTAGAAATTAAACACTTGCCTGAGCATAGAACAATTATAGTCTCTAATATCTGGATAATGCAACGAAGCCAACTGCAACCTTTAATTAGGTTTGCCTTCAGAACATTGCCAAGTGAGAATCTGAATTCAGACAAGTGTCCAGATCTCTGTCTTGGCATCTTCTTTTCATATCTGTGAGTGCTTATTTTCAGCTTGTTATGCTGTTAGCCCTACATGCTCTGTTACTGTTAGTAGAAGTTGTACAGGAAGGGTTTAATTTCTAAAGGGTTCTTTTACAAACTAACTTTGCTAGAATCAAAATTTCTTTTGTCTCCAATTTCTATTAACCTCATCTTCAAGGTTAATAAAAAAAAAGTGTATGTTAACAACAAGAACAAAAACTTATAGTAATTTAGCCTTCCAAACAAGAGGAGACTTTTCTTGGTCTTTATTACCATTCTTCTTGATTCTTCATATACAAAAATTAAAATGTAAGCTCCTCTGGCCTTTGGAGTCTGTTATTTCTGTTCATTTTTGCCATCTTACACTATGTTCCTATCTGAACAGAGTAGGTCTGGAAGACGGGGGAGTTTTTTAAGAAGTGTTTTAAAAGTGGAAGAGACGGGTTTTTCTAAACTTGGACTATTATTTATTTTTTTTTTTTTTTTGGCAAATATTTCTACAAGGTTTCATTGGCTCAAAATTTCCTAGGTTCATGATTAAATTCTAGTGAGAAGATTCATATCTCAGAGACTGGTTCTTGAAGATATAGAAGACACTAGAAACCTTGAACCAGAGTTTGTTCTACCATATGCAGAAGCACCCATTGCCAGGCTCCTAGCTCTTTTAGGATATGCCTCGTGCTAGTTTCCTGGAAAGGACTTGTTTAAATAAATATTCATTTGATGGAGTGTGGTTTAAGTCTCTGACTATTTTCCAGCCATTGGGCTTCTTTTGTATGTTTATTAATTTCTGCCCCTGCACCACCACTATACCCCTCTTTATTTCCTGTGAAAAAAAGTTTTGAAACATTTTGACTCATGCACAAGTGGAATGGAAAGTGTAGCATTTCCAAAGTCAAAGAAACAATTTCATAATTTGTCATAGAGAAGACCTCTTAGGATTGTTCCTTTTCTTCCTTAGTGATTCATAGGTCTTTCCTTCAAAAGTGATTTTTTAATTTTTTTTTTTGGTTATTTTTGCATTGTTATATTGCATTGAGCCTTTTTGTGGACAGGAATACATCTTTGATAACCAGTACTCTTCTGATCGAGGAACTCACCGGGGTGTAATTTCTGTTTTTTACCTTCCATCCTAGGCTGTACTTGAACATAAATGCTCTGGCATTAGGAGTTTAGGTGTTGTCTTATTCTCTTGCTCCTTCTGGATTTTTGTCCCCCACTACCAATTACTCAAGCCAGTAGTTTTTTAAAAGATTTTTGCTGATTTTCATTTTTCTGTAGAAAATTAGGAGTAAAGCGTAGTATTCTACAGCAAACCAGTAGTGATTAATTTGTAAATTATTTGTGTAATTAACAGTCTAAACACATAAACATGGAAAAAACTGACACAGATAGCTTCAGGGAAAATGCTATGTAAAAACCAACTCCCTCTTGAATGTGTGAGGCAATGGTCAAGGTTACGCTGGTTGCATATTTTGCCGATCCCAGGGTCTAGCCAGGCAGAAATAAAGCACAAAGACATCTTCAGGATGCCCCTTTGGTTTAACGAAGAAATATGCTGATGCTCCACAATATTTCATCTTTGGGATTTAATCAAGGACATGAAATCTGAAAAATAAATAATGCTTTGTTTATGGAAGTTTATTTCAGGTGCTATATTTTTGCTTTAAAAACTTATTGTTTTTTTCCCTCCTTCTTGTTGAAAATGGTTGGGGGGGTAAGTCAAAATCTTACGGGAAAAGTAATCATGCTGAAATGACAACAAAGCCTACTTTTCTCTGTCTGTTAGTGGTGGCTATTAATAAGTATGGCAAATTTCAGTACTACTCATTCTGATGCTGACGTTACCATTTTCCTGATCTCCATTTAAGGAAGTATAAAAGACTATTTTCATTTAGTAATGAGATGTGATTGAAAAAAGTAGCCTTGTTAGATTATTATCACTGGAAGCTACCAAAACAATTAATGGAACTGTTCATATCTTTCATTTTTTTCTATGCAATTATTCAGTTGCAGTATTCAACCTACTTGCAAATTCAAGGAAATATATGTCAGAAGATTCAAACATTTCACACAAGAGTTCATTTTCTCCCCAATGCTGTTCCTTTTAAATCAATGCCCGAAAGTTACTTTTAAGTCCTTTGTATCCTTTGGAGTATTTATGTAGGTTGTCAGGAAACCATCAACATTAAAGATGCAAAATAACTTCTGCTTTGAACAGAATCCTAAAAATCCAACAGAAACTTTACAATTGTTGTTAAGTATTCAAATACAGTTGTTTAATGAAGATGTTAACAATGATTTTTTTTAAAGCAGCGTGTCAGTTTAACATCACTCTTCTCAAGGCAGCTGTTTTTGCAAAAAGGAAAAAAAATAATGGCATTGTAAATTAAAGTCTGTCTGGCAATTTATAGGTCAGTGGGAATTGAGGAGACACTGGCTCAAATTTTGCAGCTGAGGTGCCTGGACATTTTCTTAGGGATATATCCTGTTAAAAGGAAGGACCTGATCTTAAATGCCATACTGAAACTGCATCCGGTGTGTTGTGAAAAGTACCAAATCTCATTGGCAACTGTCCAACACATTTACATTCACATATGGATCCTTCTTATTTTGTGGCTGGCATTGAAGGAGTTCCCAGTGAGGTGAAACACCTGGCGTTAGCTACAATTTTACTTTAGGTTTCTTATATTTTTGCTTACAGTTTTTTTGGAAGTCCAAGTGGGAGAAGTGGTGATGCACAAATAGCCGTAACTGTTCTGTAGATCAGAGCTATGACCCTGCTACCAGTTGTGACGTGTATTTCATATGTTTACAGTTCTTTTTATAGATATCAAAATATGAAACATTGTTGAGGGGATATAGGTTGGGATATATTTAACTTTGGAGGGGATATAGAAATCTCTGCTAGGTTTATAGTAATACAGGACAGTTTACCCAAATCTGTGTGTTCCTGTGTTTGCATTCACTATTTAAGGTGCTAATAGTGTATCCAGCTTCTTCCCATCTGAGGATTTGTGATTTAGATATCAGATCCCACCCTTTTAAAAGTGGGGCTGTATGGTAAGAGCGCATCACGTGTGGTACAAAAACATCCCACTGGCACTATTATAGTGGTGTGGGGGGCATTAAGAGTGAGACTCATGTTTTCTCAATTCTTTCCCTCCTATTCTGACATCCCGAGCTTAGTTCAAATCTTAATTTGTGTAACTCCATCATCTATCTCAGATATCTTATCTCAGCAAATGAAGCTCAAACTCAGAATATGCTATCCATGAAACTCTGGTAATATTTGCAGATGTACAAAGAAAGGATCTGGAAATTGTTTTTATTGATATTGAAGACATAGGCATCAGTTAAGAAAGCTATGACTGAATCCAGGCCTTGTTTAACCTTCATTTTAACCTAACGTTGAATTTTTCCCCTCCATAGTTTACACAGCCCTAAATATTAATTTCATTGCATGCATTTAGGAAGCAAGTCTGATACTGCAAGTGAGCAGTGATGGTAAAATATTGGAATAACAGTGATATAGTGGGTTTTTTAAAAACATCTATTTATAGAATACTTTCTTCTCTAAGGATTAGGGGAATAGAAGCTGCTCCTTGATGCATGTTAGTGAAGCATATTTGCTAGCACAGTTTGACATACAATATATTTCAGTGTTTATGGTACCTTATGGTATGGTACTCCTGGTACAGTACCTTATGGCATTTTATTTAATGTTTGTGAAGTTTTCTGATTGCTTCCCAAATAATTTTTTTTTTTTTATTGGCAGCTATCTTCATGCACATGTATGGAAATAAGGCTGAAGCAGGATGCCTTTTTACATCTATAGAATTTCCAAAGTGTTTAAAAATAATAATACAGTTTTCAGTTGCTTTTTGCTAAGTCATGCCTTTTATCAGTTGCAAAGTTGGAAAATTCTCATCTAGAATCGTTGTGTGTGCTATGAAATTAAAATAAAACCAATAAGATACCATAGAAATTTTCTTAGCTAGAAATTTTAAGAATCTAATGTTCCCACAGTCATTTTCAGTCCACCTGCACAGTTCAAAAATAACATTTATTTTCTATTTAAGTCGTGAAGCATGGACTCAGCACAAGATATATACATTATTTCTTGCTGTACATTGATAAAATGTTTCTTAGTTATCTTTCTGCCTTTTGTTTATATGCATGTTTTGTTTTAGTTTACACTTCACTCCTATAGTTCCTATTTGTTTGCTGCCAAGTAAAATTGCAAATCCCAGAGCCACCAACAGCCCAGGCTTTATAGGGCCTTATTTAAATAACAGTTAAAATCAAATATCAAGCAACAGTGGTATGTTACTTTTTCAATAGTTTTATGTCTCATCTAATGATAAACAAGAGAGATGAATTCTCAAATAAAGACAACATGTAAGGTCCTTTCCCACATACAAAGAACCCCATCATTATCCCTATTTTAATTTAGAAAATACTTGCAGCATCACAAGCACGATTATTAAGATTTTCCTTTAACTGAGAACATACTATAAAGGATTAAAGCATAGTACAGCCTTTTTATTCAGCAGATGTTTTCCTGTTTCATCACTGATTTAAATTAAAAATCATGTGTCTGGTTATTGTATTTTATATGGCCTAGTCACATATATGGGTCATTTCTTTAACTCCTTGACCCCCCTGAGGAGCAGATGGTTTGAAAAGCAAGTATTAATGCAACAAAATCCAACATCTCACTGCTTTCATTGTTCAAAGCCCTGCCCTTTTTTCTTGTGGTGTGGTCCCTAGTTCTCCACCCAGCCAATTTTTAATTTGCTCAAATGGAGTAATTTCTTTTGCTTGTCTTTGGAAACCGTACCAGAAACCTTATCAGAAACTGTATCAAACTAGTTTAGCTCTGTAATAATATACTGCTGCTTATTTTTTAGAAGTTATTATTCCTGTTTTTCTTTTGATACAAAGCAAAAGTTTCTTTAGTAATTCTCAATGTTACTCACTATATTCCAAGTTATTGATAAGATTCATTGTGAATCACAAGTGAGGTGGGAGAGGGTAAATAGAGGTGAACAGACAGGAAAGACAAAAAAGGAAAACTAAAATTGGTGATTCCCCAAAGTAATAAAGTGTGTCTCTTGGAGGCAATGGGTTAAATTTGGAACACAGTAGTATCTATGTGTTTCCCTCATTCCAAATATACTTTAAATGCCAAAATAATCTCTTCTATCTTTACAAATGGCTTCCAATTTGTTAGTCAAAGATTGTAATGAAATGACTCAAACCATAGTCTGGTTCCATTAAGCAGTTTTCTACAGTGGGTTTGTGTTGTTGTTTTTTTTTTTTTTAATTAATTATATTCATACTGCAAGAACTGTCAGAATGTTAAAATTCCTAAGGAGAGTTTGCCAACATCTATCACTGGATTAGAAACAGCTCTGCAAAACCTTCAGCAAAGCAGATAATATTCCATCATAAAATCAATAAAACTAAGCATTGTCAGCACAGTGCTGACAGTTCCAGCTAAAACAATTTATAATTTTTAAAGAAGATATATTGTAAATTGAAATAAGAGACTTTTTTTCTCTTGGTCCATTTTGAAAGATACAGCCAGCAAACAGAACCCAGATGTAAACATTTTGCTACAGGTTTGTGTATGTCTGCCCCGTTTGGCCCCTCTGTCTTTACCCAAATATTCCCTACCACAATTTTCTGAAATATATGGAATAGAGCTTATCTGTTTGAATGGTGCAGCACGCTATACTGGGCACCTTGCTAATTATATTGGCTGTACACAAGAAAGAGTCCAGAGTCCAATGCCCTATTTCCTCCCCTCCTCTCCTGCTTCTAGGAAGACTGAGAAATGTCAGGGGAATAAAACAATATCTGCGCTCATAAGAATGCAGAAAACACTACTCCTAGATGCTAAGAATATCATGCACTGATGTGGTCACCTGGTATTTCTTCTTGCAGCGAATAGATTTTAGAGTGATACTGTTGTTCTGTGTTATAGTGTATCTCCAAGAAAGATTTCTTGTCTTGATTTGCAGATGTCAGATAACAGACATTCAGTTACTCCCCGTTTTAAGATTTTTTTTTTCATGCTTTATAATCTTTGTGTTTGAAAATGCACACCTTGTTCTTGTTTTGTATTTCTTTACTTTCAGCTTTCAATCTCAGGCCTTTGCTAGCCTTTATTCAGTTGAATTTACAAACGTTGCCTTCTTTTAAACGTGGTAATATAACTCCTAGCCACCTTTTTGGTAAACTAAGTAGACTGATGTTTTATTGGGTTTTTTTGGTAAGTGTGTCCAACAGCAGCTTCTGGTGGCCATGTAGAGATACCTGTGTCTCTGGGCAAGCTAACTTGGGTACTATTGGTAATACAACTACTTGGAGCATCAGTGTGAGCTCTGAGGCACACCCATAAAGCTGGAGAGCTTCCTGGTGTTTTACTGCTGCCTAAGCATGACCATGCTATTTACCAGCAAGCAAAGTTAAAGACATTTTGTGTATATCCATGCCTTCCAGTATCAGCAATGACTATTGTAGACATGCCCTTGCAGTGAGAGACATAAGAAATGTGATTCTTCTGAACTTTTAACTCCTTAAACTTTTTTTTTTTTTTGAAAGGTGGCTATCAAAAATTCATTCTACCTAGCAGTGAACACCTGAACTTATTATGTCTATATGGTCTGCATCTTTTCTTGCCATTCTTTTATTTTGCTCATTGAAGAGTTTATTACCATAGTTCATTCATCCTACTCAATGTCTCCTTATTCTAGAGTAAAATAATTTCTATGTGATTTACTGTTTCTTTTTAGGTGCAGGATCTTGCATTAAATATTAAAATACACAGTTGTTTCCTGTAGAACCTGTATTTGCCAAATCCAGAGACAGAGTTTTGAGCTAGATGGACCACTAGCCTGATTCGATATGACATATTGTATATTAAAATTTATGTACAAGTGATATCTCCACATCATTATTCTCCAAAGTTTGGCATCTTCTGTGGATGGTACCAGGCATATTACTATGTTTTCTTACAGTTTTTTGGTTAAGCTGCCAAAGAAGAGTAAATTTCCATGGGGCCTGCACTAGAAATATTTCATAGAATGAGTCTCCATGTACAGAAACTTCTCTGGCTCACTTTAATTAAAGAAAATGGAGATTCATGACATTTATATAGTGCTGTTTTCATTCCAAACATTATGTGAGAAAAAGCCAAATGCTTTATGAATCCTGAAGAGCAGTATGTTGATAGAGTCCTTGTCTTTGCACCTTGAAGGATAGATCCTCACACCACGACATACCCAGTGAACTACAGAATTGAAAACAGTACAGTTGCTTCCATGTGGTGCTGTCCCTAACCCCTAGCCTTCCTGAGAAGTGGGATTTATTCTGTTTGAGGTTAGTACTTTGATAAGGCATGCTGTTTCCACGACTCAAATTAGGGTTACCTAATCCCTGTTACCTCAGGGATCTCTTAGACAGAATAACTGTTTTGTGTAGATGCCCTTTTATCTTTATGAAACTGTAATGTTATTTTTTTGAAATTACGTATGGTTCTGCAAATCATATTGTTCACATACCGGTTTCTTCCTTCCTGGTTTTTGCATATCTCCTGTAGGCTTATCTGTGTATTGTACATGAGAAGTAAAGACCAGTTGTTTGAATCTTTTTGCACTTCAGCTCTTTTCATATTACTTTTGTTGACACTGTTATACGTGTTCTCAGAACCTGTTCTTGTTCATTATTTGTGACTGAATAACAATTTGGGTAAACCTTTGGCCTGTTATAATGCATCAGCTCTTACACAAACATATAGCTGCTTAGTGTTTTCTTTTTTCTCTACTTCATGTATTTGGTCCATCTTGAAGTCTAAATATTTGCAAATGTGTTACACCTTGAGGATTCATTCAGATTCTAAGAAGAAGTGTGGTGAATGACTGAGTGAGAAATCCATGCTTTTGTTTGGATTTTGACTGTAAATGTGTGCAGTTGTAATACTCTTCTTCTGCAACTTAAAGGCTTATTTTTCAAAGCATCTTTGAACAAACAGTTGGGAGCAATGATTTGCCAAACTGTAATTAAAAGGAAATAGATTCATTCTGAGAAGTGTAAACAATGTGCTAAACATAATAAAAATAGGGTCCTTAAACTGATCAGTCTTGAACCCAGAACAGGACTTGAGATTGCAGAGAATTTAATTGCTGGAGTGAGACCCAGCACCTCACAGGACTTTGTATTTAGTGTCCTGCAGTAACACGTGCAGTTTCTATGGGTTTGCCAACAAATTCATGACATTTTTTGTCTTCAGCTGCATCAGCTCCCTGTTGCTTGTTAACATACTTTGCCAGGAAATTCATGGCATTTTTAGGTCTTCAGCTGTGTATTAATCAACTCCCTGTTGCTTGTTAACATACCTTCTTTTTTCTATCTGTGATCACAATTTTTTGCTTTACAAGTAAAATTTGAAAGAAAAATCTTGGCCTACCCAAAACTAATGTCAAAACATCTTTTTTCTTAAAAGCAAAGTGATAATTGAAGCTGTGGATTTCTTATAATATTGTTCTCACAACAACTTTGCAGAAGCTGTTATCCTGAATCTTAGAACTATAGGTCCATATTTTCATGCTGAACCCTCATCTCATGTTTTCCAGTTGTCTTCTCTGGTCTTAATGCTTTGTGAAGAGTAATTCTAGTAATTTCATGTATTTTCATTCATCTAGGAAGCCCCCTTAGAAATAAGAAGTGGAAGTAGGGATAGGTGGCCTGGGAGGAGTACAAAGATGCTCTTCAAACATACAGAGATGGGTTAGGAAAGACTAGGCCTGAATCTGCTGAGGGCAGAAGTAGATGTATCAGTAGTGGAAAGAAGACTAGGGAAAATATGGGCTTGCTGTTGAATGGAGTGGAGGACCTGGTGATAAAGATATAGAAAAGGCTGAGAAACTCAATGCTACTTTCTTCTCAATGTTTAATGTTAGGTCCAGCTTTCAGGAATCACAGATCCATGACATCAGTGACAAAGTCTGGAGAAGCAATGCTGGTGCTCTGTGAAGGAGGGCCAGGTTCAGAATATCTAAATAAACTCAAAGTCGTGGGAAGCATGTCTAAAGAAGAGCAACAAAGCTGATGAAAGGTCTAGAGCACAACTCTCATGAGGAGTGGCTGAGGAACTGAGGTTAGTTAGGCCAGAGAAACGAAAGCTCAAGGGAGACCTTATTGCTCTCTGAAATAAAGTTTAAGGGAGGTGGGTCTCAGGTTCTCTACCCAATTAACAAGTGATAAGACAACAGGAAATGGTCACAAGTTGCACCGGGGAGGTTTAGATTGGATATTGGGAAAACATTCTTATCGAAAGAGTTATCAAGCATTGGAACAGGCTGCACAGGGAAGTGCTTCAGACACCATCCCTGGAGGTATCTAGAATATGAGAAGATGAGGTGCTTAGAAATATCATTTAGTGGTGAACTTGTCAGTATTAGGTTAATGGTTGGACTCGATGATCTAAAAGGTTTTTTCCAATCTAAATGATTTCATGATTCTATGAATATAACACAAGTACTGAGGGAGCTGGTGGATATCTTTGCACAGCCACTCTTTATTCTCTTGAAAAGGTTGTGGTGATTAGAAGAGGGTATTGGATGGGGTAGAATGCACCTTCAGAAAGTTGGCAAGTGATACAAAACTGGAAAATGTGGCCAATGGACCAGATAGTTGGGGATAGTTGGGCTGCCATTCAGAGGAAGCTTGACAGGCTGGAGAAATGGGCTGATGGGTATCTCATGAAGTCCAACAGAGGGAAACGTAATGTCCTGCACCTGGGAATACAGAATCCCCATATAGGCTGGGGATGATTGTCTGTAAAGCAGCTTTACAGAGAAGGATCTGAGATTCCTGTGGACAGCAAGTTGGACATAAACCAGCAATTTGCTATTGTGGAAGTGCAAACAGCATCTTGGGCTGCAGGAGGATGAGCACTGCTAGAAGGATGAGGGGAGCTAGAAGGATGCTTCTCTTTTCAGCACTGGTGAGGCACATCTGGAATCCCGTATCCAATTCTGGTGTCCCCCATACAAGACAGACATGGACAGCTCATTCTCACAGAGATGCTTAAAGGACTGGAGCATCTCTCACATGAGAAGAGAGTGATATAGCGGGTACTCTCTAGAGTGGAGAAGAGAAGGTTCAGGGTGGATCTTACTAATGTCTATAAATACCTACTGTCAGAGACTAGAGAAAACAAAGTCAGGTTTTTCTCATTGGTTCCTAGTGACAAGAGACAATGGGTGCAAATGGAAACTCAGGAAATTCCATTTAAATGTGGAAGAAAGCTTTTTTTAGTGGTAAGGATGGTCAAACACTGAAACACTGCCCAGAGAGGTTGTGGAGAGATTTAAACCCCACTGAACACATTCCTGAACAACCTGTACTAGCCGCCCCTGCTCTGAGGAGAGGGTTGGACTAGATGATCCTTAGAGGTCTATTCCAACCTCAAACATTCTGTGTTTCTTTGAAATCTAGGAAGAAAAATGAATGAAAAGTAAAAGATTTTCCTGGTTAGACTAACAGCTTGCTGTTTAACTTAAAATATGTGCAGTCATTTTTCTCTGAATCACTTTTATAATTATTTTGATATATTTTGTCATGTATTATCATTTTGAAATATTGGCTCATTCAGAGACAATTTTTGTGTTTTTAAAATGTGTCTTTTTGTTATATTTCCAGGATGTGTAATGAAAACACGAGAAAGAAAATTTGCCTATGTAGTTTCTAAATATCTTTTATATTTCCTTGCACTGTGAAAGAAATCTAATAGTCTTATAAGGAAATATCTATCAATAAGTTATTTTTTCAGAGTAAAACCATCAGATACCTATAAAGTGTTTCTCATATTTTATCTCTATGTTTATTTTTTTATTTTATTTTATACATTTGTTAAGCATGAATGCTGGGCTTTACAGGATTCTTTTCATTCAAATGCACTACTGTAGTGATATTAAAAATTGAAACACTTTTCTAGGCATGCTTTTGGCATAAATTTTATAGGGTTTTATAAGAGGAGAGAAATTTATGCAAGTTATTTAGAAAACTGTATGCTTTTTACTGGAAATGTAAGTTTTGTGGTCAATTGCTGGATTGGCACAGGTGTGGTTTCACACTGGGTTTCTCTGTAGGCCAGACCTGTCTATTAGAGGCTCTTTTAGTCATTCCCCACCTTCCTGCCAGTATGTATCCTCTCTTCTCTATTTCTGCACCTGTTTTTGAGATCAGGTTATAAACTGACAACTGAGGTTGGTTAAGGGGTACTTTTAAGTTGTTGTTTTTTAAGAAAAAACAAAACACAACACACCTCTGGGTCACTTTACTGATTAGCTTAGACTCCAGTCCTACAAACAGGTGGAGGAAGGATGTGGTTGGAACATCTTAATTTGACTGTGTATGCTGGAAATTTAAATCATGGATCACACTTTTATATATTTTTTTTTTTCCTATAAACTGTATGACTGTGTGCATATGATAGCATGCATAGATCTCTTGGTAATCTGATCTGAGGAAAAAAATGTATTTTAATTATTCATTTTTATTGATGTGTAGAAATCCAGCATCCAAACTCAAGTCTGCAATTTGATAGTGACGCTTCATCGAAGTGACCATGGAAAGTGCTAGGTGATGGCTAAATCTCATTAAAGTAAAGAAGTTTAACATCCTGTGCAATAGCACCCTTTATTCAGTGAATGACTTCTTTTTCCATTTATTTTTATATCCTTTTTCTGTCAGTTGGTAGTAAAACTACTTGAGTTTCCTTCTGTAACACAATTCTTTTTGCTTCAACAAAATCAGGATTTTTTTTCCTCAGTCAAATTCAGGAAAATACATGGATTCTCACTGGCTGACTGGCAAACATTAAATGAAAGAAATGCTTCTCTTTAGTGTCTACTCAAGATAAAATTTTGGTTTTCTACCTTACGCCATTTTGATATATACCATTATTTTTCCTTTGGACATTTCTGATTTAGAATATGTGTAATTTTTTTCCTTTATCAGAATTTTTTTCATCTTTATTCTAAAAGAGAACAGAAATATAAGTCAAGATATTGACCTTTTCAGTTAATAATTATGTTCTTACAGAGTTATTACTGACTGTATAATTGACACAGTGTCAAAAACTGTCAAGAAATCTGATTTGACTAACAAAGAGTTACCCTTGTACTCCCCTTGGACAGTCTGCTGTCTCCTGAAGAAGAAAGGCCATTTGGGGTACTCTATCCCTTTTCTATAATTTATTCATATATTTATGAATTCTGAATGTCATTGCTTGGAGGCCAGCTTCAGGATTTGGTGGATTTGTTTTACAAACCAAATGCTTCAAGGTTTGCAATAATTTGGTGGGGGGAAAAATGCTTGTTCATCAAGATTGGTGATAATAGTATTTATTAAGCACAGTTTTCCAGTTCTTTTGCTTATAATGCAATAGTTGCTTACCTTGCTATGAAGCACTGTGGTACCATATGTGTCTGCATTATACATGACTTTTACTGTGGAAGAAAACCTTGGAGAGGGAGCTATCAAAATCGTGGGAGAACTTGCTTTCTGCCTTAGATTGCCTTGTATTTCTTTCACGGGAATGAGTTGATTTCTGTGGTATTGGTGTGAAGATATTTCTAAAAGTATTCCCCTTCACTGAGTTTGATTATCTTATTCCAGGCCTTCAGAAATGCATAAAATAAAAATCGTAATGTCTTTGATATATGCATATCCTAACCCCATAGAGCTACTTTCTCCTGCAGGTTGAACACAGTCATGAGGTCCACAATCTCTGTTTCCAGGAAAACATTGATAAAAGAAAGATGAGCCACAACATCTAACATTATTACTGGTTATTGTTATTCACACTTGCAAGTCTTCTGAGGTTGTGAAGGTGACCTAGATAGGACCATAGTAATTTTTGGAGCATATTAACGTGGAGTATTACTATCTGTATTCTTTTTATGGGTCACTGTGTAAGCCATTCCAAATACTTTCAGAATGTCTGGATTTGCGTACTAATTAGTCTGAATCAAATATTCATCACATCCATGTTGATGGGATTGGTTGAAGATCTGATTAACCTTCAAGTGGCTGAGTGACTAAACACAGGTTCTTCTCTAGCTGATGGGATAATTTCCCTGCTATGTGTATTTCTTGTTACTCTAATATAAAATTAATCTAAAGAGATGCCCAGTCTAAGCTTTCTTTGACCTTAGTTAGGCATAATATAAAAATCTAAAATAGAGCAAACCTATTATTTTTAATAGAAAAAGAATAAGCCATACTATTAAGTGAAAGGAATATTTCTTTTTTTTTTCTTTCTTTTGAGGGAAGGGACAAGGCTATGAATAGGCTAAAGGTTTTTTTTATGTCATGTTCTTATAAACCTATTGCTATGATTCACTAAGCTTCATCTTTGAAGGTTATGATGATGTTATAATAGAAAGAAAGCCATATGGAAGTAAATGTAAGTTTGCACGTAGTGTACAGGGAAAGCAGGTCATTTCCATTAAACATTCTGAAGCCCATTGAAGGGACAGTCTCTGTGCTACCGATGGACCTTTCAGTAAAATCCATGACTAAAGTTATTGAAGTCTTCTATTCAAATATTCAAAATTGGGAAAATACTCAGAGTAAAGATGAGTGTAAGTCTCTTATATGTTCCTTAGCAGACAAATATGAGTTCTACAAAGCTTAACAAAACCCAAGCAGCAATGCACAATTTGTTCAATAAAATCATTACAAATATTGTAGTAGTATAGCAGCAACATGCACTTATCAAAGAAATGTTCCTGAAACAATAAGCTGCTTTCAATAAATGAGTCTTTAATATCTCTAAGCATTAGAATATTTAATTTCAATTTTGGTCTTATGATGGGGAAAGTAAATTAACTTGTGAAATTAATCATTTTATTTTTAATGAAAAAATACAAATACAGAAGCAATTCTGTATCTGTAATATGACTTGAGGGGATGATGATTTATATTAAAAATAATATTCTGCTGGAATTTCTGCTACTATTTGAGATGATTTAATTTGTGTCATTTGCATATGAAAATATGTATTGAACTAGCAGCAAAATAACCTTTGCACAACTCTATAATAGCATAAAATACAGTACATTACACTTTCAGTTATTAAGAATAAAAATACTCAATCTAATTTTGCGAAGAAAATACTTCATATAGTTTTTTTTAAAAACAAAGAAGTTAAAATACAGTGTAAAAACTTGTATCAGGTCTTTGCAATTTGTCTTGCTTTGTTATCAGCCAAAGATCTGAATTAGCTATATTCAGGTATTTTATTGTGTAGCTTTTTTTTCTTAATAAGCTTCCTGAAGCAGAGATGCATCCTGTATTTTGCGTGCTTTCCAGTAAGGTCATCTACACAATAGCTTATATAGTCTACAAGAGATGAACATGATAGAATGGCTTGAATCTGTGTTGTACTCCTATTACAAGTTATACTCCTATCGACTAGCCATTTTCTCTAACAACAGGTCTTCACTGTCATATGAATATCTTGCTAATAAATCAACAGTCAGCATTCTTCATGACTGCTTTGTCTATTACTATCATTGAGACCTCTCATTGATAGCTGATTAGTGCCATTAGCTGCAGAAAGGATGGGCTCTGTTTCTTTTCCATCTTTATTTTGTCTTGGCTAGTGGCACATCCATTGTGGTAAATGGATCCAGAGTGTAAGATTTCCCTTGGATTGGGCCAAGATAAGGCGATTTTCAAAAATACACTCCTGAAAATACCAAGAGATGTCCTTTCCTGTTTTTCTAAATTCAACCCTATTTACATGTATTTTATAACATGTGGGTTTTTTAAAATTTCTTTCAGTCTGCCCTTTCATCTCTGCTGGGTTAAGCAAATGATCCCAGGACACCAAAAGTGAACACTAGTCTTCTAGGCAAAGTGCCCTTTTTACTCTATCGAAAAAAATATTCCTAAAAAGAGCATTTTTGCATTTTAGTAGCCAGCTTCTCTAATTGTTCTGAAATTATATTTCTTTTTTCCTCTAATCCATACCCTGATAACAGAACCCAGGCCTACCGATTTGACTGAGATCCTATATGGGCTGGATTTTACTCTCTCATCTTCAGAAATCTGCTGTAGATTTCTGACTCCCCTCAGCAGTCTGTCATGCCACCCTTCCCCATCATGTTTATTAAAAAACACCCACTTTCACAAAAGTTGGCACGCTCCTCCTGTGTTTACAGAAACTTCCCCTAAGCATTTGGCCTATGTTTTAATTGGCTTCTGAAAGGTTGTTTTTTGAATATAGCTTTCTGAGGTACTATAGCAGTATCTCTTTCTTAGTGACAGCAGTGAAATTTTGGTGAAGGCCAAGAAGCAGCAGTGTGAGAAGAATAATTACTTCCTGCTCTTCTGGTTCTTTGAGTGTGACTGTCTCTGGACACGTGGCGTAAAGCAGCAGAGAAAACCTTCCTCCTTGTTTCACCCTACTGTCATTTGTCTCTGAGGGCTGGCACATAACACAAATCTGTGCTGAACCTATGGGGTGAGATTTGACTGCCATCACTGACTACCTGAAATTGCTGCTAGTTCCCATGGGAAACCAGCAGCTATCCCTTGATCTCTGTTCCCCCCCTTGCAGTAGTGTTTTTTATTCTATTTAAAAATCCAAAAAGAATAATTCTCATTTTCTTAAAAGTTCTCTTTTTATCTTCTGCACATTTTATGATCTTGAAATAACTCCATCCCTCCTTTTGAAACTTCTCTAGATCCTCTAGATTTTATAGACCCTAGGGACTTTGGTCTTTTTAGTCTCAAGAAGAGAAGACTTAGAGGGGATCTGATCAATGTTTACAAATACATAAAGGGAGGGTGTCAGGAGAATGGGGCTGGTCTTTTCTCACTGGTGCCCAGGGATAGGACAAGAGGAAATAGGCACAAACTTGAGTATAAGAAGTTCCACCTAAACATGAGGAGGATATTCTTTACTGTGAGAGTGGTAGAGCACTGGAACAGGCTGCCCAGAGAGGTGGTGGAGTCTCCTTCTCTAGAGACATTCAAAACCTGCCTGGAAAAGTTTCTGTGCGACGTGCTATAGGTAGACCTGGTCCAGTATGTAAAAATAAAAAATAAGTCTTGATGCATTTCAAAACTAGTTGTGTTTTTAAGACAAACTTAGTGTTTTATTCTGGATAAGTCAAAACAAAGTGCTTATTCTTCCTTAGCTTGCTGCCCCCCCCCCCCCCCCCGCCTTCTGGATGAAATCTCTTTTGAATAGTTTAAGTCATTCCAAAGTTGCCATTTTACATAAGCATGCTTACAGGCCAACTGTAAATAAAAATTGCACAGTTCTAGTTGAGTGCCTCATAATTGTTAATAAAGGAAGTAAATGCTATCTGCTTTGTGTTCTCCCTATTCTGTAAATTCCTCTACACATCATAATGAAGAATAACATTTAAGAAGGAAACAACATAAACCCAAGAGTTTTTAAAAAGTTATAATCTTGAAAAACTGAACAGACACGTAGGCAGATCAAATATAATTAGAAGGAAAAGTACTTTTTTTCCTCCCACTATCAAGATAAAATGCAAGAGGAGATATGCTAGCTTTTTTTCTGATGTTGATTTAATATTACAGAAGGGTTTAATTTTATGGCACAGGCAGTTTTACCTCTGTGAAGAAAAATGGATGGAGAAGCCTTCTCCTTTCTCAGCTTTTGACAGACAAGAAATCAAATAAAAAGATCTATTAAAAGTCATATTAGCTTGATTTTTCTGTACTTTTTTAGAATAGACACAGGCACACAACAAAAATGCATTCTCTTTCCCCAAAATTACAAAAACATTGGTAGTCTTTTAAAAATAAAAGAAGTGCCATCTCTTGTACTTACTTTATAGATGGTACGACTTTCAGTACACAAGTAATGCAACTCTGTGTGAGATCTATGCTGTCTGTCATTGTAGGTAATAAAGGAAACCTTAATTTATAAAGTAAATACTTTCTACAGCAACAAATTTTCTTTAATGGATCAGCAAACCCAGAGTAACTGTGATTTCCCCTCAAGAGTGACCTGTATCAATTTTACAGATTAATCATGAGCAATGTAGAAAAACTCTCCTTGAGAAGGCTTAAAGGAGACAAAAACCTCTTACCAGCTTTATCTGCTATGCCTTCACTAAAACCTAAACTAGCCTGAAGAGTTCAAGTTAGAAGACTGAAGAGTCTGCCAAGAAGAATGAGTAGTTTTATAGCCACTCTCAAAGTTGCCATCTCTTGAGAAAACTCTCAGGACCCACATGCCCCTTGTATCAGCATCTCCTCATGATTTTAGATAGGCTCTAGAAAGGAGACTTTTCTTATACCCTAGACAGGTGGCCTTTAGAGGGTCAATGTTCTCCTCGAGCCTCCTCTCTAGAGACCTTGGATATAAAATTATTTGATTTTCTCTGAGTTGTACCCACCTTGATGTTCATTGCCTTATAGGCCAGTACTGCAATTTCATAGATTTATTGGTCTGAGTGTATAAGGCTCTGTGTGTGTGTGTGATTGCCAAATCCAGCACCTCAGAGTTCTCTTTTTTTATAACAAAGGCTTACCTGCTCTTTCTTCTTCATGCCTCAGGTATAACATTTCCGTCTCATCTAAGTCTTATGGATTTCTGTAAGATATGTGTTTTGTTTTAATACTTACTGTGACTCTCTTTTGTGCATTGATCTTTATATCTTTACATGTATGTTTTGGAATTATTGTGACTAGCAGATTTCCTGAGGACAAAAACTGAAATCCAGGTTTATGTATCAGATTCATAGTCTTGGCCTCTAGAGTGTAAGCACACACAAATCTTTTATGTGAACTGCAACAGGACCCAGAGATCTCACTGTAAAAGTCAAATTTTGTAAGATTCAATCAATAGCAAACAGTCTGATGAAAGAAAGTAGGCTCTGCTTGACAAATGTACAAAAAAGCAATGTGCAGCTTCTTGAGAGAAAGTGTCAGCAGACCAATGCTTTGTGTTACTCTTGTTTCCTTCAAGAATGGCATCAGGCAGAATGATTCAACAAGGTTGCCAATAGTTCTGGAATAATTTCCATCTGTGGCACTCCTTGGGTGCCCAGGTGCTGATAGCCAGAGGAGTGTGGTTGTGAATACTGTGAATGCTGAATGTTCGCTGTGTTTGTAGTGACAGTGGAGCTCTTTGAGAAGAGATGACAAAACATAACTGGTGTATACTGAAAGACTTGAATCAGGCAGATACTTTCAATGTCATATATCTGGCATTTACTGGAATACCTATTCTAATGGATGACACTCACCATCTAGTGCATGTGTCACCGCACGACTCTTTATGCCAGTTCTGTTCCAAAAGCTGTTGCCTGCTGCTCTATTCTGGCTGATGGTAGGGGAGAGAGCATTTTACTCTTACTGAAAAGGGATGTGCAATTATTTTTTTGTGCCATGGGATGGTATTTATTTCTGTAGAAATTCCAGGTAGATTAAATCCTTCAAACTCCTGATGGCAGGCCAATTCCGTTGTTTGTTTACTGTCCAAATATGTGTCATACAGGGACTTCATGCTCCCTGAGGAATGGACCACCAAGCTGTCCTTTGTTTTCTTGGGACCACCGGAGGTGATGGGCAGGGCATGTGAAGGTATCACAACTCGGGCTCATAGACCAGAAATTGAGAGTGTGGGTGTCTTTCCTCACAGACATAGTACAATATTGCTTGCATTCTCTGTGCATAAAGTATGCTACACGTGCTCCTTCTCAGTGCGGGCAAGTACAGATTAGAAGATAAAAGGAGTTTTCCAATCCAGTGGAGGTTACCGTATTTATTGTTTGAGGCTCTTGAGGAGAAGCACCAAAGCAGTAAGTCCAGCCCTGCTTGCAGCCTGGCTGGTGATGCTGCTTTCTGCAGCCTCAGTCCTTCCAGTAAAATAAATGAATCAGGCCATCTGTATTTACACCCATTCTCTCACCAGTTCCCGGAAAGCTCTTATATTGCTTATATATACAGTAGTTTAATTATATGGAAATTCACTAGTCACAACTTTAATGAACAACTTTTCTTGAATTTGAATGAATAAGATGCTGATGGCTGTTTCTTTGAACACAGCAAATGTTACTTATATAAAAGCCACAGTAAATCAACAGCAGAAGCTGATTCAATTACTAATTTGTTGCAATGACTGTTTCCACACCTATCATAACACTGTATATTTAATTATCCTTTACCCTAATGCAGGTATGGTTTTTTTGGGTTATACCTATAAGTAGGAAAACTGTTTTTGAATTTTTCTGTTTGTTTTTTGTTGTTTCTGTTGTTTTGGGGGGTGGTGGTTCTTTTTTCTTTTCTTTTTCCTTTGCAGCTGGTAAAACTAGCAGCAACTAGCATGTGTCTAGTGATTAAGACTTTTTCTCTTTGTAATTGTCAGATTGATTGGGACAATTGAATGATAATGAAAAACAGCTTGTTCCCTTATTTCCAGAGGTGACACTTTCTGCATAATACTGCAAAATATAACAAAAGGGTTTTCTTGGACGCTGCTTAAAGTTAATTGACAGCATCTGTTGTTTGGAACAACGGAGAGAAATAGCATTCCCTTGGCTCTTGGGCACGTTACTCAGGATTAGGCACTGTCACGCCAGCTGATATCTGAATACACTGTATCTGTCCACGGGGTCTTAGCTGGGCTTTCTCTTATATCAGGGTTCCCCTTTATACACAGTTAAGTTGGAAAAAATATTTACAGTTCATTAAATTAATGATAAATATCCTGAAAAATGTATAGGCTTCTTTTTTTAAAAAAAAAAGAAAGATAAATTGCAATAAACAATGGAGTATGGAAATAATATAATGGTTATGAACTGCCTTTTATTTCAAAAATCGAACAAGAGACTTCCACTGCCATTTTATAAGTGCTTGAGGTCTATATATCTATAACAGCAGTAATCACCACAGGCACAGTGTTTTTTTTATTCTGGCAGATAAAATTCTAAGTAGTTTTGAGAGCATGTGAAAGAAATTTTCGTTCTGCATTTCTCACAAAAAAAAAAAAAAAAAAAGACATAGCTTAATTTTTCTCTTAGACTGCCTGCATGTGTTCTGAGAGCCTGAATATCATTAAATATGTACATCCTTTTATCTTTTGGCAAACTTTTACATACATTGCTGCTCTTTAGTCAGATGTGCATTTTTCTTTATGAGATTTAATATTTCTCTTTTACAACATTGATCAGTGTCCAAAGTCACTTAAGAGCAGTGGAAAAATCAATAGCAAACGCCGATTGGCTGACTTGGAGGCTGCTGCTGCAGATGATCACCAAGAAAGCAGTGATTTGATTTGATTTTGCATTTCAAGTCATTCTTTTTCTCTGTACTGTCTGTCAGTAAACTTCAAAATTGCTGATTTGAAAATAAATGAACACATGTTACTGTTTGAATCTGTTTCTTTTACTTTTTTTTGGTACTTAACACAAAACGGCATACACTAATATTAGCATTATTATTGCTAGATGTCTGCAGGTGTGTGGCGAACTCCAAGCTGAATTCAAGGTCAGATACTTTATGATGTAAACTCTTGAAGTCAAGATTTGTGTTTACATGGAGGGTTCATCAATCAGCCTATGTTAATGAGCCATTTTTTTCATGCAGTTCTGGCAAGTAATTAGACATTTTGCTGTATTACTCTTTTATTGAGCTCAGTATCATTGCCAGTCAGATATTGAACTGATTGTAATCAGAACCAAGAAAATATTTCATATTCTGTGCTGTAATGTACAATATGCTGCTGTAATGTAAGATATTTTCTATAGCGTAAAATATGACAAATTGCCTTTTTTCTTATTCTGGTCTCTTTAGATATTGATACAATTACTGAATTGAAACAGATACTAGCTTTTTGCTTGAGTTTATTCTTCTGTTCTATTCAAGTTTGATGGTGAACTATATTTTATTGTTTGTGTGTGTAAATAATGCTTTGGAGAGGAAAGGGAGTAAAAATGCTAAAGGTTATAATAAAATGCAAACTAGTCATATTGTGTTAATTTATTTTAAATTATGCCTTTAAAACATGTCTGGTTTTATGTACTCATGTGGCAATTACTGCATAGTGAATATAATAATCTTTATACTAATGCTTAGATCATATTTATAATCAGAAATAGCTATGCTAAACCAGTGTGGTGTTCTGTTTCAGAATTAAGAAAAATGACACATGCAAGGGTCATGTTCTTTTTAATATCAACTGAATTTTAACATTTGTTTTAATATAAATGATGCAATATGTACTTCTCTGTACTCACACCTAAGCAACAGATCCAAATGATGTTTTAAAGAGAAACTGTAAAGGTATTAAATATTCATATTATGTTAATGACTCTACTAGAATATCAAGAAACATGGGTTTAGAATGATATAATTTTAAAGTCCTTAATGTAATTGAAAAATATCTTAGTGCCATAAATACTGATACAAAAGTTCAGGAAATATGTTTCTCCCATAATACTTTCTCTTCCCTTTTGGCCTGGCTAGGGCTGATCTCAGTAGTGTCAGTAATTATTATTCTGATGACTTGCCCCTGAAAGGCATTCGCTTGTACCTGTGGGGACAGAGAATCCATTTGCCTGGCGCCGGGGAGTCGGAGGCACAGGCTGGCGCCAGTGAAGAGAAGGGAAAGATGATTAATATGTCTTATAGATTCACTGCCTCTTCACTTGTCCTAGACCTGCCAGTAATTCCACTCCCCTGTGGTTCCACCTTGATCACAGATAATGGAGGCAGATTGAAAGTTTGAAGACACAAGCCTTTCTCTCCTCCCGAACTGACATTACTCACCCAGGCTAAATGAGCTGTACAACCACCAGCACCTGCCTATGGGAAGGCATCTCAGTGCACTTAGCAGTAATGCTGCAATAAAGCAGCAACTGTACTCTAATTAACCAGGTTTCTTTTCTTTCCTTTTTTTCTTTCTTCCTTTTTTTTCTTTTCTTTTATTTTTTTTTTTAACTGCACAGCAGGCTGCCATTAGCAAAGCTATGATATTGCAATGGAAACAGTAACATAAGTGTTCCTTCACCTCTGCAATTTATTATAACATGCCTTTTCCTTTTTATTTCTTTACAGTAGTAGTATAATACAAGGTTATTTTGTAACAGCACAGTAGCTGTAGCAATCTAAGAAGTGAAATTATGAATGTCAATGAAAAAATAACTCTGTAAAGAAAATTTGTTAAAATATTCTTACATAGGTGTATCTTTTTAAAGATAAACTCTTGCTACTTACTGGTTGTTTTTTTTAAACTAATCTGGTTTTTCTAGTACAAATGTCAAAGTATAATCTCAGAAGACCATCTTTGCAAAACAACTTTTAACAGAAGTGTGTATATGTGTATTGGTAAGAAAATTAGCTTTATTTTAGAGATAATACAACAACAGCACAAAACAGAGTAGTAGGTTTCTAGGGGCTTTTTTGAGTGATGTCACAATGTACAGTAAAATATCATATACATGTATATATGCCTGGTTTGCATCTTTTAGTTAAATGCCTTTTTCTGAATCAGATTATTAGAGCTAAAATGTCCTTTTTTCTTTCCAAAGCCAGACTGAACGAAAATATAAAATGGTTTTGCAGTGGGAAAAGACATTGTCTTATATGTCTCCAGAGGGATAAGTCATAACAAGAACCTCTGAACATAAGATTTGTTTTGTGTCCATGAAGTATTTTGCTGTGTAGTTTTCGGTCTTAGGGACTGAGTATTTTACAAAATAAATCTGGTATTTTAAAAGCTCTCTGATTTCGTGAGAGAAAGCCTGACAATCCTTCGTGGGCACAATAATTTTTGTACACCTTTGTTTTGGTTTTGAAGTTTGTAAAAGCAAATCTGCATTGTCTAGGTAATGCCTAACTGTTTAAATCACATTAAGCAGTATGTTGTATGTAATTGAACTTCTAATACAGATACTCTAAGAATTTGTAGATAGTAAAATATATTCCAGTTAAAATAACAGAACCATATCTTCTAACTGCTAAAGAAGACTAGGTCTAGCTAGAGAGCTAAATTCCGGACCTTGGTAGACAGCCTACTTTCATATAAGAAAAGTGATATCATTTTTAAATATCTAGGGTATTATTATGAGTAAGGAAGAGAAGAGGAATAAATAAACAGTGTAGTCCAAACGCAATACAAACAGGAGTATAAATCTTAAGAATCAAGTTTCCTTAGTGGAATAACTAATAGATACTGTATAAAATAGGAAGTGTTTACATGCTATAAGGTCATAGAGAGTAATTTTGTTAGCAACAGAGAATGCAAAATCTATTAAAAAATGTAATATCTCTATGTCATTACTCACCTTCTGTCGCCACTGGAGAGATGCCAGTTTGGGGTGGACCTTTGAACTTCCAATTCCTGTTCCTTCTGGATGGCGTCTTGAAAGGATTAGCTATTGCAGCACCAGTGGCAACTATATTAAGAAGGAGAGAGAACTGAGTTTATTGTGAGGGAAAATGTGGTCTGTTCAAATGGAAATTCTGCACTCAGAAGTTGTAAAGTTGACCAAGCAGGTTATGGGCAAAGGTTGGTTTATCAGAACCAATAATGAGGGAAAGTTGTAATGATTTTTCCAAGGAAAAATACTAATTTTAGTTTGTTTTTTTTTTTGGTTGGATTTTTTTTGTTTTGTTCTGTTTTGTTTTTAAAGTATAGTATATTTAAATTTTATTATTAGTCCATGCCTCATTGAGAACTTTATACTCCTGATCCATAAAAAATTTTCAGCTAGGTATAAGACAACTTTCACTATTCCTTTAAGATCAAGGGCTCCTAAGATTCATATAAGAATCTTCAGTAAATTACAGAACCTGTAAAAAAGGCTTTTATCTTTAAAAAAATGAACAAAAGAAAGTACCTGCTCCTTTTAAAATTGAGATATTCTTTTTTGTTACAAAAATAGTTCCTTGACAAACTTGCAATTTCAAATATAATAGGTAAGATAATATGTCTGGTTTAAGTTATCTCAAAAGATGGAGGTGTTACTGTTTAAAAGGAAGAAATAAAGACTTGGAAACATGACGTTACTTTCAAAATGTCATAAAGCAGCACATGAGTAGAGCTCAAGACTGAAAACAGGTTTTTTTAAAGTCCATTCCACCATTGCAGTGGTGGGAATGTCTTCTCTTTTTAGCAAGATCATCTGCGTCAAAGCCATGCTCAGAAACGCGGTGCCTGTTTTGCAAATCACTGCTTTCCAAGGGTCAACCTGCAAATACTTGTGGGCTATTAAGAATCAGCTTGTACTTCACTTATCATGTTTGGTGTAGAGGCTTGTGTGAAGTGGTTTTCTTTTTGGTAGGGCTGCCATCTGCATAGGGTGGGATGTAGGCTAATGAACTATTTTAACTGAAAGAAGATCATACCATGATTAAATATTTCAGTTGCCAAAAAAAGCAAGGACACTTCTCAATTTTGGAATACTGGAAAAATGTCAGTTTTCTCTTTAACTAGACCTACAGATTCTTTAAAAAGAGAGTAAAATAGTATACACATTTGAATCTGAAAAAAATAGTTTAGTTTATTATTGACTAGCTTTTCCTAGTAATAAAATATTATTTTGGCATTCTTAATTGGTTCTTTATTGCTGAGATCATGGTTCTTACCAATCTAGCAAAGGATTGTAAGAGACTATGCAGAAAAGTAGACTTCATCCCTGTGTACTACTTAGAAATCACCAGTGGTCAAGAAAAACCCTGGATGATGGAGAAATATACTGTTCAGTATGTCTAATTTATTTCTTCCAGAGTTGGGGGAACAGACTTCCATTTTCTCATTGGATCTATATAAAGCACACATGAAAAAAGAGAAAAGCCAAATATGTTTTCAGAATCTACATAAATTTTCACAGTATAGTTTGGTATTTTATTTGGAAAAAGCATAATATGTAATTTTTTTGTGTTGGCAATTATAAACTCTTACATCTGGACATAATGCTTATTGCCATGAGCAGTCTCTGTTTTACTACGGCATGCAGTTCTTTTAGATCAGCGCTGCTAATGATAGCAAGCATTGCACCTGCTGGTAAATGTTTTCAGATTTGGCATTTTTAATAATGTTGGATATTGGAAGACTAGATGTTAAGTTTAGATGTATAATTTTGTACACAGTGCCACCTGGAGAATTTGGGAATAAGGTTTTGAATATTGGATTATTTTTCTTTGGTTTTCCCTCATATTTATTCAAGCTATGTGGAACTGTTAATGAGCTTTCTGGAAGTCTACTCTGATACCAACGTTATCATTTGGTATGTTAACATTTTGCCAGTTGTCTGGTCTAGAAGATGGAGCTTTGCAAGGACTTGGGTGAGAGTCCTGTCTGATTCTACTTCTTGAAACCAAGTTATCTAAGTGAAGCTCTCAAAGTTGCTTCAGAGCCATTGTCTATCTTTGTAAGTTTGCAAGTGTTTGTGGTCTAAAAGGTCCTGTGTTTTTTGAATTTTATGAATGTCCTGGATGCTTAAAGGTTTCTGAATTTCCTGTATGTTTAAAGATCTATGACTGGATGTGTCTATATGTGCTTCAGTCATGGTAATGTCAGTAGACAAGTCCTATGGAACAGGTCCTGACAAGACCTGTGAATTGGTCATTCTGCAGCATGATCTTATTGGTGTGATCAGAGCACAAATAACTTTTAGGCTTTGCAGAAAACAAGTATTTATATACTAGTTGGAGAGAGGTCTCCTTGGGCAGGTGATCTCCACTGGGCTGCCTAAAGAGGTATTTTTAGTATATTTCAATTATTTATTTCCTAATTCAAAAGCCAGTTTTCAAAGGTTCTGCAGGATGTTTGCTCTCACACCTTAAACAAGATACTCAAATAGAGAATCTTAATATTCTGAGTCATTATCATCTTGATATTCAACCTTGTCCAAAGATCTCACCTTTCTTCAAGAGCACTTTACCATTGAGCAAAGTTGGTGAAGCTTTCATAATACAGTGCTATCATCAGATGGTCCTACATTTTCAATATAGATGAAATCAAAGAGCTTGCAGGTAACCTGCTGTTTAAAAAACATGAAACTTAGTGTAATGCACGCTTTCAATTGATGATGGAAAAATGCACCAAAACCCATTCTCAGTGGAGCAAGATAGGGCAATTCTTTGGTCTCCAGATTCCCAGTACAACAGGATTCCATTGGCCAGGGATCAGAGAAAGAAAGAGAAAAATACATTTCAAAATAACATATGGAAACTAAATTTACCCTTTCTTTGTAAATTTACACATCTATGAGAAATGTCATGAGCTGGTATGAGGATTTTGAAATTGCCTTTTCTTTTTAATGTTTGCTATGCTGAGAGTTTTCCATTCTATAGTAAGAGCCATCTCAGACTTGTTGGGATTTTCTCCAGCCCTGCTATCCCTATGTGGCTGTCTACCCCCAGCATGATGGGACTGGTAAGTGTGCTGCTTGGGTAAAAGAGCTGGGTTGTTACCGCAAAAGTGAGATTCCTTCATCTTGCCAGTTTCCATTATGCCAACATAATTTCCCTTGAAAGAATTTTCTGCTAATATGCTTAGGGTACTCTCACAATGTTTTTTGTTCTGTTAATTTCTGTGATGTGAGGTAAGAAGAGTAGGCAGAAATTAACATTCCCTCTTTCTTATCATGCAATTGGAGTATGGGTGTAAGGTAGAATTTACCTGGATCTGTAATCATTATATGGTTCGAAGATTCATATGTTTCTGTCCATGATTTTTTCTACGTAGAAGGGGAACATATGGCCCTAACTTCCTCACTTGTTCAGAGCAAAATGGCAAAGCAGAAAATCTAAACTGCTTCAAGTCAAAGCCTTTCATAAATTAAGGCTTTTATATTCTACTTCTCCTGTGACTGGCATAGCATTTTCTTTTCTGTATGTTGTTTTTGGTGTGTTTAGTGGCTACATGTGAGAGTGCTGACATTTATATAAAGTGAATCCATTAAATTCTTTATAATGAATAGCATGTAACTATAAAATATATACAGTTTTCTCATTTTGCCCTCCTTTGGGAGACTACGACAACATTTTGGCAAGTAGGAGTAAACAGCTTTGTGTTGGCATGCAGTAAATTAAACTGAGTAATTAAAATCAATAGCAAAACACTAGCTAGGCAGAAAGGTCATATAACACAACAGAAAACTGTTGGGTAGCATATTGCAGGAAATCAAAATAAATTTCTGAACTTTTCATTATTCTTTACATGCCTGAAACTGGTCTTAAAAAGCATGGGAGATACAGCAAGGTATTGATAGAGACAGGATCATTCTCTGAGATGGAATAAAAATATTTAAATGCTAATATGTGAGTATTTGCAGGAAACAAGGCTGCCAGACACAGTGGAATATAGGAAAAAGGACTTTAGTTTTACTACTATTATATAAACTTTTCTTTGTCTAGGTTGGCTTATTATATTACTTAGTAATACTGCAGGTACTGAACTGAGGTATGTGGGTCGCCGTTCTCTGTCAGTGCAGGTGTCAATTATAAGTTTTATGGTAATGTTTCCATGGTCAGCTGGATGATGTTCTGCCTTCAAGGGAAAAAAAAAAAAAAAGCATGAATGATTTTGTGGGGTGTTTCAAGTACTTACAGCTCTGGAGTGAGAGTCAAAATCTTCAGATTCAAACCAGACATAGCCCTAAAGTGAACAATGGCTGAGGAACGTGGCCTAACAATTTAGGGGATGTGTCAAGTTTTAAGCTACACAGACTGTCTTTAACCTGATTGTGAGGATCAAGTAAATAGTTAACACTTCTTATTTTAGGATGCTGTTCTAAATCATTGTACTTCTGTTATGTCTGTGGCTTCCAGAAGGAGGTCTGTGGTAGGTTTTTGCTTTTTTTTGCTGATGAAATGTGTTACAGTGGTGGAAGAAAGTGGGAGGAAATCATGAGACACGACTGTGGGAAAAATGGAGATGTAAGATGAGTTGTTTAGAAGTGTTTGCTTGGGAGATACTGAAAAAGAATCAAAGGCATAGCTAACCTGTGACAATTATGTTCAGTCCTGAAGGGGATATGGGTTAAAGGTGATTTATTTTATAAAATGTACTGGTTGAGTTGGGAAAAGCAGAAAGCTTTAAGGCCCATGTGCTCTTCTGGATGTGCTTGTTTGCTTTTTCCAACTCAATCTATTGTTCTAATGGGCAATGTTACCCTGCCTTTCTTATCTCTCTTGAATTTGCCAGCTCCATTAGCTCTCTCTCTGGCAAATGTCAGAGAGAAGAGATCCTCCTGTGTCATCAGGAGGTATGAAATTTTGCGTTTATAAGCCTTTCTCTAGGTCTTTATTTTTGGATTTCTCCTACACATTTTTGAGGAGTTTACCCGGACTGTGCAAGTCCTGAGTCACTGTGTGGCTGTAACAGCTCTCAGCTGATCATTTTTGGGGGGGGTAAATGGTGAATTACAGTGCATTCATCTGACAGATCAGACCCTTTAGCCAGTCAGGCAGTGGACAAATATTTGTGAAGCAAAAGCACTGGGTTATTGTTGGTCTGTGCTACTCCTGAGGTCATTTAATTTCCCTTCCAATGTTTGTAATTTCAATTTAAAACAATACTTTTTGGTGTTCTTTTTTTTTTTTTTTCCTGCATCCATTTATATTGCCTGTTTTGAATTTAATCCTAGTAATTTAAAAATAATAACAGTGATAGGCAATTTTTGTGCTGGCTGTCTGTGAGATAGCTGTGTCTTGTCATTTAAAACCATACTGTTTTCTAATAAATGAGTGCTAGAAACTGGTTGAGAGCAGCAACTGTGCAAACTGATCTGTCATTTAAAGTTGTGTTCAGATTTGGTTTGCTTGAGTTATGAGAATGGCTTGGCCTTTTACCCCATTCCCTTGAGAACACGTGTCCACATCCTACAATCAGCATGGGACAAACACAAAACAGGCACTCTCATTTTCTGATGGGAGACTCCAATGGTCTGGACAGCAGGAATATTGCGGGTTCACATTATCTGCATTAGCATTACTGTGTATGGAACATGCATTATATCTGCTGTAAATGGTTTAACTAGTCAGGGAGTCATGGTTAATGAACATCAAGTTTAATGTTTCCGAGACAGAGATTCAGAAAGGAATATGACCAATTGAAAATACTGTAAGATATAAAAATTATTATATTTTTTTCCCAGTTCTAATGCAGGTAAATATATTTAAAAAGCTTTTTTTGTTGTTTTAGTTTATTTCATTTTTGAAGGTGTGGGGCTTAAAGTCATATGTATATGTTCTTATATATACAAAAAACGTATGAAAATGCGTATAAATAATTTTTGTTCTGTTTTCATATTTTTAAATGTAATATGTGAGCTTCCTTTTTTTAAAGTCAGCTGTTAACTTTTAAGACCTTTCAATATATATATTTTTCCCATGCTTGAATTTTTATAGCCATTAATGGAATAGGAAATGGCACCTACCTTCCTGTCTGTTAATGCATAGCCCTAATTTATGAATCCTATTTAAAACTGTATTTCAGAATCAGGAGGACTGTGTGTCTGCTTAAAGCTAAGCTAATGTAAAACTTTTGTCAACATAAGATTGATGCAGCCTTCCACAAACATTTCAGACTGTGCTTTAACAATATGCTAAGTAAGCTTGATGTAATTTTTTTTAATTGAGTGCATGTGTATGTGTAGCAAATTTTCCCTATTATTACAGTGAAAATACCATACTGTCTTACTGGAGTATTACATGGCTAAATTTCCTAAAATGCTGCCAAAATAGCTAACACACACATCTATCTATATATAATACCTCAGTATGTCATATCCCATTTAAAGATCAAAGGGACAATATTTGATACATGGTACAGCCTGAAAAAGAAACAGATATGCAATTGTGACTCCTGCTTGAAAGCCTTTAAATATTTAAGGTTATTACAATCTACATTTTTAACATTTGTGTGCTTAACTTGATAGCTGTATAAATTATATGTCAAGTACTCTTACAAACATTTCCTACAAGTGTATTGACAAATGTCCTGTCATTCTCCTGGAAATACAGTACATGGAGCATTTTGAAGACAATTTGCTTATAAAACTTTTTGTATCCCATATGTTGCTTTCTCTTATTTGCACCTGCCTTTTTATTTATCTAAGCATAAATATTACAGCTTCATGACACTGTTTGGAAGATTTTGAGATGCTTTGTTTCAATACTTTAGCCTTCTTGTAGAATAGACTCATTTTTAACATGAGTGACAGTTCTAAAAAGCCTTACTGTCTAAAATGGAAGTTAGTATTTGTGAAAAAGATGAGTTCCTGGGATACATGTAAAATAATCCCCTGGAAACCTTAGTTTAAATAAAAGTAAAATGCCTTGATAGTCCTACTGGCTTCTCTGTAGCTTAGTATTTTGTATGCAGGGTGGTAAGACAGGCTGATGGTAATAGTGTAAAAGCCTGAAACAAACTGAGGGGCATTACTGCTGTCTACTAATATTTCATTTGCAAAACAGAATGATAAAGTTGATGGAATTGATAGTAGTTTGTTGTACAGAGTTTTCACTGAAGCCTTGTATGTATGACTTGATATTTCAATTGCATTTTAGTTGTTAGTGCTTCTCAGTGCTGGAAATATTGAGAAACACAGAAGGCTGTCCTGACCTCTTGGGATCTTGTCTGTATATCCTTTTCTTAATTTTTCCATTAGAGACTGTGGCTTAAGGCTGTTTTGGGGGGTTTTGTCTGCCCACTTTTTCCTCATCTGAAAAGTTACAGCATCACGCTTATTCCACAGTATCAGGAATATGTGATAGTTGGCCTAGGCTAGCAACTAGTGAAGAACCTGTTTAGATAATCTCATTGGTTAGACTCTGGAAATGCAAACATTTGAAGAATGATTTTAAGAGTAACCTCTCTTGAGGCTTATAGTGTGTGCCTAGAAATCATTGAAGGCGTAGATTTTGCAGGTGCGTAGATATCACTTGTAGCTCTAACTGTCTGCTATAAATCTCCATATTTCTTCTCAGAGTATGCTGAATATTTGACTCAGAGAAACTCTTAGAGACAAAGAGGGAGGAGGGTCTCCTATTGTTTAAACTTTGTTTAAATGATTACATTTCCTAAGAGCCCAGAGAAAATACTCTTGTTGGTAAGATGTAAAGTTCTGCATGGCACTATTGATCACATTAACTTTTATATTGTGAGCCACATTGGATTTACAGTTCATACCATGCTCTCACGGTGTATCAGCTTCCTTGCTGACCTGTGAGTGATGTGTACATTCTCTTACTATGTTTTATAACAGTTTAAAGAAGAAGGAAAGCATCTAGAGCTTTGTCATTACCTTTAGCAGCAAGAGAATGTGAAGTCTTTCAAGGATAAATAAAGCTTTGTGTAATTTAACAAGATGTATCCTTCATTCCCCTTTCCCTCACCATTATGTCTGGTTATATTGCAGAAGAGGTTAAAGGAGGTAATGTTCTTGTAGTCTAAACAAACTCAGCATGGTGAAATGGGACAGTGCTTTAAAATATGCATTAGGATTGCAGTTGCTCCATTATGTGACACTGACTGTTCAGGTAGAGGGAAAAAAAAAACCTACAGATTTTTCATAAAATGAATATTTCTTTAAAGGCCTATCAAGAAAAATGATGGTGGAACTATTGTTGTGAAAAATTGGAGTGGCTTGGTTGATATCACGCATACAGTTTGGAACAACAAGATTACTGCAACACATACCATTTTTCATTTTCTCCTTTCATTTCTCCTGTCTTCAACAGCATCAACCATTGCAGCATCTAATTTTTTACCTTTGTGTTTAGGATGAGAAATCCCATGTGTGTACAATTGCTTCTGGCTGCCTGGTCCCTCTGCTCCCAGCTTTTTCCCTCTGCTTGCAAGTTTCCATGTGTGACCAAGAGGGCAGGATACTTAGTCTCTTCTTAGATCAATACTACTCTAGAGGTCAGCAACTAGGAATGTTTGAAAAGAGAGAAGGAAGGAATTGTGTTTTATTTCCCCTATAGAAAGAGACCAACACCATCTCTATTACCTGAGGAAGGAAGCCTGTGGAGGTTATTTCTGAACCAGTATCAGCTGGCCAAAAGACCACTGTGAATGAGATAAAGGATTTAAGTAGCAGGAAAATCTTAAATTTTCCACTGCCCCCATTAAAACAAGAAATTTAATGCCTAGGTGGCCATCTATGTGCTTTATTCTTGGAGCTGGGCTTAGTGGGGGACAGATCGAGACCAGAATGTGCCAGAGTTGGGGGGCCAGGGTGTATGGAAACCAGCAACTCCTGATCTGTGAGCCACAGTATTGAAGTCATGTTGCGTTCACTTTTGTCTTTCAAGACAGGTGCTTGTCATATTTCTTGTTCCCCTTTTAACTGAGAAAACTGAGACTTTTCCTTTCAGTTTTCTCTCTCTCCCCCTTTTCCCCCCCAAACGCCCACCCTGTGTTTAATATTGTGGCTCCAAATGCTGTTGCTGAAAGGGGTAAATGATGGACACAAAAGGTGGGTCTGCACAGCACAATGCAAGTTTAGCCCTGGAAATGCAGTATTGCCATTGCTAACAACAGGCCACATGCTGGCACGGGGAATAAATGGAAGGCCTACAGACTCTCCCCTGTAGCAGGAGAAAAGCGAGCAGGTTAGGATTTAGTTAGTTTGGAACACCCTCAGTAATAGGGGGATGTTATAAAGCAGTTTTTTAACAGGAAGAAGGTGGAAGGAGAGAATATGGAGAAATTCATGGAGGAGAATGGAGAATAAAACCTGTGCAAGATGTGTAGCCTGGGGAAAAAATAAAAAGTTTGCAATGCTGAATTTAAATTATTTCCCCTAACATTGTCACATCTTGTACATGTTTTAAAATTATGTGCTTTCTTATGAAGAAATCAGCTGGTTCTACATCATAAATCAGTCTTTATAGCAAACAAGGTTCTGGAGGTACCTATCTTAGACCCGTTCTTTTCTGGGAATAAAAATGAGGCACTATCAGAGACTAAGAAGATGGGGCAAATTGATTAATTAAAAAGCAGTAAATCATCCTCCCCGCATGATTTATGTATAAAAGAATTCTGAAGAAGCTTAGAAATGAATTAGCTCAACTGCTAACAAAGATATGCACTCTCATTAAAACCAAACTCCGTTCCAGAGGGTTGGGAAGTATCTAGGGTTTATCCTATATTTAGACCAGTAAGCATTACATCTGCACATTACAAATGGTCGAAACAGGAATTTAAAAGGGAATAATAAAACACCTGGAAGATCATGATGTGAGAGACTTTAATGAGATCAGCCTTGGCAAAGAAAAGTCATGTCTCACTACATCGCTTAGAACTCTGAATGTGCCCATAAAAAGAAATAGAAATGGCCATACTGGATGAGGCCAACAATTCCTCTAGACCAGCACCCTGCCTCTGACAGTGCCCGGTCACAGACACTTGGGGCAGAGAGGAGAATAAAAAGATCAAACAACCCTTTTTCCCTGGACTTGATTGACAGCTATGAGGGCTAGGTTTGAATTTAAGAGGGTCACTGCAAACATGCAGACATCATCCCTTTCCAGAAATTATCCTGAGCTTAGTCGTGTGCAGAGAAGAATTTTCCACACTCAGAAAAAGGAATTAGATGGTTTTCATAAAAAAGAGAAGTCTGATAAGATGCTCTAAGACTAACAATAACTAATTCCTAACAATTACTCTCATGTAGCAAGGCCACCAGGTTGCTTTCACCTGCTTTCATTCACAGTGTGAGATTAACAAGTATTGCCAGGTAGTGAAGCCATACTGAGGCTGTGCCAACCTGGTGTGATGCATTTCTGTTAGCTGCTCTTCACTCCTCCAGCCATATGTTTCCCTGCTAGCCACATGCACTGCTTCTGCTAGCCACAGCTCCTGGTGCTCTGCATTCTAGAGTGCTCTCACCCCTCTGCTGACAGGTTTTGTTGATTCAGCCCTTGGGAGAGTAAATATGGTGCTAAGAACCAGGCACAGCTTTCAGTTCATAAGAGAGGCTTAAGCAGCTTCTGGTGCTCATACATGTTGCAAAAGGTTTTCTTCTCTTCTTGAGGTAAAACCTTTGTATTTGGTTCTAAATGTTCTTCCTTGATTAACTTTCTTGGACAGAGTTAGTTGGCCTAGACTTTCCTGTATTTTTTCCAAATGGTGAAATAACTCCCTTTGTAGCAGAAATGTCCTTCAAAAATATAATTGCAATAGGTGTTTCTGACTTGCCCACCAGTCTTTTCTGTTTATTGGATGCCAAGGTGGCCTTTCCCCTTGGGAATTCCTGGGGTTCCTCACCTTTAGGTTTCTGCTCGCAGGTTTGTGAGAGTGGGCTGCCTGACATAATGTATTTTGACTTTTTAAAAGCTTGTGACAAACTCTGTTACAAGACGCTGCTACAAAGGCTAAGTAGTCACATATGGTGACAGGGCAAGTATCATCATAGATCAAAAACCGACAAGGAAACAAAAAGGCAGAGGGCTAAATGGTCAGTTTTCATCACAGTAAAAGGCTAGCAGCTGGTTTCCTTAAAGTTACATATCAGGTCATATGCTAAATATATTTATTAATGATCTGGGAAGAGATGTGAAGGATTAGGTGGTAACACTTACAAATGATGTAATTACTTAAGTAATTTAAGCCTGTGGCACGCTGTTAGAAACTTCTGAGTGATCTAAACAAGTTACTCAGATGGATAAAGAAAATTCAGTCCTGATAAATGAGAAGTTAATATGCAGAGCAAACCACACAAAAATCTTGTCCTCTAACTGAAAGGAAAAAGACTGAATGTTGCTGGTGGCAGTTCCATAGCAGAAGCCATTTGAGATGCTGTTATGGTAGAAAAAGTAAACAAGATGCTAGAAGGCGTAAGAAATGGAACATTAAAAATTAATTACTGAACTTAGTCTTCATTGCGTGGAGGCAGAAGATAGGATAAAGCATAATATTATGGGTAAGTCATATGGCTAACAAAGTCTGATCCATAATGACAATTTCTTGTTTTCTTTTGTCTTTATCCTGCTCATATATCATCTACTATCAGAGATGCTCTGATTTTTATCAGGAGTAATATATGTTGGGAAGGCTAAAGCTTCCAGAGGGTTTCAGATATTACTAAGGACAGCTCAGTATCAACTGAGCTACAACTGGTAAAAATCTATTTCATATCTATTCTCCTTCCTTTGGTAGTTAGTCAAAATTAATATCAAAATGACATAAATTAACAGTCTCAACTTTGTATTTAGACTGTGAAATCATCAACATTTTAAACATAAATTTCAGAATTCAGATGTTACTGAAATACTTGCTCAAGTTGGGGCTCTTTTGAGACTTATAAATTATTCTTGCATAGAAGAGAAGTCACCTGAGACTAACCTAAATGAAGTTAACATAGATTTTAAAAATTATTCTTGCAGAAGAACAGGGAGTGGTGGGAATAGATGAACAGATGGGAAAGGGAGAAGAGGAGAGTGAAGAAAAGGCTAATTAGGTAATTGAGGCTAAGAGGCTATTAGAGCTGACCCGGTGGTCTACTGGTGGTTTAATTCAGGGACTTGAATTTGGGATTGAGGTTGGTCCCTTATTCCCAGGCTAACAATTGCTCCAAACATTGAAAGGACTCAGTTTTATGGCCTGTATGATCCTGTAAGTATGTGTTCTCCAGTCAACATAATCTGGAGGGATTGTATGTCAGATTATAGTGGAGACAGGAAAGAATAATAGAGTAAAATGCTGGATTTGGACATGAAGACACTAAAGTACTATGTTAATGGGTGAATTATTTAGTGAAATTATTTGGAATTCCTTTGAAGTTGCTGTCAGAGAAAAATTTGGTTGAAATAAACATATTTTGAAGAGATTCTAACACTATTTATCACTGAACAGCTTTTCCTAAAATTTGTTCAGATACACAATTCTATCAAACATGGTTTTCCTTTTTTCACAGATAGTACATAAGGGAAAGACTTAAACTGTTATTTATTAGAAGTCATTCCATTACCTTGTTTCAGGCCAATTTGAAGCTGGTATGTTTGTGGTCACCCAATCTCCTAACATATCTTCTGTCCAGTCAGACGTATGCCTTCTTCTGGTTTTTATATGCTTATTTTCTCCTTGATGTCAATATATTCAAACTGTCTTCTGAAGTTGTCAGTAGACTTGTTCTTTTATGCACAGAGAACCTAGTGTAGGTCAAAGCTAGGACAAGCTTTGCTATGTGGTTTTCAGATTTATATGCTGAGGTGGAGCGTTTCTTGTCCTCACCTTTTTCTGGTACAACATTATTCATGCTGACTTACTTCATTTAAATCTCTCTGCTTCTTTCACAGTACTTGTGGCTACTCCTTCTTGATTGCTTCCAAAGAACCTTGTTTTTCTTTTCTGCATGTTCCAAACCTTGGAACTTCAGTTGTGCAGCATTTTGAGATACTGTTTCTTTCCTCTCTCCTTAACTTACCCAGTGCTTCTTATCAGAAATTCTTACTTGCCAATTTCAGTATTTTTTTCAATTATTTTTTTTACCTTGTGTTTGTTTTTTTCCCTTGTAGCTGCATTTCAATACAGAAATGCTGGCTTCTGTATCCTTCTCTTACATCTCTGACTCTGCAGAGGATCACAACCCATGTATGGCAACTTTACTGTATTCTTTTCTTCTTCTAGTATTTTTGTGGAAAGTCAGCTTTTCTCCCTCTCCTACTTCTTTCCTGTAAGCCCTGCATAGAGATATTGCCATTGAAGCAATATATGGCTGGAGCATCTCTGGTCAGTAGGCAAATCATATTTCGACAGCAGAGAAAATCAGCAACATTCATTATCCCTGCAGTTTAAAATAGAATTTCTGTAGAAAAAATGCAGTCATGGAACTGCTGCTTCAGAGCAAAGTCACTGCAGTTTATAGCTTTAGTAACTGGACATAATAAACAAAAGATGGAGGAGGGAGGATAGTTTTGGTTATAATGGGAAGCAGAAGAGAAAAAAGAAGGTAAATCAGCTGCTTGTCCACTGGAGACCCCACTTGTACCTGCTGCAGGCAAAAGATTTTGCATTTTGATAACAGCTGACAGCTCCTCTAAGACATTAAAATGTTTTGTCAAAACATTTTTAAACAAAAAACAAAACAAAAAATTTGGCAGTGTGACAAATCTGGACCTCAGTGAGCATGTTTTACACTTAGGGGAGATAGATAGGGGATGAGTGAGAAGAAAGAAGGCTCCTGCTACAAAGCCATACTGAGGTTTGGAGAACCTGAAATATCCCTTCTCGTTGTCTGGGGGATGCAATGTTGCCCTGTCTTATACAAAGCTGCTTAAAAAGTCATTCATTCATTTTCAAAGTTATTTCTTGCCAGCTCATAATTTAGCAGTCCTCCCCTTCTTAACGTTATGCTTATTCTGGTGAATTGAAGGGTGATGATTTCATTTCTGCCAGCAGAGCCCAGGGACAGGTTTTCAGCATTGCTTTATATCTCTTAATCATGATCTGCTAGTAGGGACCCTTCCATACTGCTTCACTGTGCTTCCCACGTGGCACACCCTTTCCTCTGCACTTCTTACTTTTAGGAGCAATGACTTTCACTGGTTCCTTCTGGTTTTAGGTAGAATTGTTTCATAATATTTTTGTTATTGGCGTTATATTGGGGATTGGACTAGATGAACTCCAGAGGTCCTTTCCAACCCCATATCACTCTGTGATTCATTCTGTGATTCTGTTATTACAGGACCTCAAAGACTGGCCCATGGGGTGGGATCAAATTACTGTATTTTGCAAACATAGGACAAAGGATATATCCTACTGCTATTTTCTATTTATTGTTTCTCACCACTGAATTTTCCCTGTCAGAACACTGCACTATGTTGAAGATACAGTTTTGTGAAAAACCTTTCTTAGCAAGTTCCACCTGCTAGCCAAGTATGTATGAAATGGGGGGAACTGTTCTCATAACATTTGCTCATATGAATGTATTTCTAGGTTTTGTCTTTCAAGCTCTAAAACAATAATAATGTACTTTCAGGACATTTTTGCTATCTTAGTATCAGCTGATGGGACTGATTAATCTGATGTGCAGGTCTCTTAAAAAAAGAAAAAGTATGCCAGGTTAGACTAGCACTGATGCAGGTACCCAGTGCTGATGAAGTTTTACCATCTTTATTACAGACATTTAAAATGCAGACGTTAAAAATAATACAATTAAATGTATGTTCTTAATGCTTAATTATTTATTTAAGTTCTAGAGAAAAAAATAGTAAAAACCCTCAGTGTTTTCTCCTTGAATTTGTAAAGAATGCAGAGCTCTACAAGCAATCTGCATGATTGATGAGTAGATTTCCTGATTTTTTGGAAAGCCATTGAACCAGAAAATATTTTTATTTTTATACTTAATAAGAAGTAACCAGGGATTAGTTGACGTGAAAAATGTTGAGGTGTTAAAAATGATAAAAATATTTGGAGAACATTCTAATATGTATTAGCAAGAATAAAAGCAGGACTTAGTTTTCAGACACTTTCAGTGTCTGAAACTGAGTTAGCTGTGCCAAAACCCATTCAGTTGTCTGTAAAAAATATTTAACACCATCTGACATATTCACTGTCACTCCATGCTCTGTGAATCAAATATAAAATTATGTGCAAGAAAAAACCCTACAAACTTATTTTGTCACAAGTAAGCTAGGATTTTTGAAGATGGTCAGCTCCACTTGTCAACAAGAATAAGCAAGAAGAAAAATAATGACTTAGACTAACAAAGAAACAAGTCAGGAAGGCCTTCAATTTGAAAGGGCTGCCTCTCAGAAGAGGAGTTTGCAGTGCATGATTAACTTCTTTATATTTTCTCCAGAGTTTGTTGGATTTCTTGTGGATTTCTTCTTTCATCCAGCTTTAAGAATAAGATTTGGACACTCAGAAGGAGTTAGCTATAGCTAGTGTTTTGGCTAGTGCCAATAAGTAACCAAAAATTATTTTCTGAAGTTGAATTAGAATCAGGTTTTGTGCTTCAAATGTCTTTAAAATTCGGGCATAATTTCCTGCAGGGTTGTGTCTCAGGCCCAACCCTTTGAATTATATACACAAGCTTGGAAATTTGTAAAATTTTAAGTTGTATCCCTCCATCTGCAAATTGATGGCAATTGAAAATGATCACCACAGTGTGTCACCACAGCTAATGCTACATTGCAATCAGATTCACTTGAGCATCTCTTTACAAGTCAGATCACTTAATTTTTCTTTTGGCCATTGATCTTTTACGGCACCTGCAGTTTTTTGTTTTTCTGCCAAAGATCATCATTTTACTTTGAAGTCTACTGACTTGTATATGTCTGGCCCAATCCTGTAGAGGTCAGGAAACGAATAATTACTTCACGAGTGCTGTATTAAAAGCAGTCCAAAGACTGTTTAAGCTTCACAAGAGTCATTGGGAATTTGGCTGGGGAAGAGCTCCCTGCCTTGGTCGTGCAATAGGGGAGAACAGCTCTCCAAAGATTTTTATTTTCTAATTATTTGTATTGAGGTACCACAAAAGGATTTGATTACCACCCTTATGTGCTAAAAATTTAAAGAACAGATGTGACACAGCAGCACCCCTGCCACCCCCCAGTGTTTGTTCCCCAAAGTCTTGATTAACTCCCAATTTTCAAAGTGAAGTAAGGTAGCAGAGAAAAAAAAAAGTAGAATAGACAATAAAGTTTGCCTTTAAGATCAAAATTATTAGAGGTGAAATTAAAATGATGTTCACAGTAGAAGTATATTTAGGATAAAGTTTTCAAAGCTCAGTTATATGTAGTACCCCTCACTGCCTGTTGTAGTAGGGAGGAGTAAAATCCTGGGGCCTCTGAAATTACCAGGTTTTAGAGACTGAATGAGGACTCAGATTTATTTCTATTTTTGGTAAACTGACAAAATTGATCTTATATCATGCTACCAAAACAGTAAATTTCCTGACTCCAAACTGCAATGTAGCAAACATATAGGAACAGACAAGCACATGTACCTTCACAGTTGGAGTAACAAATTTGCTGAGTTGAGAGTGCTACCTTGTCACATAGGAGAAGACACTCAAAGCTACAGGCTCAAGCCTTTAGCTCCCATTGGACTATGAGAATAAAAACAGAGAGAAAATCTTAGTTTCTGTGCTTCCTTCTTCCTTTGACAGAAAGAATTTTTCATTTATCTTTATGACTAAGCAGTCTATATTTGTTTTACAATGATGTAAAATACTAACCTTCATTTCTGAAAACAAACTGGAAACTAATTGCTTGCATTTTATGCTTTCTGGCTGAACTTAGAATTGGGGTGGTTCTCCTTTAAATAACCATTCAGAAGCACTGAAATCCAGGCAGTTGCGTATCAATTAGCAGGGTACGTTTCCTAGTGAGAGCTGCCTGGAAGTGCAAAATGACAAATCTGAGCATTAAGCTTTCTACTGTCATTTTGCTTTCCTACCTCTAACTACAAATCAGCTTCATTGTGACTTACAGTGTTAGAAGTTGGTGCATTTCTGCAGATCCATGATAAGATATTTTTCTCTAGTAAGAAATGCAGTTAAGTTCTGCATTCTGAATCTGTCCCTGCCAGGCCCTAGATGCATTAGTATTCCACTGGCAGCTGCCTGTAGGTAGGAATATTGTTTTTGTCCATAACCAGAGGGAACAATCAGACTAAGCCGTTCCCCAGCTATAAACCAGCCAAAGTAATTGGGTTTAATTTTAATTTTTGTAATAGCTTTAAATTAATAGGAGCAGCTGCTGCCACAGTGTGTGGGTGTCCTTTTCCAGAAGGCATAGAACAAAAAAGGGAAAGAGTAAACAATAGTGCGTCTAGGACACAAAGGTTAATTCAAGAACTGAGCAATGTCTTTTCGTTATCAAAAACTCAGTTGGTGATATCTAGCACTGTGTCTCCTTTCTTTTTCTTTCCCTTTTTTCCTTTTTTTTTTTTCTTTAATTCCCTGATCTCAATCTGATTAGGCTACTGTGCGTAAGATGTGTTGTTGGTATCTAAACACTAACTCTCTTTCACTGTATGACTCACAAATAGATTAGCAGTGACAAAGTGCTAGGAGAGATAAAAATAGATTAGCAGTGACAGGAGTACTATTATAATTATTTTTGGAAGATATGGTTTGAATTAAGAGTTTGGGCACTTTCTGCCCTGAGAGGGTGAATTTAAACCTAGTAACTGAGGATGGTTTCTGCTGTTGTGTTAGACACCAGATAGTGAAATGTCAATACCAGATGTCCTAGACATCAAGATTAGCCATAATAGCCAAATGCAGCCATAAAGTGATGTGTCAAAGTGGATAATAAAACAGATGCTTAGCTTCTATAATGAAGGGGAAAGGGAACGAAATATCAGAAGTGCCTTTAATACATTAACAAAGTTGTCTTCTAACTTGCTTAAAAGTAGAAAGTTATTGAACCAAGGAGAACTATGTGTCATTTAAACATTAAGTATCAGCAGATGAATTTCAATTAGCATTAGCCTTTCTAAAATTCTGAATTTCATCCTATTGGTCTCATTTTACATGAAATTTTTATAGCATAAAGTGAGGCTTGTCCTTTATTATTTCTCCCATGCTAATTTGGAAACAAATAAAGTTCAACAGCTCAGCAACATACTGCTTAAACTTGCGTTACGATTTGAGGACTGGGAGCTAGAACACATTTACCCACTGCCATATCATCTGCTTGATTTGAGATCAAATGAGGGATGTCCTATAGCACTCCAGAGTAAGGGCGAATGATAGAAATATGTTAAGATACTGGAGAAACCTATTAGGTTAGGGTACTGCATGCAGACGGCTGGTAGCATTTTTCCCCTACTGATACTTTTAAAAAAAATTAAAATAATTGTTTTTCTGTCCTTCACATGCATGGCTTACAAATAATTTTCAGATCTTAGCGATAAGCAAGTGCCTTATTTAACCAGAAATACTGATGTAAATTCTTGAAGCCCTGAATGTTCAAGAACTAGGGCAATAAAAGGGGCAAATAAATTCTTATTTCAAGTCTAATTAACTGCATCACTGGCTCTTTATTGTGCTTTTTCAAGAACATCTCAATTCCTTTCTGTTTCTCTTTGTAGCTTCTGAGTCTTGCTGATCAGACTCCTTAACTGCTGCTAATTGGCAAACATGTACTTCTGCATAATGAGAGGGTTTTGTCCTCAATTTCATATTAGCAACGAAAGGCCAAAACTGATGCTCTGCAGTAGACCAGCTTCTCGGAACTATTACAAAGAGTCACTTTACTACTGCTATGTCTGTAAATCTTATTATGTTTTCCCTCACCATGATCCTAGTTTAGCTGAGATCTGCTCTCATCCTTAGATGAGATCTGTTTATAATGTGTAATTGAATCAGTTAGAGTCTGCAGGACCATAGTGTTTTGTTGCCAAACATGACTGGTAAATTACATTAAATTACAAGTGCATTGCATGACTAGAGACTCTCCTGTTTAAATAAAGCTAGAAAATCCATCTATGAAGTGATGAAAGAGTACAAACAGAAATATTGAACATCTCCAGTCCATAGAAAAGTGTTTGACCCACATCTGAAATGTTACTCGTTGCTGTTGAGAAATAACAGAGTAATTGAAGTTGGGTGAAAGATGTCAGACAGACATTTGTTATTCCTTAAACAGATACCAGCTTGATAACAGTGACATAAATGTCTCTATTATAATTATTTACCATCATGTATATTCATTTTTATCTTGTCAGCACTAGAAGCCAGAATTCTCGAAGAGGGCAGCAATCCAATTTGGAAAAGCACCAAATACCCTTTTCTCCTGTGTTTTCTAATTTAGACCCAGGTTATTTTCCATACCTGAAGTTTTTTGTTTGGATTTTTGGGGGTTTTTTCCACCACAAGGATTTATTTTTTCCTCAAATCATCGGCTAGGTGTTGACGTATATCCCCTGACTATTCAGGATAATAAAACTATAAAGATGTCCTGTGTTTTGGTAACAGTCTTGTCAATGTTCTCTTATACTGGTATTCCATCATTAATTATGCCTTGCCTCTGTACTGGTGAATTGGGCCTGTAGGAAAAGATGCAGCCACGCTCCAACCAGAGCTTTGGCTGAAGCCTGTGTAGTGCTATGAGATTGCACCAGCTTGATGATGAAGCAGAGGACAGTTTAACTGCCTGTTTTCACTTCTTGGGAGTGGGCTTCTCTGGTTGTGTGATGCTCTCCCATGCGATGGTGACCCTGCCAGCCTGGGCTCCTGGAGAGAGCTGTGGTCCCTGTGGTGACTGGTGCACCGTCACAGTAGCTGGGCTGTGCACAGGCCCCAGGCATGGAGGTTGTCTGCAGGAATGCCCCAAAATGGAGGTTCTGGTCTCTGCTCACCAACTCTTGAGATGTTCAAGCTGTTGCATTTCATTTGCTTTAGAGGAAATTTGAATCTTACATAGCCTTTTTGCTCAGATTTCTTGTGTCAACATATATATATATGTTGGTTATGTTGGTTTTGTTTTTTAGGCAGAGATTACCCTCTAAAAACGTGTACTACTATCGCTGCCCAGACCACAGGAAGAACTATGTCATGTCATTTGCTTTTTGCTTTGACCGAGAGGATGACACTTACCAATTTGCTTACTGCTACCCCTACACCTATACTCGCCTTCAGCGCTATCTTGACAACCTACAAAGGAGGAACATGGACTACTTCCGCAGAGAACTGCTAGGACTCAGTGTGGTAAGTAAAAGGCATGCTTGCCAACTAGAAGGCTTCATTATGAATTTCTACCCTTAAATGCTTCTAGAATGTAATTCATCATCCCTGCTAAAGTGCACACATGTACATATTTGTATTACTGCTATCAATGACACACAAGGTAGCACACCTGCATGGTGAAATATAGACAAATGCTAATTTAATTTCACATAAAATATTTTTTTGCAATATGCAAGGCAATGTTACATTCCCATGTAGGATCAATTCACCTCTGAAGGCATTAAAAGATGAAACTGAAACAGCTTTACAGAAGAAATGTGATTTTTGGAGTATTCTGTCCACTCATCTTTCTGGAAGAGGTTTTCTGTTCAGAAGGAAATATGTGCCCTTGGAAATAGAATATAGCTTTTCTTGGTAAAATGATGCAAAACATACACCAAATATCTATTTTATTTACTCTTGGAATGTCTGCTTTGGTGATTTGAAATTAAAAGGGATTTAGTAGTCTCAATATAGATCCTACTGGCCACATGAAAATGAAATGTGATAGTTCTTCTGGTGCAAGAAGGAGGGTTAATGGTAAGGCTGAACTTCTGCTCACTTTGCTATAACCTTTCTCTGAAATGTTGCCAGTCCTGAGGACCTGGAAAGCATGACTCAGCCACTCATATATTAACTCAGAGGTCAGCACATCAAAAAATAATAGCTGAAATCTTGTGTTGTGGGGTTGGGTTTTTTTGTTTGGTTTTTTTTTTTCCTTTTGTGTTCTCAGACTTGTCACACATTTTTAATATTTCTTTGAGATTTTATTTGGTCTAAAATTGTAGTGTGTGTGTGTCAGAAAAAGAAAGCTGTGATTCCTATGAAGGTTGCTGATCCCAGCTGGGGCTTTAAAGAGAATCCAAGCATATATTGTGAAAATCAGAATGAAATCATATGTATAGCCTGCACTGGAATAAATAAAAGGCTTCCAGCATTAGAGCAAGCCGTTGAGATCCCTATGGTGACATGGAAGAAAAAATTAACTTATGGAGAAGAGGAAAAACAGACTAAAAAAAAGTTTTTTTAACCCTTTTGTCAGTTTAGTACAGTTCTTGTTTTGAAGATGACTGTTACCTGAACTGGTATTAATTATTAATCATTCCAATTAGAGGGATAAACAATTGTAAGGGAAAGGGGTATTAAAGGAATGGAAAAGTAAAATCTTCAAGGGGTGGGAGGAAGGAGCCCTATCATTTTAATGTGTGTAGGGCTTTAATTATTAATGTTAGAGGACAGAGCTGTAATTAATCCAATAATAAAACTGAATTTGTTTCCTTTCATTCTGAAAATAGTGTATAAACAGTCACATTTGCATATTCATCAAAACCCTGATCTGACTGATTAAAACACTGAGATAGGATTTGTCTTTTATCTCCATTTTGACAGACAGAGCTGTACTCTTAAATGTTGTTAGCATTGTGTTACCAGTAGTTGCTAAATATTATTTTTCATATTTCAGCAAACTAAACAAACAGATGCCATTCAAAATGTGGCAGGAAATGTGCTGTGTATAAGTCCTGATTTTATATCTATATGTACACATACAGTATGTTTTGCAGAAATCGATATGGTAAGATTTTTCAGCTCACCATGCTGATCTGTATAAAAAGCTTCTGAATCAGGCTCTTGCTGTAATCTTTGTAAGTAACATTACAATCTCAGAGCATTTCTGGCTTTTCTCCATACACAACTGTCCTAGAACAGCTTGGTAATTTAGTGTCTTTGCTGAGCTTGAATAGACAATTTCCATAAGTTCTCTGCAAGTTAAATATTTTAACATAGAGCTTTGTTGCTATCATACATCTTTAAATGGTGAAAAACAGGATCCTTCAGTCTTCACTGCACAGCGCTTCATCAAAGCAGAAGCTGGCTGTACTTTAGAGAATTGCGTGCCATATAGGATAGATTTAGAGCTATGAAAGCGAGCTCCGTCCCTGCTCTGGCCCCTTATGTAAGATAAGAGGAATCCGATTGGCATAAAGAGGCCCTTAAAAGCTCTATTCCTGGCAAAGGGACAATACCCCTGGTAGCACATGGTAAAAGGTAACTTAAAGGTGCCGTTTGAGGACAAACTTGGAAGTCCTCATGCTGGGCATGGAGCTGAAGCAGAGTGGTATGTTTGGGGAAGGCTGCAGCGTATCTGTTGAGCTGCCTTGTAGCCACCAATAGCCTTGGTTCATTCCAGGGGAATTTTACAGCTCCCTGAGGTAGTTTTTGATTGAGGCTGGAGAATGGTTTTGAAATGACTTAACTTCTCTTGGATTATGAAATTTTGAACTGTGCTTCTTGGAGACAACAGGATCTCGCCATGATCTTTGGTGGTTTTGGTTTTTTTTGTTGGGTTTTTTTTTTTAATTTTTGTTTGCTGTGGAACAGTAAAATGCAAGTCACAAGAAACCATGCTTGGATGATTACTCCTGAAAGGCTTCCTGAGTGCACATTTTGCTGCATGTAATGTTTTCAAGGCAATCTAATTTCTAATCTAATTTCATATTTTCTCTAAAGAAAGTACTATGCCTCCATTAACTCCTTAAATACTTTCACTAATTCTCTGAAAATTGAAAGTGAAATATCAGTATGGGACATGTAATTGTCATTAGGATGCAGAATGGCAATGTGGTTCAGAGCCAAATGGCAAAGATTCCCTCTGCCCGTGTGAATAGATAAGGTAGCTGTTCTGTTTTTGACCTTTTAATGTTTATATTCTTTACTTCAGGGAGCTATCCCAAAGTCTAGATGTGCCAAATGGTCTTGAAAATAGTCTCTCCTGCAAGCTAGCTTTGATAGTCACCCAGGTATCATTTAAAGTGCCGTTTTCATTCTGCCTTTGTTGGCCTTAGGTAACTTCAGACTTTCTGTGGCTTGTCCCAACAGATCATAATTTCGAAATCTGTGAGCATTTTTTAAACTGTGCAATTACTTTTTTTTGCATATCATTGATGTGTTTGTTGTCTTGCCATACATTATATGATATTGTACAGCATAATATAATGGAAAATATTTTTTACATTTCTGTGAAAGCATAAGCAAAGGCTCAATTTACACTTACAGTACCCATTTTATGATACTTATACAGTTCCATGTACGGTAACAGTTACATGTAGCTTTATAACCAGTATTTCAGAGTTGGCAAAATTTTTTAGCATGTTGTCATTTGAAGGTGGTAGTCTAAATTAGATGTGCATACATGAAGCATGTGGACAACTGATGAGACCTGTACCTTTACTAGTATTCCACTACGACACGTAATAGATTAAAGAGGTTTTGGTGAACCCGGCTCAGCTCCTACAGCCCACTTTACAAATCGCCACTGGCTTGGCAATATTTTCATTACTCACTGAAAAGAGAGCCAAGATTAATTGGAGACAGATACTTCCTTTCACCCCATTAGGCAATGGTGCTTCCAAATTACACTTGAGGAGAATTGCAACTGCACATACAAACCACAAGCCTCAAAGGGGCTTCCGCAGAACACAGAAACTGGAATATGGAATTCTGTTAAATTAAATATTAAACATACATATTTTAAAACAAGAAGGCAATATGTCTAATGTAGAGCTCTGTAAGTGAGCCAATCTTTTAAGTCAGACATGAGATACAGAGTGAAACAGATTGGAACACAAGGTGCTTCATTCTGACTCCATGCCACCTTGGTGTATGCTTTTAATTTATGTAAGTTACTCACAATTGATGCTGTTATCAGGGTGATCAGAATGAGGCTCTAAGACTGTGAAACTGCACCCCAGATGTCACATTGTTGGTTCATTGATCAAATATACTTTATTTATTGTCTAAATGACTAAGCACCCCTGTGAAAATAGTTGATCAGTTCTACTGATATCTACTGGTCAGTTTTTAACTGGTCAGTTATGACTGTTTTAAAGCATGAAGCAAAGAATATAGACAATTTTTCTAAGGTTAAATTTCCCATTTCTGCATTCAGTATTAGGTTGCGTAATAACAGTTCTGTAAAAGAAAAGTATACTCCTCATCTTTAAAAAAAAAAAAGCAGTTACAGTCTTCAGTGTGATGTGTCATACCTTTGAAATCATGTTGGTATCAGGTTTTGTACTTTCAAATGGTTCTGACTGCAAATAGGTTGAAATGTCATTTAAATGTAATTTATAGCAATTTACTCGGTCAGAAAAAAGCCACAGAAATAATGCTTATAAAAAGTAATCCCGACTTCTAATTTTTCAGAATCTAAAAATGCACCAACATGTATGTTCTAGGCACATTCTCTTTATTCAATGGGGTATCTATTTGCTCATAGGACTGCTGCTTCCCTAGCATTCACAATATGGATGTCATCCTAAACCTCCATGTGAGATTTTAAATATCCCTACAGCTATTTTCTTAGCTGGGTTGAGTATCAGCAGAAGTAGAATTGGACCTAAAAATAACACCCCCAACATTTCTTTCCGAAAGAAAATACAATTTATAGTATATAATAGCACAGTATGCTACCAGGGAAATTATAGAAATAACATGAAAAATAACAGGGAACTATTCTATACCACCAGTTTTAAGGAAAATTTCTGTGTTAGAGCTTACAGGAAGTTCTGGGAGATAAACTAGTTTGTGGGAAAGATAGGCGAAACTATGTTACTGTTGAAAGTTGCCATCTGTCTGTAGGATATATACAACTGTTCATGGTAAAAACAAGAAATACTTTGGTTTAATTTGGCAGCAATGCATAGTTTTAGAAAAACAGAAACTGAATAAAATCATTAGTCACAGTTCATATTGTTCAAGGTTACTGAATGTATAAACTGGTTATGTCTTAATTCCAAAATGAGCACTGTTTCATATAGTAAAATAATTCTCAGAGTTTATCTAACTCTGAGTACAAAACCTTAAACTGGGAAGAAGGGTTCAAATCTTAAGTAATTTTAACCACTCTTAACCATTTAAAAAGTCTTAGAAATAAAATGCTCAAAACTTTAGAAAAAAAGAATCTTTGAGCATAAACAATCCACTGAGTTAAGAAATCACCTGCAGAAAAACTGTTATGATCCACTTTATAAGAAGAAAACCTCCCAAAAGGAATGACAGTAATGAGTTATATATGATGGTGTTAGACTATACAGTTTTCATGCCTAGGTCCCACGTTGTACCCTTTCATCCTGTAGACACAAAGGGAAACATTTGGGAAATCAGTGACCTTTCTGAAGCTTTCACTGGACTTTATGTAGCTGTGCAGGGTGGCTTCTTGCTTCACGGCTCTTCGATTTCCATGTCAGGGTCTTCATCTCACCTTTGCTCCGTACTTGTCCTTCATCTGGCTTACCCTTTCTTTGCCTCAAAGTCATAGAATCATAGAATTGTTTAGGTTGGAAGGGACCTTTAAGATCATCTATTCCAGCCATCAACCTAAATCTGGTTGAAAAAAAAAAAAAATAAAAATAATATCCCACATTACTAAACCATGTCTTTAAGCAGTATATCAACCTGTCTTTTGAATGTTTCCAGGGATGGTGCCTCAACCACTTTCCTGGGCAGCCCATTCCAATGTCAATAACCCTTTCAGTGTAAAAAATTTTCCTGATATCCAATCTGAACCTCCCCTGGTGCAACTTGAGGCCATTTTCTCTTGTCCTATCACCTGTGACTTGGGAGAAGAGACCAAACCCCCATCTCTCTACAACCTCCTTTCAGGTAGTTTTAGAGAGCAATAAGGTCTCTCCTCAGCCTCCTTTTCTCCAGGCTGAACAACCCCAGCTTCCCCAGTCTCTCTTCACAAGACTTATTCTCTAGACCCCTCACCAACTTCATTGCCCTTCTCTGGACGCGCTCCAGCGCCTCAATGTCTTTTTTGTGATAAGGAGCCCAAAAACTGGACACAGTACTCGAGGTGTGGCCTCACCAGTGCCGAGTACAGGGGGATGATCACCTCCTGAGTCCTACTCACCATGCTGTTCCCGATACAGGCCAAGATTCTGTTGGCCTTATTGGCCAAATCTAACCTTCCCTGTTCTTTCTGTTCAGTTGCACTTTCCTAAGCTAGCTACAAGAAGGAAGTTTTGCAATTTCTTCGCTCCTCCTATGTTACTTACTCTGCTTTGTTCTTTCCCTATCTCTCTGAGTTGTTTAGGAAAAATCCAAAATAGTTGTCTTTTAAATACCAGGACTGCACAAGGGCGTCATGTTCTTTTCTGCGCACTCAGTGTCCCTCAATCAGTAACCTGTCTTCCCTGTCCTTATGTCTTTTGTCCTCTAATATGTAAACCTGGATTTCCAGAGAATCTGGCATAGTATGAAGCATAATTTCAGGAATCAGCCTGGAAAGGAAGCATAAATCAGCTACTCGCTTGTCCTCACATACCTAAACTAACAGCCAAGCGCAGGGAGGGTCTAAATCCTTGTTTCATGGCAATGGCAAATTTCAGGTAAGGGGCAGATTTTACTCATTCCTGTCCTCAGCACTTTCTGTTGCTTAGTTGAGCCACACAGCTCAGTGGGATAGCTGTAAGCACAACAGGAAACAAACTGGTTTTTAAGTTTTAGGGCAGTTCAACCCCCAGATGTGGGCAGCTGCCTTTAGTTACTGTACCCTAGGCTTCTGGGGACAGGGAGCACCTATTTTACTTTCTGTATTTAGTGTCTTGCTTACTAGAACTCCTTTTTTGGTTGGTAGTTGGGAAATAATGTAGAACAACCAACTAATATAATTCTATAAAAAAAGCAAATCTGAGATCCTCTATATACAACAATGTAAGGCTTTTTATGGTTTTAAAATTTACCTAGTTGCCCTGAAGGACTAGAAGATATTTTGAAGATATGTATGGCCTTAGAAAGCAGTGAAAACACTAGAATATATTCATTCCTCTTTCACTTCCATTTACAGAAACTTGTTTTCCCTCTTTTGTAGCACAGCGTTAAGCAATAATTACCATGTTGATAGTGATGCTGAATGTACTTGCATGTAGGGGAAATCGTGCTATGTGGAGCTATTAGCTACATTTGCCCCGTAGCACTTTACTGCATTGACTCTGCTGGGATTTTGACTACGTTTGAGATGGTTTCTATTTAGGTCTCCTGAGTGGTGTCTGTGTGATGCATCTGTGGGGCTGTAGTTGTATTTTAATCTGTATTCTTTGATTGTAAGCCCAGAAGATTGCTTGCCTTGCCCACATTACTTGTAGGGCTGAGACTTTGGGATTGAAGGCTTCTCTAACAATTTTAAAGTCTGCTTAGTCCAAAGGATTTGGATTTATGCCTTTTAATTTAACCAAAGAAAGAACTATTTATTGATTTAGCTTTATACTAGCTACATAATGTAAATATAATGTATTAAAGTATCTAAATACCTTAGGCAAAATCTTGTTCACATAATTTATGTAAACTGAACCATGGCTCTGATCCAGCAAAACACTTAAGTATAGTTTTAAACTTAAGCATGTTAAATAGTCCTGTTGAAGTCACTTGCACAGTTCATGGCATCAAGTTAAACGTGTGTAAAATTGCCTTTAAGCTCCAAGGTCAGAACAATCAACACTTTGCAAGATCAAGGCCTGGTGCCCTGATATTTTGTCTTTAACTTGTACTACCATTATGAAAACATGACTACAGGGAAAAAAAAATATTAAAAAAAATCCTGGACTTTAAGCCCAGATTCACAGTGTTTCCAGACAAACCTCTTCTTACAAAGTTGAGGAGGACCAGTGTGGGTTTCAGTCTTATATGAACGTAAATGGATCTGGCTGTTGGTTAACTTATATTTCAGTTCTTTTTAATTGTTTGTGATTTTTTTAATAGGCTCCCAGAGGCTTCCTTATCTAACACTTCATCTTTATCTACAGTACACCAGCACTACTGAAGCTGACAGATATATTCTACAACCAGATCTCTAATTTGGAAAGAATTTACTTGCCAGTCCTTGGTAGCCAACAAATTAGCCAGTGACTTCATTCACCCCTTCTAGTATTAGAATAAAACAAATTCACAATGAGATAGGAAAGGTCTCAAATAAATGTCCAGAGTTCCCACTGGACAAGATTTTTAAGATTTACATGTAAGCCTGTGAGCCATTTACTCCCACTTTAAATAGAATGTAATAAATAAAATATTTAAAAATAAACGGACAGAAATTTTTGTTCAGTCAGGGTTTGAGGTTTCTACTTACCTTCCTTTCCAGATTCTTCCACCCTCCATTCAGATTCATCTTCCCTCTTGTAATGGTATATACCTAATAGATAATACTGAAGTAACTCAACAATTGAAAAGAAGTCTCAAATTTGATTTAAGGAACTATTTATCTGTCGCCTCAGTTTGGATATTTTATTGCTTGTCTACATCTAGTTGGAAAAGCTGGTAATCTCCAACCCTTTTTGCAGTTATCTATAAATATGTGGAATGTCTGTGAGTAAAATGAATCTCACTGTTGCTCAGCAATCCTTTTTGTAGTATGTGAGTGAGGTGTGCACTTGAGGCCTTCTGCATAAGAGATCCATGCTAATCCTGGAATTTCTTGTCCTTGCCATGCACATGTTCAGTAAGACATTATCTCTGTTGTCCATGAGCCTTGAAACTGAAGCTGGCTCTAAAAAGTCTTCAAATTGTGTGTCAGAAGGGAATCTGGGATATATCTTTATATCACATAGAAATTAGAAAATAAAGAAATATGAAAACATTTTGATAGAACTTATAAGATAATGCTGACCAAGGAAGTGTAGTTCAGGTGGCCCGTGCTGTCTAAGTGTATCCTTACTGTTGACCCCAAGCATCTGAACGCACATACTTGAAGAGAAGAACTTAGGCTCATGACAGCCTAATAATTTTATAGAAGGCATAGCTGGGAAATATTGTGTGTAGCTTCTGATCCATTCTTGATTGCAGTGTAGTTTTAGTGGCCCTTTTTCTTTCCTACACTGTTAGGAAAGTATTTTTGAATCAAATAAGTGTGATGAAAGACATCAAACTTACACGAAAGGGAGGCTAATGCCATCCTTATTTTAAGACATCATGTTACATTCAAACTTATTTTATTTTAGAAGGTCATAATAATGCTGAAAAAAAAGAAAGGATGGTATTTCTAGAAAATGCTAGCTCCTCTTGAAGTGTTGCTATTTCCATATATACTGAAAGTAATATTTATTTTTGTTTTGAAGACAAAAATAACATACAAATAACATGAGGAGACAGGAGCTTTTTAATGTAAAGCAGTAATTACTCAATTGAAATTTTTTTTTCTCTTAGGAAATATACAGCTTAAAACCTTTTTTAATACTCTTTTAAAGAGATCTTACATGGCAAGCAGTCATATTGGTACATGAAAAGAACTGCATTCTCTGATAAAGATCCTCTTTTTCATGTTTTCAAACAGCAGCTGAGCACCATACTGTGGCAGCAGAGAACAATCTGAGAAAATGAACACAGATTGAAAAGGTCTCAGTTACATGACATTTTCAGTGAAAAAAAAGAAGTCATTCCTAGGCCACAGAAAGAAGTTTTCACTCAGAATTCCCTATAATTGTGGATGTACCTTTCTACGGAAATTGCATGTTTTACTGAACTACCTTGTCTGATGTTTTAATAAATGTGTAACATGGAGGACATAAAAGGAGAGATACAGTCAGTTTCAGAAATTTTCTTAAGTATTCTCAAAAGACAAATTAACTTCATCAATCACTTTTCTCCCATTTATTTTGAATTTCCCATTAATTGCATCTAATTTTGCACTTAGTCTTAATTTGTTAAATTTTAAGAGGGCTGTTACTTTCTCAAATCCTAAAGACTTCAGGATTTTATAATATATATATTTCTATTACATTTATATTTGCTGCATTAAGGTGGATTATAATAATGCATTAATATCCATCATGATATTTTTAATCAGCTTCTTAGTTCATTAGTAACAGCTGCACATTGTTAAATGTTGTTTGTGTTGGCTTTTTTTTTTAAACCTAAGTCTCTTAGAATTAAAATATTAAGTACTCCTCTCCATATTTATAAAAGCTTCAGTGTTCTATAGCATGGAATGAAGGAAAGTTTAATGCCTATCATTAAAGAAAACCCACATTGTTTTAGAGCTTTTGCTCTGACATCCGCCAAAATACTGTGTAAGTATCACTGAATTAAAGTTCATAACATTCTTCGGACTGTGGTGCCATTTTAGAGGGAAGGAGACTATTAAAGAAACCTGGATCATTTAGAAGCAGCCTGTGGTTTAAAGACTTTGTTACTTTTTTTTCCGAATTTAACCCTGAGAAACAGTTTATGTGGAATTTCACGTCAGAACCCAGTCGGCAAATCGCGTTCAGGACCGTGGACAGCGCACGCGATGAGCCGTTTTGAGGCCCTCGCACAACATTTTCACTTGCAGGTTTGATAAGCTCAAAAAACTAACTTGTTCTTTCAGAAGTCTTGTCACACAAAATTGAAGCCCAATTTTTGACAACCTCGCCCAAAAAAGCAGTTTAACATTTTGGAAACCACGCCCTATTTGCAACTGCTGAGCTCTTCAAAGTATGGCCCACGATGTTCAGGAAAATAATTAGAAATGTGGTCTGCTGTTTTGCACGGTCCATGTGATTCAAGACCTCTTTTTCTTATTAGCCTCCTGAGAATGAAAAATGGCCAGTAAAGTGTCATGTCTGATGGAAAATTTATAGGAATGTCAGAGATGACCAATTAAGGGCACTATATAGATTAACAGATGAAGACTAAAACAGAGGTTGATGCTACTGTGTTAGAAAAATTGCAGATATTTTGGAAATACAGAGAGGCACATCAAGTTTTATCTTAGACCTGGACAAATATATTATTCCAAACAATGAGTATTTCAAAATCTGAAAGGTAATGTGTAGAACAAGAGGTGTCCCTGCCCACGGCAGGAGTGTTGGAACTGCATGATCTTTAAGGTCCCTTCCAATTTTAACCATTCTATGATTCTACTCTCAACAGGGTGCTCAAAAGCATTACATCTTCTTTGTCTACTGTGAGTAGAAATGCATAATCTCAGTATTGCCCGTAATCTGTCTTCCTTTTTAAGCTTAAAGAAACAGTATGGATCTGTAGCATGGTCAAGTTATCAACATGAAGTACTTTGCTATGTTCTGCATGAGGACCATCTCTTCTTATAGGAATTCATGATATTGTAGGATCATAGAGAACTCATAGAAGTTTGATTTTTTTCAAATTGTGGTGGTCTCTCTATCTTTATGAAGAATCCAGACATTGTATATTCTCAATCTCAAGAGAACAAACTGGTCAGAATGCAAACTCAAGAAATAAGAATGTGTTTCCAAGTGTACTTTTCTACTGCTGTTATTCATCGTTACAAGATACTGTAGCAGGACCAGATTTGCCTTCAGCTCCAACTGATTTTGAAATCCTTCAGGGCTTTAGGAATAAAACTGCACATATCCTCTAGATTTCTTTTAAAGAAATAGATAAGACTTTGTAACAGCAAATAACACTGCAGAGCTGAACAAAATTGTTCTCCCATAAATGAGACTTGGATGCACCCAGACCAAATAATATTGTAGACTGATACTACACAGATTTGTAGAAAGACAAAGAAAAATATATTATATTTCTCATGGTCAAATAGAATTCCTATATGTCCATCTTGGCTGAAATTCCCATTAGCCATGTCAAAATGAGAGAAATACACAGCAACACATAACAGCTAATTTAATGCTGACAAAGAGGTGGAATGCATTGATCTGTTTGGCAGAAAACTTCATTTTTTTCATTCCTATAATTCATATTTTTCTCATTACTGGACACAGATGGCAAAATATAATTTTATTAACTATAACCATTTGTTTTGCAGTTCATCAATTAAATTCCAAAGAGTACAGAGACTAGTTTATTCTGGCCACTAATGAAAAGAAGTTAGTAGCTAGAGCCGTACTACAAATGGCAAGAGATGTTGCATACGCTGCTTCAAGATCATTTGTTGCTATGACAATGATGGAGCAGAATAGCTGTGGTCTCTGAAACCTCAGATTTTTTATCTTCGCAGAGAAATACAGGTAATACAAATTCTTCTTTTTAAAGGGATGGTCTTCCTTCAGAAGTACAAATAATTTATGTATGTATATTACAAAATAAGTAAGTGACTCTCTGCTCATTAGGAAGTTAAATCAGAAAAAAAGGAAAATAAATGGATTGCAAAGCTCCTGGACAACTGCCACCTCTCCTGTTACCTACTGCCAATGTCAGTATGAACCTCCAGTTAAGTACCAAGGAAAGTAAACTGATGGTTCCTGTATACCTACCAACAATTTCCATGACCTTCAGTATCAGCCAAACACGCTTTTGGTAGAAGTCAATGAGGACTACATATCAAAAGGTTCAGGCTGGATATCAGGAAAAATTTTTTCACTG
>BJBW01003132.1:0-186312 GCA_004320125.1 Scolopax mira
GATGGTTGGAAACCTGTGTTGTACCACATGCTACCTCTTGGAATACCATCCTGGGCCTTGAAAAGCAAATCTTTTCAAGATTTGGCAACATGGTAGTCTAGAAAGAATTGAATCTGACAATGGGACAAATTTAAAAAACAATCTTATAAGTAACTGGGCAAAAGAACATGGCATTGAATAGTTATATCCCCTATCATGCATCAACTTCTGGGAAAATTGAGCAATACAATGGATTGTTAAAAACTATCTTGAAAGTAATGGATGGTGTATCCTTTAAAAATTGGGACAAACATTTAGCACAAGCTACCTGGTTAGTTCACACAAGGGGATCCATCAATCAAGCCGGTCCTGATCAAAGGGGATAAAGAAGGGGATAAAGTCCCTGTGGTGCATGCAAGGGATATGTTAGGGAAAACTGTTTGGGGTTTTCCTGCCTCAAGCACAGGCCAACCCATTCATAGAATTCTTTTTGCTCAAGGACCTGGATGTTCTTGGTGGGTAATGCTGAAGAATGGAGAGGTTCAATGTGCACCTCAAGGAAATTTTACCCCAGTTAAGAACACTTAATTCTGCGTATGACGTTAATTGTTGTATAATATTAACAGTGCCCTGTAAGTATTTTTCAGGATAACAGGGCAATGATGAAACCTGAGCTGGATTTAGTGTCCAGCAAAACTCTCTGAGATGGACACACTACCCATGGGCATGAACCACAATGAATTTCATACCATCTTTCCTACCCTGAGAATCTGCTGTGCAATAGACTTAACAAGCTTTTGTATATAGAGACAAATCTTAACTGAGTAACCTGCATCCATTCATCAATCTATCTATCTATCTATCTATCTGAGTGTGTGTATAGATTTCATAGATAAAAGTATTAGTGATCTGACCGTGATGCAAATGGAATGGAATAAGAGGTGGAATGTCACAGTTTGAGGTAAAACAAGACCAATTTTCTGTTCAGTAATTTTACATCTTAGCTAGGTCTCTTCTAATTCTCTGCAATTAACAGCATTTTGTGGAGAAAACTGTTCATTCTCAGAGTGATAAGACCAATGTTTGTACTTCATGGCAAGTAATGGTGTGCAGAGAGGCTCTCGCTTATACTTATTGCTGTAACAGCCAAGATCAGCTAATTTTGTTATTTGCCCTGTAGGAAGGTTGGACACAGAAATGCATTGAATGGTCCCCCCTGCAGGGAGGAGCGGGCAAAACAGGTGACCCCAAACTGACCAACAGGGTATTCCATTCCATCTGTCTCATCCGCAGTGTAAAAGCTGAGGGATCAAAGGGTCCCATTCATTTTAGTCCCGTTTCTTCAATGGCTGACATCCAAAGAGGACCCTGTCTGTTCATCTGCCTTTGACCCAAATCCACGTGTTCTTGAATCCAGAGCTGGAATCCATTTCCCATCCATCACTGAGTCTGGGACTTCCCCAGTTCCTGCTGGTGAAATCATCCTGGAAGCTTGACATGGTTTTGTATATATTGTATCTATTTAATTATTTCCTTTTTCATTTTAATACTACTATTTCATTAAAGTAGCTCAGTTAATTCTAAACTTGTAAATCTCTTTATGTCTCCCCCTTGTTCTCTTGGAGCAAGAAAGTGTGGGGAGAACATCTGTTGCCATCATAGGCATACTCAGCCTAAACCACAACAGACCAGTCAGTGGATAAGGAACTGGCTGGATGTCTGGGCTCAAGGGGTTGTGGTCAACATCTCAATATCAAAGTGTAAACCTGTGATGAGTGGCATTCCTCAGGGGTCATTACTGGGACCAGTGCTGTTTAACATCTTTGCTGGAGGCATGGACACTGTGATTGAATTTATCCTCAGCAAGTTTGCCAATGACACCAAGCTATGTGGCATGGTCGACATGCTGGAGAGAAGGGATGCCATCCAGAGGGACCCGGACAGGCTTGAGATGTGAGTCCATGTGAACCTCATGAAGTTCAACAAGGTCAAGTGCAAGGTCCTGCACCTGGTTATGGCAATCCCAGATACAAGTGCAGGTTACACAGAGAATTGATTGAGACTAGCCCTGAGGAGAAGGACTTGGGAGGGCTGGTGGATGAGAAGCTCAACATGAGCTAGCAATGTGCACTTGCAGCCCCAAAAGCCAACTGTATCCTGGGCTGCATCAAAAGAATAGTGGGCAGCAGGTTGAGGGAGATCATTCTGACACTCTGCTCTGGTGGGACCCCACCTGGAGTACTGCATCCAGCTTTGGGGTTCTCAGTTCCTAACATGGACCTGTTAGAATGGGTCTAGCAGAGGGCTACAAAGATAATCATAGGGCTAGATCATGTCTCCTACGAAGACAGGTTGCTAAATGTGGGATTGGTCAGCCTGGAGAAGAGGAGGCTCCAGGGAGACCGTTTAATGGCCTTCCAGTACCTAAAGGGGGCCTACAGGAGAGATGGGAAGGGATTCTTTATCAGGGAGTGGAGTAATAGGATGAGGAGCAATGGTTTTACACTAAAGGAGGGAGATTTAGATTAAATATGAGGAAGAAATTCTTTACTGTGAGGGTGCTTTCCCAGAAAAGTTGTGGATGCCCCATTCCTGGAAGTGTTGAAGACCAGCCTCGATTAGGCTTTCAGCAACCTGCTCTAGTGGGAGGTGTCTGTGCCGATGGCAGTGGGGTTGCAAGTTGATGATTTTTAAGGTCCCTTCTAACACAAACCACTCTATAATTCTATGATTCTGAGAACTCCAGGTGTTGTGTTGCTGCCTCTGCATCCTGCAACTCATCTGGCCATATTTCTTCATCAGTTGGGCAGGCTGAAGAGGCAGCACCATCGCCACCAACTGTGGATGACCTTGTTGCTTCCTCAGTGATGATCCTGGCTCTTGGAAACAGAGTGAGCCTGTTGCTTCATCAATTCTTGGATCAGAATTGTCCAACAGGAAGCTCTCTTCTGCTCAGTGTTTTGCCTTCTCCACCAGCACTCTTTTCTGACTCTTCTCAAGTTCTCCAAAATAACAAAGCTATGAGGATAGCAAACTGAATTACACTGTTTTCCAGCACCTGAGAAGCCTGTCAGCTTGGTATCTCAGGTAATTCTTCGTTCTGCAACAGACATGGATAGCTGGCAAAACAAAGGTGTGAGGTCTTCATTTAAAATACTTCTGTCACAGTGACTTCTCTCTCTTTAGGCAGAAGAAAGTGCTCAAAAGTAATGAGCTTCTTCATGAGTTCTCTTGCGGTCTTCAGCTTTGCCTCTCTTACCAGTGCACCTGCTGTAGCCCTTGGAGAAAAGGGTAGAGATCCTCTTGTCTGCACTGAGACCCCATCACCTGTGCTAGAAGATGTCCATATCAGTAGCACAAGCTTTTGAGTCTGAAGTGGAATGAGGGGAGTCAGAGCTTCAAATCTTGGGTGAGAGAGAAGAGCTTTAAACAAGGGGATAGTTTTTCCTACTGACAGCAGATGTCTTTTTGGAAACTCCTTGATTAGACCCTGAATGATCAAGAGGTTGAAGAGAGACGAGAGATTTACATATAAAAAGGGACTCAACTTTTGGAATCAATTAGACTATTCAGGGTTCACACTATACCCCCTTTTTTCCCAGCCTTTATAGAGCCCTTGCTAGGATTAAGCCCCCATCGAGTAGATTATCTTTACATAGAAGCTGGATCTAGTGTTACAGGCTCTTTATTATCTCTTCTTTGAGACTGTGCAGGCTATCCCCTTGAAGTTCTTAACCCTTAAAGCACTTTATCTAGTATTTATTGTTTCTTCTCCACAGGCATCTGAGATGGCAGCACTGGCATATAGACCCACCTGTCCTTGTTCTCCATAAGAGCACCATCTCTCCCCCTCCTTCTTCTGTACACAAGGGGCCTAACCGAGTCACGTCAGCATCAGGCCCTCTGTTTCCTAATGCTTTTCATCTCCAAGAAGTGTGCACCGTTCTTGCTTGACTTGAGTGGGCTGCAAAGTTCCTGCTAAATGCAAACATATTCTAGCTACTGTGAATTTGGTGCCTTCATTTTGAGAGACCAAAATGGTCAGTGGATTGGGTGATGAAAAGTTCAGGACTGACTGCCTGAGAAAAGGGGAGATAAGAGGAACATGAGGTAGAGGGTCACAAAGTAGTGGGTGGCTTAAAGAAGATTCCTGCAACAATACTCTGTCTGTTGAGTGTAACAAGGTGTTTGAAAAGAAACGTTGAAGGTTCCTGTAATCTTGCACTTCCCCCAACAATTCTATGATTCTATGAAAATAGCAAGTTCTGGAACAAGCAAGAGTCTACATGGGCCCATGGCTCTGGTTTCTCTGTGCCTGTGCGCTGGAGGCAGCTGGGCACAAGCGTGCTGCAGGACACTCCTTGCTAACATATACACCATTGAGGCATGCCTTGTTATCCATTGAGCGGCTCATTCTAGCTCTGCGGTTCCCTTTGTGCCATCTTCTCTCTCCTGATCTTACCATTGCTACAAGACAACTTTTAGGACCCATACGTGAGAAGAGATCTACTGAATCTAGACTGTGGTAGCTTTTTCTTCTCACAGTTCCTTCCCATAATTGTGCAAAAAGAAACATTTCTCCTTGCCAGCCTCCTGATCACCAAAATGACAAACTCTTCTGAGTTGCTCTTCTTATCACTTTTTAAATAGCTTCTGGCTATGGACATTGGATTCTGCTCCAGTGCTGTCTCTTTCAGAAGAAGAAAGTTCTCAAAAGTATCATCTCAAAGTGATCCCCAAATTGCTTGTAAGGCTGTGAGATTTTAAATGGCTCAGGTGACATTTCCTAGTCTTACCACCAGACAATATCCTCAGCTGGTATTAGCTAATTCATACCAGTTTACCTGTGCCAGTTCCTTGTCATGATATTGCTCCCTAACTAATTGAAATAAATGGAGACATGTTGCTTTTCATGGCTCACTCTCATCTGAGAAGGATGAGATGGTCTTACTTTTTACCTATCAGTTACTTGCCTGTCTGCTGGCAGACAAATGAAGCATATACTTTCTTTCCCCAAGTGCTAGATAGGCTTCTTCTGTGGTCATGCTAATCTCAATCTGAACAGGAATAGTCACAGCCTTTCCTCCATTGACAATAGCCACTTATGTGAAAAATGCAAAACTGAGCAGACTAGAACTAAATGTGCTGGAAATATGAAGAGAAGAATGATCTTTGGCTGTGCATCAAAGAGCATTAAGGTATTCTGAAGCAGATTCCTCTTGCTCTCTGGGTTTAATTCAGAGGGGATTTTCTACCCACAGAATCAAGCTCTTTACTGCGTGAATTCCTTCCTGCAGGAACAGAAGACTCTCATTCTGTGCAGGCCACAAAAAGCCATAAACAGGTCCAGGGTGTGTACAAGTTTCTGTGGAGATGATAGCAGACCTCACTAATCTTCCAAATGTGCAATGCTGAGAGAACTGAGAGACATCATTCCTAGTCCCAACAAGGAAGACTCGGTCTCTTTTTCTAGATATTCACATGGCCTGTTCTTAATCAACTCATGCTTTTCTAAATATTTTTCCTCTAGATCTCTTAAAATAGTTTCCCAGGCAGTCTCTATTGCTGACATTAACATGCTCCAGTCTGTGTTCCTTTTTTATTGTGTGTCTTTGTCTTTTTTTTATTTTTTCTTACAAAGAACACATAACTGCCTTGTATAATTTGCTTTTGAGTCCATAAGCCATTTCTCCTAAACACAACCCTCATGTGGGAAAATCCAAGGATGCTTCTTTCATTTTCAATTTCTGTTCCTTTTTTTTTCAACATTCTGAAAGTATTATATTACCTAAACCTGTGGCCCCAATTCACTATACAGTTCAGTGTTCCTTCTGCATGCCTCCTGATACCCTGCCTCATTTTTCCACCTTTATCAGTTTTGCTGAAATGCAGCATGGCCTCCTTAGTGTAAGCTAGCTAAACCATACTTGCTCTCAAAGTGATCTGCATTTATGAATAATTACCCGATCAATTTTGTATTGTTCTTTTGTAAAAGAATAATTACGCGATCCATTTTATATTATTCTTTTGCAAAACACTCATTCTGTAGCAATGATCAAAGTATTTAATGTGATTGTTCCTTCCTTATGCACACTTATTTGTAGTCCGTATTTCATTTACCTGCTAAAACCTGTAGTTGTTATTTTTGATGTTACAAGTTGTTGGGTATTTCTTGCTTTCAAGTCTCACAGTGTTTGCCCCATATCATCGAGTGCTTATTACATCTAACTCTTCCTTTTCTAGATCTGTTTACACCTATAAATACACCTAGTTTATCATTTGATATTGTCCCTTATTCCTTTGCTAAAGCACGGCTGGCTTTTATCTTATGTTTTAAACTAGTAAATATGAGAATTCATGAAAGATGAGGTACATAACAAACTTGTCTCTAGTTGTGCAATCAAGAATAAGCGTGGCTGCCTTTAAACAGAATGTGTCAATTCTGTGATCTCTGCGATTTTCTTTAATAGGGCTGTTGTAACTTGTCTCCTGCTACACTGAAATACACATTAGGTGTATTCTTAGTAATAAGACCACTGTTCATGAATATACACTAGTAGTTCTGTAGCACAGGTGGGAAACGACAGCCCTGGCGCTCTGTAGGCAGGATTAAATTGATATGCTTTTCCTGGACAAGCTGTTTTAACTGCAGTGGAAAGCATTAACTGATCCCAAATATACATTCTGTTAAAATGGAATGGTTGGTGTCAGCTCCTACTACTGACCCGATGGAATGTCTGGCTGAATGAGTCATTTGGATAAAGTAGCTCGTGCATTTGAGAATGTTTTTTCTTGCCTTCTGACCCCTCCCCTGTTGCCCTATAGTGTTCCTTGGTGGCTTTTGCATCCTGACACCCATTTAGAGTTTAGCTCGTGTTGGGCATGTGCACACACACACACACACGTGATCCCTCCCTGCAAATCTCCAAATGGGGGCCTCTGGTTAAATCACCTTTGGCTCGAGTGCCCGTGATGTAACACCCTTCTTGGGGACTGGTGTTTCGGAAGTGGCGATGCTGACTCTGTCCCCCCGTGCTGCACTTGTGAGGGGTAGTGGTAGTCCTCAGCATGCTGTCAGTCTCAGATACACGGTACTGTGTCTTTCTGCATGTGCAGAAGAAGCACTACCACTTGATCCTTCCAAATTCATGCCTACTAGGTCCTGCTTTTAGAGCTGGATTGAAAATGAGACATTGCTGCTATTTTTACTTGTTTCACTTTTCCTCTTGAGTATACAGGTAAACACACCAGGTGATGGGATTGGAGATGATAGTCTGGATCACTCACACACATGAGACCTGAATTAAGGGGTTCTGCTGGCTTCAACAGGGGGTTAGATCAGGCTGGAGGGTATGTGTAACACCAACACTGGAAAGCATTTTAAAGTGTTTGCTAAAGCACTGAAGTGTTATAATCTCATGAAAAGTTTTAATCTCTTTTTCATTTTGTCTCATAATCATTTCTTCTGGGCTAGTTAGTAGAAAAAATAGCAGCATGCAGTCACAGCAGGTATTTTCTGATACACACACACATACCAGAGAGTATTTGTGAATGTAGCTGTTTGTATTTTGTTGACAGAACCTGCTCATTTGCTGCTTCATGTTAGTCATAATCTGTCATATGTCTGAGCTGAGGTTCCTCACTCAGTGAAATAGACTCAGATAGCATCACCTGGAAATGCCAGGTTACTCCATTGGGCCACGCAAGGAAGTGAAGGATACATCCCCACTCCATATTTGCATAGCAGTATTACAACATTCCAAGAAGATAATGAGTGAATGGATATACAGTGAGCAGAGTGGTCATCCAGCATGCCTAACTTGCATAAAACAAGAAGAAAGCTATTCTTCATCAAGAGGCTGGGTTAGGGTCTTTTTGCCTTGCTCCGCCCTTCATAACAAATGTCTTATGACATTGTCAAAGCTCATGTTAAGCTAACATTGCAGATCGGAAGAAATGATTTCTCTCTTTCCTTTCCTTCCAGGAGGAGGCAGAGTGAACCCTTGGTTAAGGATTGGCTCCAGTTTTCCACTAGAGATCACCAGTAGCAATGGCAAGCTATACAGCCAACTGGTGGACAAGCTTTCTTCCACCTTGCTCACTTCAGTTCTGTAAATGTTAGTATTAGAATCTAGTGAAATGCTCTTATAATAAATAAAAGTCTGGGTTGGGAGTATTTAAATTACTTCAGGACACATAGTCTATCCCTGCATCTCCAACACAGCTGTTTGAAAGCTGTTTTTCATCTGTTCCTTTGTGATGAAATGAAAAAGGTATCTGTTAAGAGCATATCTGGACAGAGGAAATCCCACCTTAAAATTTACTGGATTAGTGGCATATCCAAAGCCCCTGGAAACGAAAGGAAGGCTCCTGGTGAGGTTAGTGGGCTTTCAGTTCAAGGTCTAAATGTCTGATTCTTTGAATAATGTCTGTCATTATTCGTGCACCTCTCTTCTCTGACCATAATCTCTGCTTCTTGCTATTGAGTCAGGACAAGCAATGCAGCAATTTGAAGGACTTACCTAGCAAGATAGTAGCCTTACTGTAAAGCTATATGTCTTGCTGTCTGCAGTGCTCAAATCAGCCTCAAGTGACATGTGGAGTAAATGTACCAAACAGTCCCATCAGATTTCATTTTTTTTCCCAGCATTTATACAGACCTTTAAACAATTTTTGTTCTTCCCTGTAATGCTGTTCTTTTGCTGGAATGTGGAAAGAGTAGAACTGGTAGCTTTTCTTCCTTCTGTCTGCAAGTTATTTGCTAATATTTGGCTCCTTAATTTGCAGCAATGGAAAACAGACGTAAAACCAACTCTGTTCCAATTCATGGCAGTTTTAGCTTGTTGTTCTTGGGTGTAAATGGCTGAAGCAAACTCCAAGCAAAGGAGAGTCAGACCTCATTGAAATTATTGCTAAATTCACCATCTGATGCTCTTTTGGAAAAAAAAAAAAACCAACCCAAACATTTTACACAGTGTGCATTTAGTTTTGAATGCTTGTATCGTACCATGTTTAATTTGGAAACTATTTTCTGTGGTCATGAATTTCTCCCTGGAGTGTCTTCCCAGGTAATCAAATGTTAGTGCTTTTCTGCACTTCAGAGAAACTAGTCTTCCTTTTATTAAGTGCTTTGCATTCCTAACATGATGCTCATCCTCACTGATTGGGTGCTTGTCTCCTACTGAGAGACCAGTGACTGAGAACTGGAAAGTATCTTAAACTTAAAGCAGTAGCGGAAGGTTGTTTTTCCTTACCTTGAGCTAGATGTATTCCAGCCCCTCCTTCTTGGAGCAGTGCGTTGACTGTGACTACATGAAGGCTTATATAGTCATTGCAATCTAAGGAGCAATTGCTGTACATTGTTTATATTTTTTCAGCCGAGTCTCATGGGTCTGAACCCAGCACCCAGTGAATCCAGTTGGAATCTTTGCATGGTCGCTAAAGACAGTTTGATGAGATTCACCACAAAGTTGTTCACCACATTCAGAGATGGACAGAAACATTTTCCAGTATATCCAGAGTGGAGTAAGATTGTCTGTGTTCCTATTGATCCCAACGTGTTTAAGGTTTCATGCCTTGATCTGAATTCCTCCTGTACAAGTCATCGATTATCGCTCTGTGGAAATACAACCAGTACCGAGCATGTCAGAGGCCTTTTTCCTGTGGGCTGTCTTTGAAGAACATCCAATAATTTTAGGGTAGTCAGATTTTTAAAAGCTTTTAACTCTGGTATTTGAATATCTGCAAACCTTAAAGTATGGGCGTTGGCCTCTTGGCTTGAACAGCCTCCTCTCCCTCCTTGTCCTGCAGCAGTCTCTGTCATGAGACTAAGGAAGGAACAACAGGAAAAAAAAGAATGATGGCAATTTGTTTCTTATCAGAGGAAGCCTACTTCATGAATGACTCACAGGAGTAATTATCTGTCAAATTGTCTCTATGTGTAGAAACAGTCCCCATTTCCTTTCCTCAGCCTGAATTCATTGTGGTTCATTTCAAAGCTGGTCATTACTACAAGAGGATTTCTTTGTTATTTGGTGAGTTCTTGGTTCTTAGGAAAGGAACTGACTCTTGGAGTTTTTTAAAGTCCCAGTATGCTGCAAGGCCCAATATCTTAAAAAAATTCATGGGAATAATGTAGCCAGACTAAGTGAGACCTCTGGTTATTTTCATGCTGATTTTGATGCATTCCAACCACACATGAATAAGTGGAGGGAAAAATCTCCAAAATGCAGATAGGCAGTTGGATCAAACTGTGGTACAGGACAGAACATTTTCTTCCTAATCCATGTGAGCTGTCCATATATACAGTAAATACACTGGTCTGCCTACTAGTTTTCTAAAGCTGTTTTGCGAACTGGTTAGAAAAGCTGGAGGAAATACAATGCTTATTTTTTTTTCCTTCTCCCATCCTTGGCAAGAGTGTTTGACAAAATTTTCCTTTAAACGTGGAGTTTTGAACAAAAATCACTCTGCTCTTTATCGTTAATGTAGCCAAGAGCATTGTTTATAGCCATGAAGTCACTATTGTTGCAGAAAATCTGCAAATGATGTAAAGGTGGCCTCCACAAGTGGTGTCCATGGGTGCCATTAAAAACATTACCTTTCTTTCTCTTCAGCATCTTGACTTGAAGATTTGTCTCTATCCTACCTCAAACAGTAGGGTAGGAAAGAGGATTTTACCATTTTCCAGCTCACTTCCATCTTTATATCTGATTCTTCTTTAAAGACCTCTTGGAGATGTGATTCGTCATTTGTCATTCACCACTTGTAGCTTGCTCTATTTTCTTCCAAGAGAAGTCATCAAAGGGGATGGAGGTTAATATGTAATGTGGAATAGCATCTCAGATTGCAAGACCAGTGTTGGCTGGCCTACTACACAAGCAAAAGAGTAGCCTCCAGGAGCCTGTGCTCCAAGCCTGCATTTAACTTCACCCTGTGGCAGGAAATTGCAGTAACTGGTGACAGAAATCAAAAGGAATAAAATTGTCTTTTTTCCATTGCTCTGCAGGGTGGAATCCAGAAATGTTTCTCTTTGCCACAGATGAACTTTCTACCAGGCACCGTATGCGTTTAAGTAAACAGGAGATTTACCTTCTGAAGGTCATGTGAAATCATTCCAAGGCATGAAAAGAGGTTACATATATTCTGCTTTAAGCCACTAAAGGGAATGCAGCTGATCAATCAGCAATAAGCTGACCTTAGTATGTCAGGAACCTCAGAACCATGGAAAAGACTACGAGTAGGCAAACTCTTGCCTCTTTGTTTAGCAGTCCCAAAGTGCAAATTGTGCAAAGCCTGTTTAACAGGCTTTCTTGTACCAGACCTGGTTAGAATGTACTTGTGCCAAGAGTTAGTGATAGTAGAAGAGAACAGCAGGTGAGACTGCCTTCAAGAGAAAACAATACTTTCTGTCAAAATTTATTGTATCTTTAGTGTTTCTGAAGATGATTCTTGGGTACTAATCTCATCTTCACAGTGTAATTCTGAAGTGAAAAGGTGTCTACTTGTGTGATGAAGAAATCACATCAGAAGTTTTCCCTTTTTTTCCTCCCAGGATTAATATTGCTAGATGCAAGTATGGATGACTTTACACTTAAACCAAATGTGAATTTGGAGGTCTATCTTTAAAAATAAATCACTTTACCCAGAAATACCCACAAAGATGTAATAGCACTGGGAGGTGTTTAAAAAGCAGACAACATACAAGCCAAACCTCATGTTGGTAGTGCTTGAATGATGTGTTGTAGGTACTAGCTTTGCATCAAAGGAAGAAACACTGTTTAGGCCAGAAAGCCAAAAGAGAAAACCTGCATCCAAGAAAAACTCTGGGGAGGTCATTAGCAAGGAGGGATATAACTCCCTGATCTGGAGTCAGAGAAGGACACAGACATTGTTGTTAGTATACATGTGAAAAATGCAATGGAATCTGAAGGCAGATATATCTATCTCTCCTTGCTTCTGTGTACATTTACACTGTGAACAATGTACCTGGCTGAGAAACAGAAAGGGAGCTGAAAGGAAGGGAACGACATCAAAAATAGGTCTAATTGTTTTCTAATGCTATTTTCCTTTGCTATCTGTATTTCATAAAAGGAGTGTTTACATGGCAGCAATATGTCTAAAGTATATGCAAACCCGGCATGCCCTTTGCTCATCCTCAGAACAGCTGAGTGCACAAATGCAAGTTTGCATTTTGCAGACATAGTTTGGCACTTTCAGCTCTCCTTTGTTTCAAATCCTGTCCCACGGTGATTCAGACAGCATTTTAAGAAGTCCCCTCAGTATCTTGTTTGTGATGGCACTCCAGGAAAATAGCACTATTCTGACTCCATTGGAGGGAAAAAATGTAGTTACTAGTTACAATGCACAAAGTAATAGGTAGGTCAGACCTTCTGCTGATGTTTCTCTAGCTGATGAATTACAGCAGTAAGGACCTGATCAGAAGTAGCCCTGTTTGTGTTAAAGCCAGTAAAGCAGTGCTGGTTTACATCAGCTGAGGATCTGACCGCATGTCTCCAATACGGTGGTGGTACTCTTAAAAATAACTCAAACAAACAATAGAGAGCCTGCTTGAGGCCCTGTAGGCTTTTTTCAGACAGTTCATAAATTTATTTTACTGGCTGCCCAACACAGATCACCTGCTATGTTGAAAGAACAAAGAAAGGCACTTGAAGACTGCTAAAAAAGATGAAGGAAGAGTAGGAGAACAGTCTAGCATCTGACGTCCTTGGCAAGGGACAACTTTGCCGCACAAACAGAGGAAGTAGCCATTCTTGATAACTTCACATTTTGATGAAGGTCATGTCACTATCTGTCCTGCCAAACTTGCATTCCCCCTGACTGAAGAATTATGAGCACCTTGTCATCATCAGAGGAACTGAAGGGAGGAGTGAGTTTGGTTCTCCATCCACTCACTAGATTCTTCCAGCCAGATTCTAGTTTACTCTCCAAAATAAAGTCAGAATTTTTCTGTTATTCAGTTGATATTTCTATGTGAAATGTGTGTTTCTGATCTTCAGTTCTCTTTGCTGAGACAGTCATTCCTTGAGAGGTTGATTGCAAACAAGACCTTCTCCTTTGTCCGTACTGCTTCTACCTGTTTGTGGGAAGGTCTCCAAACCATGACTAAGGAACATGTTGAAAAATATACCATGAAATATATCTTGGAGAAAATTATCTAGACAAATAGTGTTATTAGGCTTAGGTTATTCTCCCCACATAAAATAAAGTTGTTAAGCAAACAACAAAATATGCCAGCCCAAGGTCTCATTGCAGCAGCTGAATTGAAGTTGATCAAAATTCTGGTGAATTAAGAGATAAGGAACATCTTGCATCAGCAGGAGGAAGACTTGGTCTCACTCCAGGCCAGGTTAAAGAGAAAAGTATCAGGAACATTTGATCTCATAAGATCTCTCTTGCTTTTAGCTTGTTGGAGAAACTGCAAGAACATACCAACATATGTTAACATGATTAGTATGTTCAGCATGCTAATTATGCCACCTGAAGTTTGTCACCACAAGCAGTGAAGAGAGATATTCACTTCTCCAGTGTGCAGATGCATGTTCAACTCACCTTTTGAAGGCACCTTTTTGGAGGGAACACCCTGTAACAGAAAAACACCAGCTTAACTTAACAAGAGAGGAACTTGTTTTTGAAGCATGTCTCAGAAAAACATGCATGAGACTAACATTTTCTTCTCTCTGACACCTCATTCTGTGTTGCTGAAGAAAAAGGTGTAGGTTGGCATGCACTGAAGATGACCATTTTTCAGTAGTTCTTGATCAAGGCCAGGAGAGAACAACTTCACCTCTGGAACCAAATCAAAACTTAGCAGCATGCTGATATTGGTGGAGCTGGCTCTGCCAATACCATAGGGCACATCTGCTGCTTCTGTGTATTTTTAGGTTTTCTGCAATCTTTATCTTCACAGAGTGCATTAGGAGTTACAGAGAAGAAGGTGAGATGTACGTGCTTGTAAATAAAGGCCAGAGGTGACTTGTGACCTACAGTCCCATTGCTGGAGAAAACATTGAGCCTTCTCTTGTCACAGAAAGCAGACAGAATTATTTTAAGGGCTGTGAATTGCTGGGGCTTTTATTTCAGAGGCATTAATGGAAACCTCTTTTTGCAACTAATGCTAGAAAGCAGGTTGTCTGTTTTTATCGCAGAACATATTTTTGTCGAGTTGTGCTTTTTTGTGTGTTGCAATAAGCATGATCTCTCTGCATCTAGAGTACATGAATCATTATATTTATTACTAATCTGCGATGAACATAATTTCTTTATTTTTTTTGCTGTTCCCAGTCCTGCAGGAGCTGTGCTTGGCCTGAAATGCAGCTTAGTTTCCAATCCTCACTCCTCATAAATGGAAAGGAACCTTAGATATGGGTCCAGATATGAATGCTCTTGCCCATTTCTATTTTCCCTCATGAAAAAGCATCTTTGGAACTTACTGTGGTTTATGTCTGTGATTTTTGGCTGAAATTAACATTTTTTGGGTTTATTTCTTTTTGGAATAGAAGTGTCTTACAGTTAAGAAAAATGAGTCCTTTCTCTACAGCACCATTACATCTTGGAGAGCGCTCCTCCAGGCTTTCTTATTTGTAAAAGTCAGTCCTAGACTGGATGGATCATTGTGGGAATGAGTGAAGAGTTTAACACCATCAAAGTCCTTTTTTCCCTGCCAAGATTCCTTGCAACATCTCTTATTACTGTCAATGGCTCTGGTGCTATCGTGTCAGGGACTGGCAAGACTTAAGTTCTGGCAGTTTTATGTCACTGCACTCTCTATTAGCTCTTGATGAGTCTCTGTATCATCCATTGGCATTTACCCTATTATCCTGCCTGTTTTCTGCCTTGTCTGTTTTATGGGATATTGGCCCCATGTCTCTCGCATTTCTGTCTCTCTGTGGGATCGCTGCTGGCTGAACCCAGTGCATAAGTAGTAACTGACCTATGGTAAGTGACAGTTAAGGTTCACAGGTAAGAGAAGAAACGGGCTTAGAGGAACATCATAAAGTTCAGAAAAGGCAAATGCAAAGCCTTTTGCCAAGGTTGGAACAGACCAACAAAGAGGACCATGCTGGCTGTAGAGAAAACCATGTGGTCAAGTAAGACCAGCAGCATGGCTCTGCCTGGAGATAGACACTAATGGGGTACAGGAACACAGCTTCCAAAAGAAGAAGCTGAATTGAGGTAAAGAGGGCACATTCAGTTCCCAGGCCAGTAGCCTAACCTGGAAATGGTTGCCCAGGGAGGCCATGGGATATCCATCCTGGGTAGAGTCTGCTTCTGATAGCACTTGCTTTGTGTGAACTGGAGACTTCCTAAGGTCTAGTCTGACTTACTTGGTGACTACTAGCTGAAGTAAAGACAGTGCTTACAGGTGCCACCACTGGTTGTTTCTACAATTTTTTACCTCAGAGACTTCCCCCCCCCGACAATTTCGCTCTTGAAATTAAGTATCTTGTAGTACTTTTTACTCAGAAGCCTTTAAATTAGTGATGCTCTCCTTGAGTATAAAAGTAGTGGGAGGATCATATTTTCAAGGAATCCCCACTTGAGTTACAGATGACATGCTTGCAAGTTTGTGAAATGTAGTTGATCAAAGTTTCTTTATTTGTTGTTGCCAGGTGCCAGCCCTGAACTGATCTGGTAGTTGGGTGGCTTCCCTGAGGCTCCCTCTGTTACCCACAGCCTTGACCACCACAAAGCTCAACATAGGATTGGAGTCAGTATAAATCTATAAATTTCAAACTATGGGTAGTTTGAAAGATGCTTTCCTGTTTGTAAGAAAGGCCATTCCAGTGTCCAAGGTACATCCTCTGTGTTAATCGACAGGTAAGGAAATTGAAAGGTTTCTTCACACCCTCCTTGCTGTGGATTTCTTTCAACTAAGCCATTTTATATCTATTTCTGAGGAACAGTGAGGAGATGCTGCATCTTTTGTTTCAAGGCCTTAGGGTTAGAACTTCATCTTTAGCTGTCTTTAGGTTGCCCCATCAAAGTAGACAGTAAGAAATTAAAGCCACTGGGATAACATAATAAAAAAGAACAAGCCACTTAGGAAAAAAAAAAAATCAATATTTTGTCTTTTAGGTCTCTAGTGAGAAATACTTGTGTAAAAGAGACAAAGGGGAAAACATGAACAATGGGCTTCCCCTGCCCTAATTGCAAGTACAGGCAGTATGTCAAGTGTGCATTTGAGAGACAGAGGTAAGGACTGCTTCGTAAACAGGAGCAGAGCTGCTGAAGCAGAAGGACAAGTGCAGGGTCATTCTGCAGGCATGCCTAGCTTGAAGAAACTTTATTTGAGGAACAGAACAAGCATGGCCCTGTAGGTGTAATTCTAGATCAATATATATTTTTTTTTATCTCCTACTGGATGGTCCTTTCTGCATTTTGTATGAAGCTTGATTGTGTAAGTGGGTTGCATGTTTCGGAAATACTTCCAGGCTTGGGAAAAATAGATGAAGAAATGGCTGATGCCTGGATTTTACTCAAAGTAAAAAGCAGATCGTGGAAATCTGAGGTGCTGCAACTAGATCTGCCCTGGACTTGCCTTTTATCAAGCCATGAGGGCGTAAGAGGGTGCTGAAGTCTAACTGGGTTTCATTCGGGCCACTATCCACAGCATGCTTAGTCTCCAGAGGTAGAGTAGCAGATACTTTTGAAACTTCATATGTTTCAATTTAGGGCTGTCATTCCTTGTGAGCATTTACTGGATATAGCTGTTCTTCCTTGTTGACATTGTGGAGTGAAGGATAAGTGCTTGACCAGTCAAAATAAATTAAAACTGCGGTATTAGGAGTAGTGCCTTTTTATGGGCATAAAAACTGTACAGCACACGCTGGGCAAAAAGTTGTTTAATTTACAGGAAAAAGGTGCACAGGTTAAAGAATATTCAGATAAGTTAGGTATATTCAATTCAGTAGGGCCTGATGAAATTCACCCTGGAGTACTTCAGGAACTAGCTGAAGTGATCTCTGAACTATTCGCAATTATCTCTGAGAGCTCATGGAGGATGGGTGAGGTCCCGGAGGCGGGGAGAAAGGCAAACACAGAACCTATCTTTAAAAAGGGGAAATAGGAAGACCCAGGGAATTATAGGCCAGTCAGCTTGACTTTGATACCGAGAAAAATGCAGGAGAAAATTATTGAACAATCAATTTGTAAACACCTAGAGGAAAATAAGGTGATAAGAAACAGCCAGCATGGGTTTGTCAAGAACAAATCACATCAAAGCAATCTAATTTCCTTCTTTGACAGGGTAACTGGCCCAGTGGATAAGGGAGAAGCAGCAGATGTGATAGATCTTGACTTTAGCGAGGCTTTTGACACACATCCACATGACATTTTCATAAGTAAACTGGAGGAATATGGTTTAGATGAAGTTATTATGTGATGGGTGCAAACTGTTTGAAAAATTGGGCTTATCGGTAAAGCAGTTATCAATGGTTTGTTGTCAAACTGGGAAAGCATATCAAATAAGATACCACAGAGGTCTGTCTTAGGTCCAGTTTATTCAATATTTTCAGCTTTGATGATGGAATATGTAGAAAACTTCTAAAAATTGTGTATGACACTGAACTAGGAGGGGCTGCAAACACTTTACAGGACAAGATTTGAATATAAAATGAGTTTGATAAGTTGAAGAATGGGTCTGAAATCAATAGGATGAAACAAGTGCAAAGCATTACTTTTGAAGAAGGAAAAATCAAGTGCACAAATATTAAATGGAAAACAACTAGTTTGGGAGCAGTTTTCAGAAACAAGGCTTAGCACAGAGCACAAACAAAATGAAATCCAGAAATGTGAAGGTGTGTGAAGAGTAAATTCCACGATAGAATGAATTAATAGCAATATTGTGAATAGCTGGGAAGTAGCTATGTAGTTCTGTCCTGGGTATCGGGTCCTCACATTGGAATACTATGTCTGTGTCCAATGGTGATGGCACATTTTAAGGTACAGAAATTTTGGACATCATTCTCCTTTTGAAAGGAGAAAGAAGAAAGCTTAGAAAATATCTTCTATAAAGAAAAGCTGAATTAACTGAGTTACTTTTTTTGAGAAAAGAAAGAGGCATAATGTACATAGACTACGCCAAAAATGTTGTTAAAAATGTTATAAAGAAAAGAATTTTCACCTGTTCTCTGTACCTAAAAATGGTGTAAAAAGAAATGGATGGAGTAAGCTCGACCAAGAGGTACTCATATTGGACAGAATTCAAATATATGCTCTGACTATGGGGATGGTAGAGCACTGGAACCAGGTTTCTAAGGATATTCTGGAATCCTTGTTTCCAAACCTGAAAATGGGTCAGACAGACATCTGTCAGTGATGTGGAACAGATGTCCTCTTGAGAGCACTTCTACTTTTACATTTCTACAGTAATTCATACACCTCAGTCAAATGAAAAGCTCACATGAACAAAATAAGCAAGAATTGCATGCATTCTCAAGCAGACATACGTTTCCCAAAACCTCCCACCCTTCCCCTGAAAATCCCTTTTAACATTTCTTGCATTTCTTGTACCTTCCCTTTCACCTGTCTTTACCTTGAAAGAGAGGGAAGAGCCATGAGTCATTACTTACTTATATGAATGATTACAGGGCTGGACAGGTCTGCCTTCTATCCAAACATGAAACCCAGCATGCTGGTTTTTGTGGACCGGACCTACAACTGTGGAAAAGCAAGCCCTCAAAGCTATTAAAAAAGCCTTTTTGAAGCTATCTGTTGCAAGCTGCTGTAAGAAGTGCTTTGTTCTTTTTCTCTTTGTGTTTTTGATGAAGCTACACAGTCTGAGAACGAAGTTTTATAAATATGCCTGCTCCTTTTTAATGACAAACATGGGACAAAATGGATGATATTTTCATGAAGTTTTATTGGCATGATTTTGAACTGGTGTGTTATTTATGGGACCATCCTAGATGGAATACAACAAACTCTCAGTATCTTGTTGTTATGTTTTCTGCATGAGCCACATGTATCTCAAAATGTTCCTTTGAAATAAATAGTGAGAAGTAGGAGCTTTTAGGGCTGTTAGGCCAGAAAACTTAGTCATCAAGTGCTGCTTTGTGTAAAGACTATGATAAGAAGACTGTTTTAAATGACTGATCTAGCTGATATTTAACTGCAGGACTTGCACACAGCATGGCAGGGGATGCTACCTCAAAGTGACACTCGAAGAGCAGAATATCTTCTTCTCTATGGGCTTACTTTTGTGATGATACCTGTGTAAAAATTTGTGAAACTGTTTGTTAAAGGCTAGGAGACCGTGGCTTCAAGTAAAAAATTGCTTGTCTTCCTGTGAAACAGATTCTTGTATTTGTATCTCCGTGAAATTCTTTCTGGTACAGATACCAAGGACACTGACTTTTGCATAGCTAGGGTGGGGTGAATGTATTTGCTTCAAGGTTTGGGACTTGGACTTCCTTCCAAATCTAGGACCTAGGAAAAGACATTTACTTCTTTGGAGAAGGTAAACTGACCAGTAGTTAACTGCCTTTGAATAGAGTCAGCTCTAAGTTCCTTGGGAGCTTGTTAGTCCAGTTGGTAGTCCAGGTCAGAAGTGTTTCTCTGCATCCAAAGGCACTCAAGTTAGCAGGTTCATGTATGGTACTAAGGCTGCATTCATGTCGTGCTATGATTCATGGATGTCCTTATGTTAAAGCTAACAGTGCTGTTGACTTTCCTTTTCTCTGTTTTGCTCTGGCCCTGTCCTTATTCACATATGTTTTTAGCATACATGCTTTAGCTATACCTGAGTTTTAATAGTCACCTACTACTCTTTACAATTGAGTTTGTCAAAACTGAACCTCCCAGGGTCTATTAAAGTGCCAGCAAGATTTTATGCACCAGTTAAGCCTCAGTTTAAGACTATTTTGAGACTTTACTGATATTATGTAGATAGATAAATTTACAGTTAGTGACCCCTCCATGTAGTATGCTTGGCCCAGTAGGAAGGTTTTGGGAGGTCACTGGTAATACTGTCATTAACTTGCCAGTGAGGAGATAGGACTGTATTTAGAGCCACTTTTACCCCTGCTTTCTGTAATCTAATAGGTTTTAAACTTTCATTAGCTACCACAAATGAAAGATTTGTGGTAGTATGGAACCAAGAGTGTTCTCTTATCACTTGAAAAAGATGTTATTAAAGATAAAGTAAAATAAAACTTCCTGGATCTAAATATAGGCTGGACTAAATTGGCAGTTTTCAGTAAGCACGCCTCTTAGTAATGGAGACAATGCTGAGTGAACTTTACAGAAGAGAAAAAAACGTAACTAAAAAATCTTGTCTGAAATGCTGCCAAAAATTAATGCATCTTTTCCCCTCTATGAGTCAAGGTTGTCCTTGCTTTCCATCTCAACCAACTAGAGATATCTACTTGGAAGACATTTCTCCTCTCTAAAACACATATACAGCCTGTTCCATGCTAAAAATACCAGCTATAGAAATTTTGCCATGACAGAAAGGAAAAAAACAAAACCCAAACAGTTCAAAACTAGCTCAATTCCTAACCAAATTTCTATATTTTATAATGTGAAAGCTGGATTTACAGAATACTTGAAATAGAAAGGAGTAACTTTTAGGGAATCACCTGGTCAGATGCTCCTCACAGAACAGATCCAGCATAGAGATCTCCTGTTACAGATATTACACTATAAAGATCTTAAATTTTAGAGGGGATGTTGACTAAGATCAAAGATCTCTTCTTATCTCCACCATTGGCCAGAATACATTAAGTCCATTTCTGAAGTCTCTTAAACGGTCCTACTGAGAGTAAATCTTCACTTGAGTTTCTTATCTATCTCCCCTCACTCCAACCCTCAGTCTGTGCTCTCTGTTATGCCAAAGGAGAGGTGCATCAGCACAGCCACGCTTCACCTGGGACACCGTACTTTCCCATCTCCTTCCCAAAGCCCTGAAGGGACAAGTGGTATCATCTGTAGATTTCTGGTGTTTCCATGGTGAGTCAAATTACTGCAAGCAAACAAAGGGGAATGCTCAGCCAGCTGTTGCAAGACTGTGCATGAAAAAAGGCAACACCAGTGTGCATACACAGCCCAGTTAATTTCTTGCTTGCCAGTATGGCTTAACTCAAGGGCATCCACTAAAGTAACTATCAGTAAGAGCAGACTTTCTTTGTTGAGCCCACCTGTGATATATATACACTATCATGGTGATATATTTTAATGAGAACTTCATCATTACCAGCTGGTGTTGTTTGAAATAAATTACACTAATAATGTGGCTGAATTTTCAGTATAAGACTAAATAATGAGAGTTGTAAAGCTGCAACATAATGTGGAGTCAACAGTTTAGTGGGCTGACACTCCCACCTTAGGCAAATCTCTGAATCTGCCTAGTGCATCACCCTCCTTCTGTAAAATGAAAAAAAAATCCCTTCTGCAAAATGAAAAAAAAATTCCTCCTCCACACCTCAATGGGTTATCTCAAGGGTGTAGTCCTCTGGCATTGAGGAGAAACACTGAAATATCTCACAGCAAGGTCTATATTAACACTTCAGGTAGCACTTCTATTTTGGGGCCAGCAAGCTGATAGCTCCTCTGTGCTGTCTCTCCCCATTTTGGTATGTGCTGGATCCCAAATTTGCTGCACTGGAGAGCATGGGAATGGTTGTGGAAGTGACTGTTTTTCTCTCCTGCTGCTGCTGGCCTGCAGCAGTGGAGGGAGAGAGGGAGGTTATGGTTTCGTTGTGCTGCAGGGCATGGGGTCCAAGAGCTCCAGTGAGGCACTTGGACAGATACTTGCATCACACTGGTAATGCTGTCAAATTGCATAGTGAGAAGGCTCAATTTCTGGTAAGGTAAATCAGAGGGTACTTCCTGAAGGACTGCAAGAAGGTAAGCTTGCTGTAACTGTTCAGCATCTCCGTACTGCACACTTCTCACCCAATGTCAAAACAAAAATCTACCAGGATGGAACTTTTCTTGTTCTCAGTACCTGTGTTGAGTGTGCTAGACCTTCTTCCTTGCTTCTCAATGTCCTCAGCCTGTCAGCTCTAAGAAAGAAGGTCAGCATGGGCTCATTGATGCTCCTTTTTTCTTTCTGGTCCTTACTATAGGCAGCTATCCTTGCCAGTTTTCTTTTCAGTCTAACTACACAGATCTCTCCACAGGAATATATGATTAATGGCAAATGTGTATCTGAGTGTGTGCACAGACACACAGATGCCTATGCAGGTAAATACCTCTTCCTGGGTGTAGAGTTTCTCCACGTATAGTGTATTAGCCAGGACTTAGCTCTTTCCTGCAGCGTTGCATCATTCTTGTCTGTCTTGACACTGAACTGTATAATGTTTTCTTTATTTTCTAAATCATCATTAATTAAAGGAATTCTCTATTTCCTCACAATGCTTTTTTTTTTTTTCTGAGGCTAATCTTCAATTAATAAGGAATGTGAGCATGTAAATATAAAATTTCTGTGGTGTGCTTTCTTGCAATAAATCTGATCATTATTTATACTGCTGCTCAGTATATCTCCCCTAAGGTATGCTGAATTTGATCAAATCACTACATCACTGGAATTTTGAGTATTACTCATCTGTGTGCTAATTATTCTTAATCTGGGTCCTTCTAAAAAGGTAGTCAATTAGACTTTATTGAATTGTCAGTGTTCATAGCAGTGAAGAGAATCTGGTAGTTGGTATAACCATGTCACAGATGGCTAAATACCCTGTATTCTGAAGGGAAAAATGAATTAAATATAGATTCAAGTTACAGAACGTGGTGCTAAGATGTAGGAGCCAGGCTCTTTGCAGAGGAAACCACTGTTCACAGTTGATCGAAGCTGACTCTGAAGACCTATTTTATGGCACAGATTGGGAAGAATTATGAGCAAGTGACCCCTTCTCATCTAATTCTCAAGGTTCACCTTGAAATAGGTCTCTAGATGGTGCAGATCTACCTTAAGAACATGTCAAGGCCACCTTGCTGATGTTTTTTTCCTCTGCTATAGATTCAGGCCCACTGCTTTCTGGAATAAAATCACTGATGACAGGCCGTCACTTGAGATGCTTTGAATCTTCAACCCTTTTTACCCTTAGTGGATGTCACCAATCAGTGGCAATGATAGTGTCCTCCCATTTCCTCTCACCTCTGTGTAAAAGTCATTCTTTAGACTTTGGGCCAACACATGCAAAGAGATGTCATTTTCTTACAGGGATAGACTCATTAATTAGGGATGAGACATCTGTCCTATTTCTGACTAGTGTTTCCCAAACACTTGATGATGATATTGCAGAAAATCATAAGAGCAATAAGAGAGTGGGGTGAATGGAAAATGAATGGGAGATTCTGGGAGTGAAGGAAAGACTGGCAGTAGGGATGAAAGAATGGCATGTGTTGATGGTACCTCTGGCACCTAGGATTACCCTTTCTCTAAGATCCAAGCACATGTCTACCTGCTGCTTCTCAGAACATGTGGATCAGGAGATGGAGGCTACTGGATAAAACCAAATGACTGATAAGTGCAACAGGATGAAGAGACTGATTTCTGCTAGCTCCTATGAGCTACGGAAAGCCACATCCAGACCCTGTACATGATAAGCAGTCTGGGAAGACTCCAATAGGCACTAATGACTCAGTAGATTGTGTCTCTTAGCCTTCATGTCATTCCAAAGGGTCTGAAGAGTCCACCTGAGTATGTCTGTTCAAGTATTTGATAGCTGGATAGGGCACCTAGAGGTGCAGCTCCTACTGTCTGACTACTGTACACATGTTTTGTAGTATAGGGTTGGTTTTTTAATCAAAACACTTTCCCCTCTAATAGCCTTTTACATTGAGCTTTCCTACAGTATTTTGAGCTGGATAGCATGCAAGCATGAACTACAGCATGAATTATTTGATATCTAGCATTTTTAAACCTTAACCTTATCTCAGCTAGGAATTTTACAGGTATGTTGAGGACCTGAAGTAAATGAATTGGAATCTTACAAGTCACTGTTCCTATTAATTTACTGTGCAGAACTGCTGGCAGTGTGTCACAAAGAAGTATATGCAAGTAATTATGTGTTTTCCAAGAAATATTTGGTGAATTGGTCTAAGACAAATTTTGGATGAGGAACATTGCAACCAGAAGACATTTGGCTATCAATACTTTGTTTCAACATAATGCGTGACTGAAATTGTACTTAGCGATGCATGAGCACAATGATGGTAAAAATTCTGATGTAAATAAAAAGTTTTTAAGTTTCTGGTAGAGAATTTCTTGTGTTATTTGACCTCATTTATTATTGGATATGTAATTGTCACTGAACATTTAATTCACATGCTTATGATTCTTCTTCAGGTATGCAACAGAAATCCATGTCCCTATTCTTTGTAATATTACACATCTACTGTTGAGAAGAGTCATAGAAAGAAGAGGTAGTCATTATCCTGATCAGAAAACAGGTCAAAGTCACCAGCCTATGATATGTATACCTTTCAAATCTCATTAATGGGTGCAATTTAGTTAGTCCTGAGTTAAGGATTCTTTAGGTCATTTTTTCTGTGTGGGAAGAGAAGGCAAAGCTAATTTTAAAAGGTTACCACCTTCTCTAAAGTATATTCAAAGCTTTGAGAGCTGAGAAATTTGAATAAAAGGGAGGATCGTTGTTACTGTACTTTTTTATTATGTTTCTCCTTCTGATTCAAATACTTTTGCCGGGTTTGGGAACAAAGAGCCAGAAGCTATCTTCAGAAAAGATGTAAAGTTTCCAAATGAGGAAACTAAAGTAGCAGAGAACAGCACACAGTGCTTCTAATAACTTGCAGTAGTTGTGCTAGCAGGAAAGAGAAGCAGTAGTTATGTTGGTAACCTGTTCAAATGAAATGTCAAGGCTCTCTTCAGCAGAGTGTTGATTCAATTGTTGTCTGATTAGTCTTTTGGTAAATCAAGCTGGCACAGAAGTCATTACTTCATCTTAACATTTAATATAAAAGAAATTTCTTGGAAGTGTGGTAAAGACTCATGGCATAGGAAGAGATTAGGTTGTGATGTCAATGATGCTGAATGCCAGGAGACAGTCACAGTGCAGAGAGTGAAAACATTTGAAAATTCAGAGTAAGCAGCTGTGGTGGGCTGTGTTTATGAAGTCAGAGAATTAGGTCTTGGTGTGAGATGAAATAATGGAAGAATAGAAAGGGAGACTGGGCATAGCTGTGAGCAACCCTTTGAGGCTTGCGAGGTGGCATCTCTGAGAAACTCTGTTATGTGCAGTCTCTGGAGCACCCAGATCACAGTCTATTTGGTCAGCACTTCTGAAGCCCAGCGTAAGGACCTGAATCTTGTAGTTCCCATTCTAGTGAGAAGAAAAAGGATGGTTGCCACTCTACCACTCACCAGAAAAAGCTTGCTGTGCCTGAAGTCAAGCCCTCTAGCAAAGCTGAAAATCTGGAAAAGCACACTCGTGTTTACCTAGAAAAGAAATATCTATAACTTGTGAGGTATAAATAGGAAAAGGATGCCCTGTTGTGGTCTGCAGTCTGCAACTGTACGTGGTATACAGTATTGTAGATGTCCTGCACACAGAAAGAGCAGGAAAGGGTGGTCATCTTTGTCCCAGCCTGCTTGTGGAACATCCTCTGGCTGTCATTGCACATGGGAAGCTACCTTCTCTATTTTTTCTGGTACATCATGTGCTTTTCAGGAAGATCTTGTGGGGCACTGTCTGAACTTTATTTTACCTGAAGGAGTTGCAAGTGGTTCTTAGGCACATCAAGCACACAGCAATACAGCAAAGGGTCTTCAGTGCCTGAGAGGAACCTCAGCAAATCTTTTACACCAGAAGTGTGAGTTGCTGTTTAGACTTAAGATTGCTGGAAGGCTACATTACTGGCATCTGTGGTCAAACAGGAAAACTTGGCAGGGATTGTTATCTGTCCATCTATTCATACTTGCATTTATGCTCTCATCATCATATCTGCTGGCAAGAGGCAGAAGTTTTTCTTCGTGTTTCTTTTTCCTTCCATTAAGGAAAAACTTGCCAGTGAAAATGGCAATAAAATATGGAATTAGAGTTCTTTATTGTTGGTTTTCCTCTTACCCATCAATGGAGTTTCTCTTCATTGTATCTCAGATGTGCTGTCTCATTGACCTAACTTTTCTGTTTTCTATGGTCCCTGTAACTGCTTTCAGCAATTGGTTCATTGACACTGATTTTTCCTGGGTGTGAAGATACTGTGCTACAAAATTTTCCTCTCTACAACTATAGTACAACCTTCTTTCTGGATCTTTTAATTAATGCTTAGGTAATTATAGTCAGTTTGATGTACTCTGAAGAGAGACAAGTTGAGTAGCTCAGAGAGACTCTTCCAGTTTTGGTGTTTTCTTTTTTCTGTGCTTAAAATGTGCAAGCCAAATTGCCCATGATAATTTATAATTAATATATATTCTATGCTTTCAGTAGCATCTGTACACAAGAAGTATTTTCTGAAACAACTTCCATTTCTCTGCTGTTTTTCTCACAATATTGAAATTTCATGTAATTTTACCAAGAAGATCTTCTGTCCCATAAAAATTACTCCAAGAACTGGGGGAAGAGGTTATCTGCTGAGTGAATATTTTATTTTTACAGTAAATAACTGACTGGAGAGGGAAAGGACACTTGACTCTATCAGTTAGTTCCCTGTAGTTTAGTCTGATTCACGCCTTTAATGTGTTCATGTGTTCTCTCTTTCTTCCCTATAAACCATCTCAGTAACTTATGCCATTGGTTTCTTTCTTAGTATGGTTTGACCTAACAATTTCCTATGTGTTGTATTCTTGAATATATACCCGGTACTGCAACATATACTGGTACTATAAGCTAGGCAGCCACCCTGCAGAGTCAAATCCACTCCTCATTCATCAGGCAGTGACTGTGTAACTCTTCAACATGTAAAGGCTCTTTAAACAAAAACTTGCAATGCCTGAGAGATACATAATGAACCAGGTAATTCCCCACTGATCATCTGGCAATATGTGTACAGTTCTGTGAAGCACTGCAGTGGTGGTTTCACATAAGGTACATAGTGGCAATTATGTAAGAATTAGACACTGCATTAAGTCTGAAGATTTTGTTTCTAACTCCTCTTCTAAGCTGCGTAAGACCATGTCACATACCAGCTCACTCTGTATACACATTCATCTGGCTATGCTACTGGGTCATAACCTCCTTGGAGCAGGCACTAATCTAGTATTACCTACCTAGCAAGGTAGTCCCTGTTCTCTGATGAGGTCTCTAATCAACACCTATATGCAAATACGTGGTAAAGATGATTTGCTAACGGTCATATGGGATATTGCAGTTATTTTCTGGTGTGTGTGGATAGCTGCTGGATAGCTGCAGTATCTTAGTATGTGAACCACTGGAGAATGCTAACTCTTTTTTCATGTTGAGTACTGTGAGATATGCTGCTGGAATTTCCTGTTTACCTTTAACTTTGGGCTGGATTCTGATCCCTTTCACTCTGCTCCTGAGCTGAATAACACCTTGTTCCACAAATGGACCTGTTGGTTCAATGAGGTCTTTCATGGTTGGGAACATACCATTTGACATGACTGAAAGCCTTGGAATCTGGTCCTTAAATCATATTTGCTAGTTGGACTCTGTGTGTGTGTTTGTGCATGTGTCTGTTTTCAAGTATTTTTTACAAGGGGCTCTAGTTTACCCTGCTAGACTTCACTGAAACCTTTCATTATTAGGACTACTGTTGGGTCACAAAGCTTCATAATATTCCTCATTGTTGTTTGTTTCATGCACTGAATTAGAAATTAATTCACTTTCAGATTTATTGGCGTATGCTCCTAAGCTTATACTCTCCATTTAACTTATCCCATGGTATGTGTGTCTCATCAAATGTGACAGATTGGGGTGATTCTGTCAATAATTCATATTTGATATAGAGTAGAACAAAGTTAAGAGAGAATTACAAAGTAATATAATCCCTGTCCCTTTCAAAACAGACAAAGTTGGACTAAAATTGATGCCTTCAACCAAGACACTTAACATTCAAAAGCTAAACCTACCAGCATAGGGAGTAATAGATGCTTGTTTGGAAATAATATGGGAAGTCAGGGCAAAGGATAGCAATTGATGTCTTCAAAAGAAGTCCTCTGGGCCTCACTTTTCATAGGTGAGGAAGCAGCCACAGCTCTCATTAAATTCTACCAGAATCCCAGGTGCTCAATACCTCTGAATTTCAAGCAATTAAGTAGGACATGCAAACTGGGATGTTGTAAGCTGACAACAGTTGAGGCTGCTCCACTTGAAGCTGCTGAGAAAGTAGAGGCTGAAAAGAAAAATACTGAAATCAGTTCTGTGCATGCGTAAGACTCTGCAAGTGTCTGATTTCTGTGATAGTGACTCAGATGCTTTGATTAGTGCAGAAAAATAGCAGTCAAGAAGAGTTTTTAAAGCAGTCCTAAATGGTTGGAAGATATAAGGACTGGAAGCCATTTCTGCTATATCTGGGAGAGGAAGTTTCCCTGCTATATGCCGGGAGTTTGTTCCATGATCCTTGATGGAAAGCTGGGACTCCCACTAAGCTATACGGGCTTTTAGTGAAGCAACTGTTCTTCAGAGAGGGGACAGCTTCAAATTCACATAAATGTCATGTGTGCAGATTGACCTCTAGTGCTTCACCAGGCATCTTCTTGCTACAAATGGTCTTTCTTCTAAAGGCATTTGCTGGAGCTGTTCTCTCACTCATTTGGTCACGACTGAGCTATGGAAAGGAACCTCTGAATGTTCCAGAAAACTAGAAATGTTTTATGACTCTCTGGAGAACTGGGAAAATATAATTTTGCTGCAGTAGAAGCAGGAGCAGAAGTCCTTTCAAATCCCATGAGATCAGTTCTGCCTATGAGGAACTGTCTGATACTGCAAGTTTCTTCTTTATATGATCTCCTGTGGGATTCTTATGCTGTGCTGTGTCTGCAATGTTCTGCAATGCATGATGCCCATCTTTTGCAAGTTAACTAATACCGGATAAAAATGTTCTGTAATTTCCTGTAGCACTCTCTGTTGAGGAAGTTACATTATTACAAAAAGCACCTTGAAAATTTTAAAACTGTAAAGTTCCAGACTCCTGGGCTTTTCCCAGCTCACTGTTTTTCTCAGGCAGATTTAGAAGGATTGGCCCCTCCTATCCAACCAAGGCACTCCCTCCCTGGATCAGCACTGCTGTGCTGAGGCCTCTCAGGGGCTGATTTATGTGCTGACAAAAGCAACCACGTGTAAGGAAGCAGTCTGTCTTCCCAAGCCTTTCTGGAGGCTGAAGGTTTCTGCTGCACAGATGCTGCTCAAGAAAGCATTGTGTAATTCAACTGCAAGAGTCTCAGAGGGTTGGGAAAGCAAAAATCTGGCTAGGACAATCAAGTGTGGTACTGTGTGACCACACGGAGGAAGCTCTAAGCTTTCATGTATTTGTGTCTTGTTAACAAGATATGGCAGTACAGGGAAAAGCACTATGTCAAAAATATGGTAACTGTCTCCTCCTTCAATTAAAATAGGTCTTATCCAAAACTAAGCACTCATCACCTGTTAAAGATAAATTTATCCTGCTGTTTATGTCATATTCCCTTGCTAAATGTGTCACAGAGGCTGTGAAGAAGTCACACGCTGTGGCAAGGCTGGTGTTGATTGACATTTTTCTCCTTAAAGGTGCTGAATGCATGAAGAAAGTACGTTAAAAAAGTGATGATGGTAACTAATGCTTAGGATGGGTGGAGACACTAGGTGTGTGGAAGTGCAGCAGTATTGGAGTTGCTTGCTCATTTTGCAGAATGACCAAAAAAACCCTATCAAACCTGTCACATGTAATACCTTGTACCTCAAAGACCACATTCAGTTTTAGAAGACACGCTGGACTCAGAACTGCAACTTGGTGCTCAATCTGTGTTATTCTCATGGTGGATTTATTTAATGCTGAAAGCTCAGTGGACCTGATGGTTCTTTCCCTTGCACAGCTTTGAGTTGGCAGTTACTCAAGTAAATCCTTGTATAACATTCTTTTTTTGTTTGTTTGTTTGTTTCAATAAATGTAGACCGTAGTTGCAGTAAACGTATTGGGGTTTTGGTTTATGTTTTGAAGTTGGGTCTGATGGAAGTAACTCCTAGCTGTTATTCACACTGCTTTCACTCAGGTGAAAAACTGGAATGAAATTATGAGGAGAAAAGCATTTATCTTCACTGTAGTGAGGGAAAATAAGTGCTTCACTTGGAGTCTGGAAAAAAAAAATAAATCCTGGGTGGAGACTCTAGTCACCAGGTAACAGGAATGCCTGAGAGCAGGCATTTACAGGCTTCCATGAAAACATTGTCCTCTTGCTCCAGTGTAGAAGAGGAATAATTTGAAACACAAAAAGTTGCCATGGAACAGAATTATCACCCACTGGTGAACTTTCTTGCCTCATAATGTATCAGCCTACAAAAGTCACAGCAAATGGTTGAGATACTTTCTGTGGTGATACACCAAGACCATGGTTTTATGACTTACTCAAAAGGTACAATAATAAGCATCTCTCTTGTCTGTCATCTTCTGTTTCACTGTGTTTTCCCAAAAAGGAGGTTAACTTTTCAGAAAAAAGTGAAAAGTTGCAAACAAGAAGAACAAAAAATATTTTCCCAGGGTAGAATATTCTGTTATATAACAAACCAGAAAGATTGCTCTGTGCTGGAAGGGAAAAAAACATACTTGAAGAGCAAGATGAAAACAAAACTCGAAGAAGGAAGTTTTGAATGTATCAATGCAAACTGAGAAAACTGAAGTTAGAGCTGGTAAATGACACACTAGTCATGACACTCTGCTTACAGACTGTGATTCTAAATGTCATATGCTGTAGGTCCTTCTTGCTCCCCCAGTCCACATCGAGAATCCTTTCCATGCGCTGATCATGAATATTAGTCTGCAGCCTATATCCAAACCAAACTGTTCTGGTTTCCATTTTAACAGTTTTACTTATTCTGTGGTTTCAGACTAACTGAACAGACTCTTTCTCTTTGCAATCTGGAAAGCCAGAAATCTCAACCTAATCTTTCTGCCTCTGATGCCTTCCAAGTTTTGATGAGGTTGTTTTATCTCTTACTGTTATTAGAGAGCAGGTCAATGCTGCTCCACTTATTCTGTAGATTTTTACTGCTCTGTGGATGTCAGGAATATTCTTTTTATCTTCTCTTTTCAATGCCCTGTTAATCATATCATGATGCACCTTTTTCAAATCTATAGTTTTATTGAATGGGTTTTTTAATCTTTGCAGAACTCCTAACCAGTCATGTCCATAAAGAAATGAAAAAAACCTGGTATTCATATCACCTGATGTGGTTGGTTTTTTGGGCTCTGCAAAGATTAAAAACACAGTAAGACTTGAGAGTATCCTAGCGGGAATATAGAGGTTGCTATTAATATGTTCTTCTTTTGAACAGAACTGATCTAAGGGTTGGAAATAGAGGAAAAGTGAGTGTTTAAAGCGATAGACAAGCTTGAGATTTTAGATACATACTGCAGAATATTATGGTAAGAAGAAACTGAGAAAATTATGAGGTCCAATACTGAAGCTACTCCTAGGTTCATTTGCATTTCCAAATGCTCATTTTGTGTTTTAGGATTACAATAAAATGATTGAATTGGTGTCAGCCAATGTCAGAATTGGTGGGATGATTTCTCACGTGGTCATGAAGAGTGCTCCATGGAAACTAGATAGATGGCGAAGGAGATTTTAAATGCTTTTTCATGGCAGGCAGAGTTTTCTGTGTCATTTGTCTGGAGTGGCGGCTGTATGCTGCTGTTACTAATGCTGCTTCTGTCTGAGTGCTGCTCTTGGGGACAGCTGCTGGCAGGGAAGGATTGAAGTCCCCAGCTTGTTTTTTTGCCTTGTTGGCACAGCCATTTGGTCACAATTTCTTTCCTCCAAGCCAAGGGTAGTCCTCCTATTTCTTGTGGCTCCTTCATCTGATCTTTACCAGCCATGGGTTTTTCCTGGAAAATATGGTCAACAGCACTGTGTCCTGGTTAAAACATGCAGCACTCCAGAGACTCCACAGAAAAGAAGGACATAGGGGAGGAGGGGTAAGGAAGAGACCGAGTGGGGGTGGGATGTGTTGGCAAGTCCAGAGGAAAGGATGGAGGGAGCAGGACAAGAAAGGAGAGAGAGCTTTAAAGAAGGGAAGCAAGGGATGGAAACACAGCAGGGACAAAGGACATTCCAGTCAGGAATCCTGGGGTCTCCTTTCAGGTCTGGGCAGAGATTTGTCACGCAGCCTTTGGAAAGTCATGTCACGTTCCTGCCTGCAATATGTCCTCAGGAGCATGGAATGTAAGCTTAGCTGCTTATTATTGGACTCCTTATTTACAAAGCTAGGAGAGCCTGTTTTGATCTTTTATTCTGATTCCTTTCACAATGCATGCAGTTGAACTTCCTAAAATTAATTCCTCCTTAAACTGCAGCCTATCTTCTAGGGAAAAAAATCCAGGATTTGTGGGGGAAATTCAGTGTGAATCTTTAAATCCAAATTTGGTGTGTTTTCTGTAGCAGTTAATCATTCTGCCTTTTTTATTGTCTAAATTGTTTTACCTTCAGCTTCAGTAGATATTAAACCTTGATATGTCTTTGTCTCCAGACCAAAAACTCCTCGATTAGCAAATTTTTACTCCTCTTGGGTGGCCGTAATCTCTAACTAATTCATCCCCTTAATGTGTTTTTCACAGAGGAAGACTTGATTTATTTAAGTTGTTGGGTGCGTTTCCTGATACTGCAATTGTTCTCATGGTTCTTCAGTGGTTCACCTCCAGTTTGCCACCAGCTCCCCAGACTGTGGGTCCTGAGGGGCGCGGGTGCTACTGGAGGAGGGCTGCTCCCAGTCAGCGGAGAGCAGGGGCACAGGGCGGCCAGAAGCAGTGCACCTCAGAAAGAGCACAAAGACCTGCTTGTGGGCAGACAGCAGGAAATCAATCCTTTGTGACCGGCTTGGTCCTCGCCTTTGTCAGGCAGGCATGACCGTGGCTGTGGTGGCAGCCTGCAGGCAGCAGGGCTGCTTTCCACCCCCCTGCCCTTGCTGGAGATGCTGGGTATCTCCATGGCTCCCTGGGTCTCAGGCAAGTCGGAGAGGCTTCAGGCTGCCCTGGCACTCTCCTGCAGACTGTGCCTTTGCCCGGGATGGTTTCAGGAAGCAATTTTGCCATCCTGAGGATGGAAAGGCTCTCTTCGTAACAATGTCTGGCTGCTTTTGTTTGGCCCTGTGTATTTAAACATTGCTCTGCAGCTGTTTCCCGCCCACTTTTTTATCTTTCGTCTTCCTACAGATGTCTGCTGATGTTGGAATAAGTATTGTAAGATTTGTTTGACTCCCTCTGTTTTTTTCCAAAATACGTTTCTGAAGTCTGAAATAAGGAACAAAGAAATAAAAATAAAAGATTAGCAGATATTAAATAGCACAAATTACAAGGAGTCTGGAAACAAGCCCCTGCATCAGAAGAATCACAGCCTCCAGGGGAGTTGAGGCTGGACCTGCGTCCAAATCCACATGCTGTGGTTTAGTTTTCAATTATGCGACGGGCCAAGCCAGAAGTCTCATTCAGGGCAAAATGGAACATGAGCTGAATTTGGGTTTGGATCTGAATTTTGTGGTGCGGGTCCATTGACAACTGGCAGTGACAAAATGCATGTATAAGGGAACAAATTAACTGGGTGAGACTTATTACCAGTGAAAAACCCATGCAAGTCTGCAGGAGGAAAATGCAATTCCAGCCTGACTCACAGGGCCAATGTGCAACTGTTCACTGAACGGAGTGGTTTTTACTCACATGGTTCAGTTGTTACAAACATCCTGGACCCTATTCTCCTCTTGCTGCTTTCACATCACTGCAACCCTGCTGACTTCAGTGAATTAAGTGGCCAAAGAATAGGTCTGGGGCATTATCAGTGCCTGATCCATATGAAATAAAAAAGACTTACTAAAATAAAAAATAGTTTACATATTTATTTTGACAGAGGAATACATAAAAATATACCTTAGTTGAAGTAAATATGAAATGGCTGCCAAATGTGCCTATATAAATCTCAATGATCTAATATATTTATTTTCAACATTTAATTAAAAGGGAGAAGTGTTCATATTCCTTATTAGGAAGGGAAGGAGAAGGTTAGATTATATTACTTTTTTTCAGAACAACCAATGATGCAGAAATATCTATTAAAAAAACCAGAATATTAACATCTGTGATGCATTTGCAGGAAATATAATTGATATTTTGGGTTAATTGACATTCCATATCAGAACAATAAACTATTTTTTTTTCTACCTTGCATTTTAGTCTAACTGGCTGTTTTGTTTGAATGACAGGAAAAAAGGCATTAAAAACCAATGTCCATTATTCAATTAAAGGACACATAGTATAGTTTTGACCTACATTAGAAATAGAAAAATTATTCATTGCAAAAAAAAAAAAAGGACTTGCTGCTTCTCTATTCACAACTGACTTGTGAGCTGATCAACGTTTCTGAGAACATATTTTACCCTCCTGTTTGCCAGCAATCTTATGAGAACAAATTTCTAAGAGAGTTTTTCTCTCTGTATATGTGTTGTATATAGTTACATGCTTGGTCTATTAATTCAGGAGGTTCTGGGGTTTTTGTTCCACAATTTGAATCTGAATCTTTCATGCCATAAGAAACCAGTTGTGATGTAAAGATCATTCAGTCATTGTTTTCAGTGATGGGATGGAATTTCCAAAACCTCTGTGCTGTGAAGTTCTGACAGTTTTACCAGTTCAAACCCTTTCTACATGCTTTTTCACAGCACTTGCAATGGCAGATGCTCTGATTTAATTATTAACTCATACTCCAGATACTTCTGTTTTCTTACTTGATAATTTTAGAGTTAAAGACTTATGTCTGAGGAATATCAGCTCTTTTAATAAATTCATTCCATTTAATATCTAGCATTTTTCTAGTCATTTGCTTTTGAAGGCGTTCAGACATCTGCCTATACCTCTGATGGATTTCCAGATTTCACATCCATATGCTAAGGTAGAAATAACATTTGAGGTAAAAAAAAAATTGTTTTCTCATTTTCAAGTTGTAGGTTGTTCATGATCAAATTTTGAATAAACAACAAGCTGCAGCTGTTCCCTTGCTACTTCATGATACTACTTTCTTTTTGAACATCCTTGCTAGCTTCATCATTACTATCAAACAAAGGGAACAAATTAATTGCCCCCTGAAATTAATGCTTACCTGGGAGTGGACAGAACTCAGACAAGATAAGTCTTTCTTTCCTGCCTAATTATTTAACCCATAGTTTTTGGTGATGCTGGACAGACATTTTATCTTTTGTTTTCAGGTTCTCTAAGTTGTCACTTTAGATAGCTTAATTGCAAACCCGATATCATCAAGTTAAACAAAGTGATGCTTATGTTTCAGTCATTTATCGTTTTTCTCCTGGTGAAACCCCCAACTTAAATATTTCAGTCAGCAACCAAGAGGGTGACGAATAATGACTGACTAATGTGATTCATCTTAGTGCCTGCTTCAAATACTGATAGAAAGGAAGAGAGAGAAAGCTGTGTTAATTTTTATATGAGATAGATCTTTGTGTTAAGAGAAAACTTGTCCATGTTCAGATATTTGTATAGATGGTAAGGAGTCATAGTCAAATGGTCATGCCAGGGTGCTGCTATGTATTCATCTTCTCTCCATCCCATCAGTGGGTGTATGAACTGGAGCAGCAATCACAGTTTCTCTATGCTGTTGGTGTGCAAGGTGTTGGAAACACTGCCTTTGCACAAAGCTGGACAAGATAGTACAGTTCAAGACACCTTGTCCTCTTCAATCCCTGTATACTTTGTGCATCCTCTAGTTTGTTGGACAATAGTGCAAGCATGTAATAAATACAGAAATGATGAATATTTGCAAATTGAGCTACTGTAGTATTTGAACAGCTGAAAGTGTCTGTTGCTGTCAGGCCTGCAGAGGAGTTTCTATGGAAGACCAGTCTGTTAGACCATTGCAGCTGCACTCACTCATGATGATGAGTGGATGTTCTGAAACATCCACCACATCAAGGTGGATGTTCTGAAAATTAGCAGAGTTCCATTGCCAATGGAAATCAGGAATTCATTGTGGGGTAACTTAACAGAGGTGTGCTGGCATCAATGGAGATGGACCAAATTATAGAAGCCAGAGGTCTTAAACTACAGTAGTTGCACAGGGTATTTTTTCTGACTTTAAAGTAGGTACTTTAATTATTATGCAAAAAGTCAATGAGGCTGAAATTTCAGTATTTGCTCAACTGTGTAGTAGTTTCTAATGATGCATTTGGAGTTATGATGTTCACAAACTTTGTTCAGATATGAACAAATTCATTCCTTCAATGAATGAAAGCTGTGTTGAGGTAACTGTGTTCTTCATGTCAACCTCCTGTCTAAGGAAACTATGTTTTTGTATTATAACACTCTAATTGTTTACTAGTCAGAAAGTGATTCTTAGCACAATCATAACTTTTTTGTCCCCTGTGTAAATAACTAAGCAAATAACAGCATCTTCTTATGATGGAAGCAACTTAGCTCACTTAATTCTAGATATCTAAATCTGAGCTAATAATCTAGGTTGCTTTTTATAGGCAATGGAAAGGAATAAATCTTTCTAGGGCACAATCCAGTGACCTACTTAGTTGTCTATCTTAGGATGAGATGTTCTGTGGGTTAGAAATGCCTGTTAAGGGAGACCACATTAGTGCCTCTGGTAGCGATGTCTTTCTTTTAGAAATCTGCATCGGATAATGCCCACGGTAGCTCTACTTCTCCAACACTGAAATAATTTTCCTTCAAAGTTTTCATGGAACAGGCTCACACTCCTCTGCTCCCACTTCTCAGCCTTTCTGATTGTATAGATCTACAGCTGCTGCAGCTTGATGCAATTGTGAATCTGTAGCAGATGCATAAATCCGCAGTGGTGTGATAGATGCAGGCATAGTGCCATTTCATGAGCCTTTAGACAGCTTTGGGCACTGCTGATACAGTCATTTCTTTGCATTTCCAAATTGTCTTCAGCATTAGTTGTTCACTTAGAATTTCTGATCAAGCCAGTTAGGTTTATATCTCAAAATACCTCTGTGTGGCTACATTTGCTTAAGCCTGGAATGTATAGTCTTTACATGGAAAAAAAAAAAAAAGAAAAATTGGGGTTCAGAGCCTGCATTTTGCCTTTTTGGTGCAGAAGGCTGATAACAGCAGCTGCTGGTGTCTGTTGTTACAATTCAGGAGCGTTCAGATGGCATGTTAACTCCTGCAGCTTCTGAAGGAGACAAGCCACCTGTGTTTGTCCAATTTAAAAGAAAAAAGCAACCAGAATTGTGCAAGTTTAAAAGTCCTTTGCTTTCCTACCACAGAACTAATAGGGTGCCACTTCAAAAAAACATGCAGGTTAGTTGGTACACTGCATGCATCAAGCCCAAGGGAGCATGCTATGTCATATTATTAAAGTCAGTGAATCTTATGAGTCTGATTCAAGAGTTCCATCTTTCTGACACAATTGGCTTGCTGAAGCCTTCTGGGTGTTCAGCAGAGATTATGACTGATAAGTATCCCTTATTTCAAGCACAGGATGCAGGCGATTATTTTAAAAGTTTCATTTTCATAGAGGTTTTCTGTGACTTTGAAGGTGATCAGCTCACACATGGTGTACAGAGAATAGTTTAATACAATTTAACTTGTAATCTGCTATTTGTTCTGTTCTTTAAGGAATAAAAAATATGGTTACTTCTTGCAACTATGCAAAATTGTTGCATTTATTGGACTGTGTCACCTGGAGTTCTGTCCTGGAAATTAATGTTTACATCTCCTTTGTTGCCCATCTGAGCACCTTTTACCATCAGAGAACTTGTCACTACCTCAGTTCTGTGAATTCTTGCACTTTCCTTTCATGCTAATGATCAGATTTCACAAGGTCTGCAAATGCTATGTAAACTGTGCCCCAAGCCTGTTCCATCAATATAGAAGACAAGTAGCCTAGAGATGGCTTCAGCAGGGTGTACATGCAGTGATATTTCTCTAGTTGTAGTTGCTTTTTTTCTTTTCCATGGTGATTGATCTATTGTTGCTAGAACCCAGAAAATAGAGCTTGGTGTCTAGTTCTCTGGTCTGAGTCACAAATAATGTATTTCCAAGTTGCATCCCACCTGCTTGGGATCTGACATCCTTATTATTCCCCTTTTTTTCCAGCTGATGTCTAAAACCACTTTCCAAGTTGCTGTTTGGGCACAGATTCATGAAATATCTGTGCAGGAAGATCATTCCTGAGATCATAATTTTTGCAATCATCTTATACTGCTCAAATACTTTGTTTTCCATAGGCCATTGGCAATATCTAGAAGGTTGATTGGTGGGTCAATGGACTGATTGCTAGATCTGCCTTATCAGTAAACACTGGATTTATCTAGTTGTTCTCAATCTTTCTGAGCAAGGCTTTGGCATCTGTATATATCTTAAAATCTTAGATCTTGCAGATCTGCAAATACCTGAACTGGAATGATTCAGCTGTTATTGTAACTTGTACCCTGGAGCTCATCACTATAAGACTAGCAAGTGGCAGACCAAGGTTTGAGGCTAAAATCCCTCTTACTGTCCTCTAAGTGCTTTTATTTGCTGATCTAACAGGGTTTTCCCAAAGGTTTAGAGGTTCAAGAACAGAGACAATTTTTTTTCTAAGGTCAGCATTGACATTGTATTCTACAAGATTTACTAGCATCCTATAAATAAGAGCAGTAACAGCATGTGCAATTGATAATGGTAGTTGTCATTTGTCATCTGATCTTCATTTCAGTGACTATCATGGAAAAATAACCTGTCATGCATGGTTATCACACATAAAACAGCTTCTATGAAAATGAACAAAAAAAAAAATTCCAGTTTTTGCACTTCATCTTAATGCTTTAGCTACTCTCTTCCTATGGCCATAATCTTAATTCAAAGAAAAATAGCACGGGAGTTTAGGGCACTCAGTGGTAACAAAGCTCCACTTCTGCTACAGTCTCTTACCTGAACTATTATTTGACTAGGGAAGCTGTTGTGTCTAGTTGCCTGTACTACAGCCCAGGGCTACCTCTACAGCTTTGACTGTCCTCAGGGGCACTGGTTCTACATTTTGTTAAGCTCCTCTCAACTATACTGAGTGACAATTTGTATCCACATGATACATAAGGAACATAAGGATGGCAGACCATACCAAAGGCAAACATAATCCCTTATCTTACCTCTGACAGCTACCAAATTCCTGGGGAAAGAGGCAGGACCCAGTGTCTGTGCAGGATGATTATTTTGTCCAATGTGTTCATTTGACTTCTGACAAATTCTAGACTTCCTAATTTTGTGGGTTTGGATGTTGAGAGCAGATTTGATCTTCACCCAGTGCTATAGATGCGTTACCGAAAAAGCAAACAAAATCTTCTTGCCTCAAAGAGAATTCATGGGTCCTGGGGCATCTTTCTCAAAGTTCTCATCTTATGAAGGAATATTAAACCAGAAGTTTCCTAGAGACCTAAAATTTATATCCAGTCTTTAGAGAATCAGCTATACATTTGATATTTAATGCATAGTTTGCAAGTAATTTATGGCAGGTTTGTCCTGGAAATAAACAAAAAGCTGTAGCTAAAAAATCAATCTATATTTTGGAAAAATATAAGCATAAGTTTTAGTTGTTACCTTCATCAACTTAGTGCTTCTCATTTAGGTTATAACTACCTGGTTGCCTCAAAGCCTCTGCAAATGTTGTTTTGTTTTTGTGCATATAACTGGATTGGCCTCACTAGATTTAACTTCATGTGACTGAATCTATTCATGGAAGATTAGATGACAAATCCTATTGGGTCAATCTAAACCAGATCTGATATAATCATCATTGTGAATGCATCTCTTGATTGACTGTAATGGAGATGACCAGAGTCCTGTTCCCTCAGAAGATATGTATGACAAGCCCAAGAAGACCCAATTACTTTTAATTGTATTTCACCACTAGAAAACATCCTGAATGATCAAACTCATGCATCTTTTGCATTTCTATCTCCCTACAAATATTTCTGAAACCTTCACTCCTGTTTTTAATGAACCTGGAGAAGGATATTGATTAAACTGTTAAAGTATCTAAAGAACTCAATGTCCTTAGCTCAATAAAATATAACCATTTGCTGAGTTTAATTTTAAAGTGCAGCTCTCTCTTTTTTAATCTTTTTTTTTTTTTTAACTTTTCTCCTAGATTGGTGATTGACTAAATGCATATGTACCTCACATTTTCTATCTTGCTCAGTTTGCTATACAGAAGTTATGATTTTCAGAAAGCACCCAATAACTATCCTTCCTTATCAAGTCCACTTAAAACATCTCACTTTTGATGTCACAGTCTCTAAACCCTTGAGTCTCAGACCTGAATCTTGTCTGCCAGGTAATGGCTCTTAGCATTGCCTCTTTCCTTGCCAAACATTTACACACATCTTCTGAAGAAATTATCCATGGAGGTGAGAAGGCTAAGATCTTTTATCCTTGCCTAATGGTAATATACAACAATTATTTGCAGTCACTGAAGAGGGTCCCAGTCTCTTGAACAGGTGTTAGTCTAAAAGCCTGAGGTTTTTGTTTGTCTCTGTTTACAAGGGGTACTTTTTGTAATCATGACTTTTCTGAGGTGGGCATAGATGCATCCACTGTCTCTTTTCACATGAACTGAGACCAGGAACTGCTCTCAGTCTGCAGATCAGGACAAGAGTTAAACCATGAGCCAAGAGGTGAAAAGTTCCCTGTCCTCTCTTCATCTCTTTCTACTGCTCTGGGACTCTAGTGATGACCTGCAATCACTTTGAACTCCACCTGCAGATGTGTTCTGCCCTTCTAAAATAAAGAAAATAAAGAAAAGAAAGAAAAGAAGCTACAGATTTGCCAGCATTTTACTTTTTTTTTTCCTCCCAGATAAAATACAGTTTACATGTTTTATGAGATTAATGTCCCTTGCTTCTGATTACGAGAATCTGATCAGCATATTAATAAGTTAAAAATTAAAAAACCCTCAAACTATGCAACAGCTGCTATTTTTCTGCTGAATCCATTCAGAGTATGTAATTTTTTATGAGATATTTATTGTAATAGAGAGAGGGATTTGTCTGAGATTGTATATGTGCACGTGTGTGTGACTTTGAGCTAGCATTAACACAACCAGTTATATTTCTTCTACATAATGCATGAGGGCAGACAGAGGAGCATACCCATTGTGTTGCCTGGTGGAAAGCGTGTAGAGCAAATTGTAGTTATTCTGGTGGGACAGTGTGTGGGTGGAGGCAGCTTTGTCAAGGACTGGATGTGTCAGTGTGTGGCAGTAAGGAAGAGCAATAGACTAAGGTCCTATTCTAGATGACATACCAGTGAATAGCCCATAGCTCTTGCTAGACTGAGTGCCAGACTTGGGGTAAATACTGCAAAGATCTGAGGAAGGCCTATGCAGTTAGAGTTTGAGGATCAGCTCAGTAGATCTCGGACATATGGTTGTAATGTGGTAACCATTTTATCTGAAATGGATTTATGTGGTCTGCATATTTGCAACAGGTACTTGATCCGTCAAGAAATAATTTTACTTCCCATATTACTAAAAAAGGTGCAAAGAGGCCCAGAGTTTTAAATGTGATCTGCGGGTAGAATTATTTTTTTGACCTGGTCTTTAGAGATCCTGATCCTGGAGTAGAGGAAGGTTGTTGAAGATATTGGAGTTCTCTTTGAAGCCAGCAGGACTCTGAGGTACTCAGCATCTCTCAAGCTCATTGTGCAGCAGCTGATACACCTTTAGAAGATAACAGCCACACTGTAAATGCAGTGAAGTGGTCAGTTCATACATGTGCACTTTAACAGCTACATTGTCAAGCTGAATAGTTGTGCCTCCTTCCTTCTCTTTTCCTCCCCTGAAAAGAGTCAAGGAGAATGGAGAAGTGGATTGTGGAAGACATATAAATTGAATTCCTATACAGAGTTAAAATAGAAGACTATTTCATCATGATTGAAAGTTAATTCACTGCGTTGCTGTAGAAACCCTGGCAAATGCATTAACCTCAATGCCCAACTATTGCATTCTTCTAACAGCTTTATTTTTAATAGCTATTTACTTAAGAACATGTCTCAGCTGTGTTACCATATACTTTTGTACTTGTTCACAAAGAAAGGTATTATTTCTTCTCAGGTAGGTTGTGCGAATAGCTCAACTTACTGCTGCCAGGAACTTCTTTAATTCCTAAATGGCATATTCACTGGATGTGTCTACTGCTACTGCTGTGCAGTATGAACATCCACTGCTGCATGATCAAGCATTCTTTTCTGCAGTACTCAGAACAAATCACGACATAGGTCTACAGGAATCTGAGATTTCAAAGAATCCTCCTTGTGGGATTTCTACCCTTGCAGAAGACCAACAAATGTGTAAACTGGGGAGAGGCCATAAAGTTCTGATGTTTTGTTTTGGTGAGATATTCATACCTCCACTTGTCTTTCTCCTCTCACCAGCCATCCCCACCCAGGAGTGTTGTTGCTGGTTTGGTGCCAGAATACATGATCCCTCCACAGAATTTTAAAAGGCAATCTGGAATAGGGTTTGTGTCAGCTGTTGCTTAAAGAAATTAAAAACAAACTTGGATCTTGAATACTATGTTGTTCCTCACACAAATGGATTGTGACCTGGATATACTTAAGGGTCTGTAAATTAGAGCGGGGTTAATTGCTGATGATAAACAAAACTAAACATGGACTTGGGAGATTGCAACCTCCTTTTCCTCTTCAGATTGCTCAGAACCTTTGCACACATTTGCCCATTGTTTTGTGTGGCCCGATGGATTGACTACATGTCACTGTTGTCTGACTCTTGAATTGCTGTAAGGGCCCAGGCTAAGGGAACAACCCTGGAAGCACACATCTGTCTTAGCCTGTCCTAACACCGGGTGAATTTTCAGCACCTTCCTGATTCACCCTGTAATTGCAATAGACAGAGAAGATGTGATCAAGTCATTTGACCTTAGATTCTCTGGATGGCAGTAGATGATGGAATTAGGAGGTAGACAGATAAGATTAGGGAGTTACTGGGATATTTTAACTCTTTCTAGTGTCTACCTGAAGAATTGTCACTAAAATTAGAGCTTCATGACATTGTCTAGATTTGAGATTCCTTAACATATCTTTTCCCATTGTTGCATGTGTGCCGTGAAATGACGAGCAGTGTCTGTGGCAAGGACATGCCATTTTTCAGTCTGATTTATTTAATTACTTCTGTGTCAGGGCTCTGGCTTTACAGGATCCAAGCCCTGAACAGTGCAGTCATGATCTTCTGTCAGTCATGCTTCAGCTCCATTGTCAGAGGTCTAGTATAAGGCTGAGGAACCTAATCCCAGTGGTCATTTCTTAATTGCTGTGCCTTGCCCCATATGCTTGCTAATTGTATTTACCGGTTCTCTATCAGTTCTCCATTTTCTGTCACCTTTCACCCTAGTCATAGTGAAAAACAAGCCGGTAATTTTGATAACTCAAGTTCTAATTCTAAAGCATGTGATTGGATTTCCGTAATAACCTCAGTGCCAGGGCTGCTGGAAAAGTGCCAGAAAGTCTGTTCCCCTGCTGGGTCAGTCAAGAATTGCTCTGGGTTCTTTCCCTACATTTTCTGATCACAAGCTCAATACAGAAAGAGAAAAAGCAGGATGAAGGTTTTTCTGAAAGACTCAAACTTCTGCATGTGTCTTGGGACTATGTCCTGGTATTTGAATGTCAACAGGCAATGTATCACACCCTTATACCTCTGTTTGTAAAAGCTCATGTTAGTCTGTAGCAAAGGAATGTTATGTATTTTCTTGATAAGCTGAAGAGTAGGGAAACACTTCTTTAAAAAAAAGAAGGATTTAATTTTATGACAAAATAAATTTCACATGCAGGTCTGGATATTTTTGTTCTGGTCCTCTAGCCAAACTTTTTCTCTTGCTGTTTTTCAGCTCTAGTGAGTACCTCTGAATGAAAGCTGAAGTGAAGTTCACGTATCATAGATGTTGAAACCAATGAGCTGAGAGAGACTGGGTAAAAAAATTGGAAGTGGCAGAAAAATAAATAGTTGTATAATGCGTTATGCTTCTGTCTTCCACAGAAAAGTTTGAATAGCTACATGATATTGTATAATCAAGAAATAATGCTGTCCTCTGCAGTCTTTATGGTACATTGCTAAATATGTAACACAGACAGAAAGGAAATTCTCTATGTTTTCACAATGTTATCTTTGCTGATCACCCCCTCCCTGGAGAACTTATCAAATGACCACAGAGGTTATGGAGATTTCTTCTTTCAAATGATTATAGTTCATATCTGTAGCTTCTTTGCTTTTGCCACACATTTATGTCCCTAGAAACCTGAGATGGGCACTGGAAAGACCTTCTTCTACTTATGCTTTGCTTTTTTTGGACTCTGTAGGATATCCTTAGAAATGAGACACTCTGCACTGTATCCAGCTGTATTTTCCTCCCTGTTAGCTTGGACAGAGTTCCTAGTTTCCACACAGATATACATAAATATGCACTTAGATATCTCTGTCTAGAAAATCTGCTGTCTGCTGTTAGGAAGAGTCTATGACAGGTTGCCATTTAAGTGCAAAATTTTTACAGACAAGATACTCACCCAGGAACACTACAGATACTTAGTGAGGAAAACTCACAGTTCAGTAGTGTAGACACCCCCTTTTTGAAAATAGAAGCTCACTTGCCAAATTCTACAAATAAATGGTCATGACTTGGGAGTGGGGGAAAACATTATTATGACGAGTCAAATGACAAGAGCAATGTCTTTAGTTCATAGCTGGTGTGTATATGTTACACAGGCAAAAACACAACAGAGGGACCACACAGCAGGAAGACAATTGCCGGGAAAAATACATAGATGTGCCCTGCAGCTGATGAGTAACAGAGGGTCTTTTTATTACAAGGAAAACACATGCATACTTTTTGATCACCATTGAAGTAATTCTTGCTTGTATTTAATTAACAAAATGTAAAGCCTCTCAAAGAAAAGATATGGGAGAAAGAAGAGACAGTTTGAGTACAGGACTGAAAAAAACTCAGGTCTGCCCCTCAGTTTCTGTCAGCGGTGATTTTTTAATACCTTGGTGTCTCAGTTGCCCAACCATAAAATAAGAATATATGTTTCTTCTCTGTATTTGGTTTGAACACATCTGAAGAGGAACCTAATGTGATTTCTAACCACTGGGTGCATTTAGTTCCTAGCACCACAGGGACATGGCCTCAAATGGGGCATTCAGGTTTCCTTAATACAAATGCTGATGCCATATGAGCACGGATATGTTAAAGAATTGAATCTTTCCAAGAGAAAATTGTTTCCCTGCTTGTACTAGATCTGAAATGTATTCTAAATTTTGTATTCCTGTTAGTACATGATGTCATTTTTTATTTCTACAACTCCAAAACATCCATGGGAAAGAATATTCCTCTCGACCCAAAATCATGGTAAGAAAGGGTACTAGTGTTAGGTACCTACATGCCCTGGTGATACAGGGTTTCATCATACAGAAGCCTGGGTTCTATATGACACATGGGTCATACTACACATGGGTTTCTGAATGTCCTCTCTCCCCATCACACATCAAGGTGCTGAGGCCACCATCATTTTATGGAGGAGAAATAGAGGCACAAGGATGCCAGAAGATTTGTCCAATGCCACAGGAAACAAATGGGGCAGGAACTTGAACTTGTTTCTCTCTAGCCCAGAACCGCACCAGCTGTGGCCAGACTCTGACCTATTTGACTCACAGCCAAGTGCCACAGGGCAAACACTGGACACCTACAAGAGGTGACACTTTTTCAGGTCAGTGACAGGAAAGCGGTGGCAGTGGCTCTAATGCAGGGTGGGCCTGGGCTGAGTATGCAGTACGCTTTGTCTGCAGCCCAACAGCACTGGCCTCAGCAGCTCAATTTGTCCCAAAGCGGGGAATTGAGGTTACTCAGTAGCCCCATCTTCTGCACAGCCTTTACATGTGACAGTGATGTACCTTATACTATAGGATAACAGCAAGGTCTTGGCAGGGGAGCTGTCATGAGGTTGCCTGCCAGCCTAATGTGGCTTAAGAGCTGCAGGTTGAGTCTGGCTATTTTCCCTGCAATGTGCAATGATATCATCTGTCCCTTTTACCTGAGCCTCTGCCAGGTAGTGTAATTCTCACCTAGGCTTCACATCAGTATGTCCCTTAGAAAGCTGCAGCTTGTATCCCATATTTTTTCATGGTTTGGGATAGGCCTGCGGCTTCTTGTGCTAATTTGGTACAGTGGGGATTGCCCCAGCTGCTGTGTGATCGAGATTGCAGCTGCAGTTGTCCCAGATGATCCTAAGGATATGGAAAAGACAGTTTCTCATCAGCGTGTCTTTTACAGGTGTCTCATCCATGGGACTACATTTGCTGTTCTGAGCTGGTGGTGTGACTGCGGTTTGGTTGAAGCAATGGGCAGAGTGCTTCCTTGTGGTTTCTGGATGAGATGGAGCCAGCTGAAAATTACAGTTGAATCCTGCACAGACCATGCCACAGGTAAATCTTATCCATCATAAAGGAGAAACAGCAGCTGTATGAATTTCAAACTGTCAGGAAAAGCAGTTGCAAGTAAATTACACACTTTTCTTTTTGACTGATTTCTTGAGTCTGTAATTCCTATCTTTCCATGCTCTGTCAACCTATTTCCTTATGTCACCACTGGGTCTGAGGTTACCTCTTTCTTGATCTCTCTTAAATTTCCCTTCTCACTTGCCAGGTACTTTCCCTAGTGAGAAGGTCACGCCTGGTGATACTGAATGACCAAGGTGATACACAGCTAGGTACCTGAGGCCAGATAATTTAGAAATTCATGAACCTCTGCTCAGGGTTTCCCTTTCTGATCCTGTCCTCTTTCACACTACCATGTTTAGCTGTTTAGAGAAGGATTCATACAATTCAGTCATGTCCAATTGTGCATGGTTACTCAAACATAAGTCTTCACTGAATAACGAGATGAAACAATAAAAACTTGAAATAAAGATAATCACTTTGGCACTTTGGGAGAATCCGGCTGCGTACAGTTTATGAAATTCACTGTACGTTTATGAACTGTCTGTTTTTATGCCTAGTCGCTGTCTTCGCCTGTGTAGTACTTGTGCTTCTTGTGCTAAGGAGTCGGGGAGCGGCGCCTTTGGCTCTGTCGTTGAAAGAGGCAGTCGTTAAGGACTATTAGGCAGTGAATAGGCAAGGGCCGGGCAGAACAATGGAGTGGCTGGAGCCTCGGGAAAAGCCACTTCTCTCCAAGTGCTCCGCAGGAGGCCAGAAACGGAGGAATTTTCCCAGCAGCAGAACAAAGAAACCAGGTGTTGGTATTAGGGCTTGCTGCCTCAAAGGGGGCCTTGGAGGAAGATAAGAGAGAGTAGGAGCCGGGGGACCAGGAAGGGCAGGGCGGGGGTGGGTGGGAGTGGGGAAGCAGCAATGGAAGATGCTTCACTGGTGCAGGATCTGGCTGCGGGAACTACCAGGTTCAAAAGAAAGCCAGGGAGAGGAGGGGGAAGCTGCAACACACACTCATGCCCACACTCAGCGTGGTCTGGGTGAGCTGCAGGTGAAAGTTCCTGCCATCCCGCAGAACTGGGATCCCAAGTCTTTCATTAAGGAACACCAGAGGAAGGAAGTCTTGTGGATTGGTGCCTCCTGCTTCATGTAGATCTTGTGCTGCCAACATGGAGGAGGAGGTGACTTTAGGCAGGTTCTTGCATTATCCACGTATTGGCCTTCAGCTAGCACATTCCCCCCAGGCTGGAACTTCTCATCCTGAGTCCCCCCAGTCTGCATCTCCAGAAAAGGGAGCTGTGTTTGACTGAACCTCTGCTGGAAGAAAAGCAGGTGCAGTGGGCGTGTTGCTGCCCATAAAACTCATGGGAATGTCTGGCTGGTGGATAAGTGTTTGTTTAGGGCAATGCAACCCATCGCTGTCGTAAGGCAAATTCTCTAGCATGTTCTAGCACCTTACATTCAAGTAGTACTTCTGATCCTAAAGGGCTGAAGGCAGCACAGATTCAGCTGACCAACAAAGTGCAGTGAAACTTCCTCCTGGCCTGATGTGGCAATTGCTGGAGTGCCTTCCCTCCCACCAAGCAGATTAGGATCATGTGAAGGGTGTTATGTTGTTATGGGACTTAACAATTAATTCAGGCAAGGAATTGTTGCCCAAATTGGAGTTAGGCTAATTGAAACAACTGAGAACACAAGTACACTCCATGAAAAATTCAGCAAGATTGTTAATGATGAGAATTAGTGGTGAACCTGTTTTTTCTGCTTTATCTGAAAGACTTTGTCTCAAGCAACCCCAAGACATCTGGTGGGACGATTAATTCAGATGGTACCCTGCCCCAAAGGTATGCCTAACGGGTGATATCTGACAAGATAAGACTTGTCTTTACCATGGCTGCAGAGTTTTAATCATTTCTGCATGAGCATTTTAGCTCAGGAGTATATTCATGTAAGTGTTTTAAATGGTCTCCAGATGTTGTAAAGTCACTATAAAAAGATAAAAACCATCTACAGATTTTAAGAAAGGCCACAAAAGGGCAGAAGAGGAAGGCAGATATTGGGACTCTTATCAGTAATAAGAAATGTCTAAGTGCCTGTGCAGAGCAAAGGAGTATTACTCCTACTCTGTCTGAAACCCATGGAAATGCTGCGCTCTGGATGTGGTGACAAGCCTCTATCTCCCTACCTACTCTATTTACTGCTTCCGTCTCTCTTAGAGAATGTGAATCATAATCATCAGCATTTTTTTGCATTGTATATAAAGTAAAAGCAATAACTCAATAACAGAAAACCTTGAGCTAAGGGTGTTGTTTTTGGGACTGTGTTCATTTTCCTTCAATGCACGAGCTGTGCGTTAGAAACTATTCCCTCTGGCAACCCATAAAACAGAAATTTCTCCATTTTTTCCACCCCAGGAAACATTCTGTCAGCAATTCACTTGCAGTGTTCATCTATGAATATTGAGATGGCGCTTTTTTTTGGTCTCATTCCTAATGTATTAACACAAGGTGCAGTGAGTATCTACAGTATACTGCAAACTGCGTGAATAATTACAGTGTGAACAACAGTAAGACCAATCAGGAAAACACAGAAGGTTGGAAAGAAATTTTTGATGCACAACAGGTCCTGTGACATTCTGATTTATTCTACTTCTGTTCTACTATTGTCAGAAAGCCCATTAGTTTTAAGGCCGTGGCCATGCATAGTTTAGCATTTCTGCATGTTCTTTGAGTCCATGGTGCTCCAGGTTTCAGCAAGTGTGCTCTTGTGCAGGGAGATCTGGGCATACATTGGTTGCTACAGTGATATCACAGATGCTTGAGACATATTTGACAGGTGTGGAAACAAGGTTTACATGTTCAACACAGGGGTCAGTGGTGCCCTAAAGCTTGCTGCTGGAGGTTATGGGTGAGGACTGCAAGAATTCATGGTGCACCTGCCAGCTAAGCCAGTTTTAGCTAATGCTTTGTTGCAGCTTCTATATGGGAAGAGTGTGAACACTACTGGAGAACACGTCTCAGTGAACAAGTGAAAACTCCTTAAGCTGCAATAACTTGACTGTGACTTTTTTATCCATACCTCAAGGTAGGAGAAGATGAGTCAGGAGAAGACAGGAGAATACAAGGTATCAGTGTATCCTTAAGGGAGACCTCCCAGAGCATCAGCAGCTTGGGCGGTATTTGTGGTCTCCAGGCTAAGTTTTAAGGAGAAATGGAACTTCCATGCTGAGTAACTTTAATGCATTAAGATGGAGATTAGAGAATGCAAGAAGTTATTTGCAGGAACATGTGGTAGACAGAGAAAGACAGATAATATTTTTGATGGAGTCAAAGCAGTGACCAATCACTTAAGAAGGCTTAAGAGCTGGGTTATAAATGTGGTTAAGACTAGATGCTTGTTCTCCCAACAACTAATGGGACATTGCCAGGAGAGGACTTGGATCTCAAAGTTACCTACTTACCTACTTTTTCTTTTCTCTTTTTTTTTTTTTTTTTTTTAAATAATGGAACAGCATTCTTTTTGCTTGGTTTCTCATTTCATAACTCAGAGTACAGTCTGTATTTTCTTCTTTTTTTTTTTTTTTTTTATCGTGACCACAAAACTAGAAAGATTTTTTTAATGAAAAATGAAAACTGTTTTATTCCTTCTTGAGCTAGGGCTTCAAGAAAATGTCAAGTGTCATGAGATTCATGATAAAAAGGATAGCTTTGGCAAAACATATAAACATATTTTTTTTGTGCTGAGCACAATAAGCTTGTTTTATTTCCAGGTTTCATCGGCTTTCATGGAAATGTTGTTGGATAACTATTCAGTATCAGGGCTGTCATCCTTCTGATGCAAGGAGCTGCTGCTTTCAGAAGCCTTCTGTTGAAGCAGTCTGCCTATTCCAGCATTGGCATATTTTGAAAATGGCTGGTCTCACAGTCTCTCCTCTTGGCCACCTCAACGTATCGCCAAAAAAATGCCCACCTCTGCATTGAAACTATTGGGTGCCATAAGTCTTCTATTAATGTACAGATTTAATCACAGAGTAAGCACTATGTTTTGGGTGCTGAGGAGTTTTGAAGTTCTGCACCCTGGTGAGAAAATTAGTTTCAGTATCTATCGCTGTTTAGGTGACAGCAAAATTTTCAGAAACAGAAGGGGAGGGAAAGAAATCAATGAGCAGAAATGATTAAGCACAAGCATGTAATACCAGGAAATAGTTGCTTTATCCATCTGCATTCTTAACCATCATTCATCACAATTAGTTACTATGCAGTACCTGCAACTATAAATAGTCGTCATTTGACCTTTTCTGCAGCTGTTGAGCACAGAATATGCAGATAGACCTTTGAATGCTTCCACATGTTTCAAGTGTGAAACAGTACACACTCTTGCACCAGACTAGCAGAAGACAGCAGTAGTCACTTATAGGGATAGTCTTGTGATGCTCATGGGGTGAGGAAAGGCACTTCACCTCTACCAGTGCTTTTTAGGCAATGTGTCCACAGGGGGTACAGGTCTGCTGAGGTTAGTGGAATGACCACCTCAGAGAAGCTGTGTGAGTGAACAGGGCAGTACTGAGATGATTTTGCCCTTCCCTCCCTGCAGGCCCCTGCATTTTGATGCACACTTACTGCTCAAAACTAGCATGATCGCACAGGGTCAGTACTGCCTTCCTGCCACTGAACCTCATATCTTAAAGCTGCATCTAATCTTCCCACTCATAACAGATAGCATTCTGTCTGGGAGGAGCCACAAAAGTTTCTAAAGAAAATTTGGGTTTAAGGGCTTCCAAAGATTAATTCAAGTTAGGTGATTCCCTTTTATGTCCTGGATTCAGACTCTGTAGGACTAGGGTTACTCCAGCTAACTCAGGCTGAGGTTGCAATGTGGTAAAAGTAAGTGAAAAGTACTTCACATCCATATGCTAGTCATCAATATATGGTAGATTTGCAATCCAGTTTCTCCTGTGATCCCTTGATTAAAATGGCAAACAATTTCACCCAGGATTAATTGAGATTCCCACACATGCTCCTGCACATTCCCACTCACATGCCTTCTCTTGGTAAGAAATTATGGATTCATGCTTTACACTTGGAATGATTCTCAGAAACTGAAATGGATTTGACTGGTACAAGGCTACTTGTCTGTGATGAAATAGAGAAACAGAATCATCTTGGGCTACAGTCTAACACCATGGTCAGTTTTTCCCTAGGATATTTTTGCCTCTTAATTTTTAAACAAATTAAACAGCCAAACAGAATATTCTCCCGCCTACAGACATTGACTAAATCCAAGCAAATGTTTGCATATATGTTGGTTAAGTTTTCCATCTCTTCTGCCCTTTCACTTCCCAGATGCCTCTACCATCTACCATGGTGCAGATTTTCTTTGCAACTTGTGCCAATAAATGCTCTAATAATACATTGTGCAAGCATTTGCCACTACAAGAGTGCCCTAAAGTTATTTTTAAACTCCACCATATGAAAGGACATCTAACTGCTAGCACTTGTGCTGCAGTTCACTGGTAGAAAAATATGTGCACAGATAATGGCTGGTATTAAATTGCATCTTGCAATTTAGCTGGGGCTGCACTTAATACATTCTTTGAAATAGATATGCATGTGTGTGCACACCATGTGTTTTTCTTGAATGTGAATGGCGAGGTCCATACTAGCGTATGATGCATTAAGCAGTAAATGGGCAAACCTCAGTGAAATGTGTTGTGGGTGCTGAATTAGGGTGAAAGCTGAAGGAAACTCTGTAGGTGTGGGATTTAGGGAGAGAGGAGGTCCTTGCGTGTGCCCTTCGCTCTTCGGAGTGGTGTTAACTGTAAATTTGAATGTGAAAATGCTTTAATTCTGTATGCACTAAAAAAAAACCTAAGGAGTCCTAGAACTAATATGAAAGCTCAAGTACCTTAGCAATCACACAAATTTCACTAAAACACTCTCCTGCTTCCTCCACTGTTGCCTGTTTCACTTTTTCACTTGAAGAGCACTCACTTCAAATCTCTCCTGAAAGTGTAAGGAGATAGTTCTGCATTCCTGTTCAGTCTGGGGCCTCTCGGCTGTGCCTGCAGATGTGTGATACGGTGGCTTACATGACACTGATATATGTCCAATATGCACAGAGGAGACATAGCCTATCCATTTGTATAGGGCACAAAGCAGCCAGTGATTTAACAGCGTTCTTACCATTACTTATTGATGTATCTGATTTGCCAGGTTCTGAATTAATTTCATCTTTCTAAGAAAAAGTCTGTATTTGTCTTTGGAATTATCACCATGAAATCATTCATCTTTTTAAGAGATATCCTAAATGTAGGGCATTCTTACATTTTTACTTGATTATCTTTTGTACTAACATTGTTTTTGTTTTGTTTGGGTCATTCCAGCTCCTTACTACCCTAGACAACCAAGACTTGTCTGTAACATATTTTGCCAAGGCCTTCCACCATAATACATTAAGATATTCTCTGCCAGTGGTGAAACATTCACTGCAATTGCTCTTGTTTTCTAGCTACCAAGAGTGATGCTCTACTTTTATGTGCCTTTAGAAAAGGAGTGTAATGAATCCATCCCAAAAGCTTGCATGCAAATGTCAGGTTTTCCTGTGTGATTATGCTGATGTTATTACAAGAAAGCCCAGCAGCCCTCGTCACTGATCAGAGCCTCATTACATCTGTGCTCTGAACACATAATAAAGACATTGCAGACAAAGCCTTGCAGGGCTCAGAGCGCTGGTGTCCTTTAGGTAGTGTTTCCATACTACTGCTCCATACTACTACTGGGCTGGTTGGGGCCCAGATGCAGAGACATGGGCTCCGAGAGCTGACCCTGTGTTTGGCACTGTGCAGAGACCCCTTCTACCTGCAGGTGTTGTGCAGGTGCAAGGACAACCTTCTGTGTTTTGTTGGAGGGCTGTGTTAGAAGTCTAGCTGAGCCTTTTCCTCAGCAGCCTCTTTGCTTCCCCCACTAGCAAACAGTTGGTTTGCTTTGCTTTGAAACATGGTTCACTTTTACATTTACATTACAACAGAACAAATGGAGCTGAATGATCCATCTCGATATGCTATGCTGCACTGGATACAGGGAGGTGAAATGGCTTGGAACACCCCCAACCCTATTTCTGTGTGTTGAAATCTCTGACTGTCTGATAGCAGTGGTATGAAGTTGACTCCCTGAGCAGCAAAGATTGATTTCTCCTTTGAGTAGCCATATTCTCCACAGAAGTATCCTTTCCAGTTATGTTTTGAAAGTCATCAGACATGCTGTTATAAATGATCACTGAAGATTACTGGAGATGCTGCAAAATAATAGTGAACCAAGCAGCATCTGTAATTTCCACTGCTGGTTTGCAATCATCACTCAAAATGAACCCTATCTCAGTTGTAGGGCTAAACTTTTTTCCCCTCCTCTTTACTGCTGAATAAAACAGTTGAAATATATACTGTCTCATGAATTTTTATGCAAAAAGCTGAGCTGCAATCTACTGTACCAGCCGCTAGCATTCTTTGTGAAGACCAAGACTAGCTCAGAAAATACTGGAGGGAAGTCTACATTTCCAGTTACTCTGAGCCTGTGTTACAGCTCAAGTGACTCTGAAATGTATATCTCTGATATTCTTTCTTCTTAATTCCCTCAATATAAGCCAGATGCCACTTATGCACAATATTTATCACCATTCCAGTTTGTTAATAGAGGTTTTACTGTTTTATGAGTGTGATCACCTCCATAGCCCTTGATTCTTGTGAGTCACTGGTGTCATAAATACCCTCAGTGAAAAGAACGGACATGAATCAATTTTAATGGAAAATGAGGTGTGATACCTATATTCTTCTATCTCTTCAATACATTGAATTGTCTTGTGATAACGCCTTAGGCCTTACCTGTGGTAAAGTACACAAGCTGCTGTATAAGTGTAAGACCAGTGGCTGTTAAGTTATGCAATCTTAAATGCTTCATTAGAGGACATGGTAAACCTTCCCGCAGACTTGAAGATGTGCCAGTATTTCTGGCAAACATTTAGATATTAGTTCAGATGACAAATTAATATGTGTGCTTTTACTTCACATGTTGTGATCTGGGCTTGCTACAGAGTTTTTGGAAATAAACTTATCACACCTGGTTGTTAAGAAAGGGAAGACAGGTGGCAAAACTCCAAAGTCCATTCCTAAGTTCCCACAATGAAAACTCAGGTGTTGCCAAAGGCAAAACCAGAGAGGAATGTCAGTGTTAGGAGATTGTCTTTTGATTTTGCATTACAACCATACCAAAGGCATTCTTTGCACTTCCCTCATTTTCCTTAATAGAAATTTCATAGAAGATTTAAGGGCCATTGGGAAGAGAAGACACCGCCCAGTCATACTCATGGCATAGAGCTTTCTGAAGCCCATGTTGTGACAATTAATTATTTTTTTTTTAAGTCTAAAGAAACTCATCACTATCTACACTAGCCACCTCGCGTCCTGGGACACAAACTGCACATTCTTTTGAAACAGGTAGGGCAGTTGGTATTCAGATCAAGAGGCATAGATGTATTTTACTCTTGACCTCAGTGAAGAAAGAAAGGAAGAAGTATTGGAATAGGAGCAATCTTCTAAGATAATCAGACAGTTTTTTGCACCTGATTCTCCAATTGCTTTTTTATAGACTTCATGGGAATATCTTGTCAAAACCTCCTTGTTTTTGTGTGAAACTCTGCACTTCATTTACTCTGCTACATTAGTTCACACTGCTGGTTAGGCTATCTTGACTACTTCCCTTTATTACTGTACTTTTCTGGTTATCCTGTAGTAGCCAAAACAGCCTGGGAACCCAAGATACTCTTGTATGAGTATTTAGTGGGTTGCATAGCCAAGAAGCATGCGTGACATGACTGCTCTCGGGCAGTTGCAGTGCTGGAGTTTTAGCTGGTGCATCTTTTACACCTTAACTTTTCTGATCGCCTGCAGAAAGCCAGAAGCTGCTGAGCTGACTAATCCAGGTAGTGATTAGTTTCCCTAAACCCTCCAAATGGGTTGAATTAGCAGCATGGGGCCCAGAAAACTGCGTGACATGGACACAGCCTGGTGCAGTCCTTTTCTGTTACCATCAGTCTCAGGTGGAATGCACAAGCCCTGGAATATGTCCCTCATGTGCAGAGCCAGTAACTTACAGATCTCCACCTATTATCTGTTTGTTGGCGAGAGTATCCCACTGTGATTAACAGGGGGAACTCAAAGCTGCTGAGCTATATTCCATGCTCTTCTTTCAACGTGCTATGTGATCTTAGAGCTAGACTTATTTTCATATAGATGATAGGCACTTCAGTATGTTTTTGAAGCCTACCAATTGTTTGACTCCTCTAAAATTAGGTGTCCTATTGCACTTGTCTAGGTGCTGAATTTTTACGCTTATGCTTCAACATTCTTTTTGAGAGCTCTCATTTTTAATGCTAATGACTTGATTTCCTTACTAGCACAGAGGCTTGATGTGAAAACCCTTACCTTCTTCACAGGGATACAGAAAATGGTAAATTTTGAAATAAAAATGTGGGTTTTATTTGTGTAATTTGGTTTCAGTTCAGTGTCAATGCTTTCACTCGGATCAAATTTAACAATACCTCATTCACAACTTAGCTCCAGCAGCACCGGTGGAGTCTGTTTTGGCTAGCCATCTCTTCTCTATAGTTTCTATAAGTGTATTGGTTTTGTGAAACTACAAAGTGTGCAACATTTCCTACAAAAATTAAAACAAGAATTTCTGGCTGCATATGACAAATCATGCATGATACCAAAGCAAAATGATTTGTACTGTCTATTCTCAAAAGTTATTCCCTCTTTTATTTACTTATTTTTAATATTCTGTGGAAACACATTTTTGTGAATTCTGAACCACATATTCTTTAAATGGGCTTGTAATGAGATAGCTCTTTTATATAAATTTGTGAACTTCACTGTCAATTCAGATCAATAAATCCTGAACCAATTGAGTTTTTTAATATAACTTACTGAATAAGAAGAAAGTACTATGGATTTGATTGCTTCCTCCAGCTTTTGAAATGTAAAGAACAAACATGGTATCAGAATAAAGATTTTTTTCTCTCCAGGTTAGGCTTGTGCAGTATGTATTTAGTCATTCCGGCTGATTCATAGCCAGCGGTTTGCATCTTCAAGAGCAAGTACAGGGTGTTCCTTCTGAGATACAATGACCAGTTCTGCAAACACTGCTTAAATGATATCTCGCCATAATATGGCAGCTCCTGCCAGCAACTCTGTAAGTTAGGAGTTGTATCAGCATTTCCATTATAAATATAACATTTACACTACTACCACCTTCCTTGATTTATTTTGTGCTCCTGCACTATAACACAGAATCACTTTTGCTTTGTTCACTGCAGCTATACAGTGCTGTATATAGGGCCGAGAGCTCGAGGGATTTTTCTTCAAGTGCTCCCAAATCTCTCTCCTGCACTATAAAGCTTAGCGTTGCCTTTTCAGCAAATATTGATGCTTTTTATTCTTTGCTTCAAGACATTATTCTGTTTATATGCTGTGTACCTGGACGGACGTGCATTTGCAATTTACCAGTACACTTGCTGAAGGTGCTTTAAATCCTTTCATGTATTATCTACCTGGTCAGTTGGAAGGAACAGATGTCTTTCTGTACCAAAGACCATGTTCTGGTCTGTTCCTGGTTTTGCTACTGAGTCAGGACACAGGTTCCAAAGCATAGTACATTGAGAAGTGACAGAAAAGGGAACTGAGTATAGGGATATAACCTTATTAAACTCATGCATAATAAACACCCACTCTAGTCACGGTCCATTTATGTATCATTGCAGATGGTTAATAAATCATTAATACATGATATTACAGATCCAAATAACAAGCTATTATAAATGGTGTTGTTATTCTATCAGCAAGTGGTGCTGGAAATTACATTGATAAGCACACAATTTGGGCCACTAGCTTTCTGTTACAACTGACTTTCCAGACATTTTCTATTTAGAGTCATCAAAATGTCTAATTCATAACTCCTAAACTATTTAGAAATAGGCATTCTAACATGTTCAATTTACTGAGATTTTTCTCTGGTCTTTTTCTTCCTTTTGCTTCATATGATCTTGTACCTTCAACGTTTCTTCTGAAGAACATCTGTGATATGCTTGTTTGCTCACACAGAGCGGTGTAAACGTTGTTGACTATTTTTGATTTGAGGTACAAAGCATTTGGGAACACTCCCTATTTTTAACCATAAACTTTCAAAAAAAATCATTGTTTTGGAAAATGTTGAGTGAAAAAACATACCGTCAGGGAGCCAGTCTGCCTAAATGGCTGCCTTTCCTCTCTTGCAACATGGTGAAAAGATCTTGAACTTTGGATCACATGTGCTGCAGTGTGAGTATCACTTCTGTTTCTTGGAGGACACGATCAAGCAGGGCAGCCATGCCAGTCCTTCAAGGGTCTGAGCTAAATAGGTACCACCACCTCTGGTGGTGTATGGAGCAGGGAGGATAAGGGCCGAGCGAGCATGGGGAATCAGATCGCCTGCTCAGCCTTCCTGCTACCCACTCCACATCAGAGCGTGGATTTATTTTGCAGGTACGTAGGTACCACCTGCCTGGTGGATTAAAAGAACAGTTCTTCAGACTTTGGGCTACGAATCCAGCACCTTTTAAATATTCACTTAGACTAAGAGAAGGAAGAGAAGAATAAAAAAAAAATTTGAAGTCTTTTATAACAAAAATTGCTCAGCAAGGCCTCTACATTTTTTCACCTGCTAATGCACTAGCAACTTTCTTCCCACCTCACAAATTATATTTACAGTTTCCTTGTGGATTTTGCCCTGAAGTCAATTTTCACTCCAGCAACTTTTCTTCTGTTCTGTGCCTTGGCTCCTTAGGTCATTAACCTCAAGCAAGGAACTTTGTCAAATACTTTGAAAAACGAAGTCCACTCTATTTCCCTTGTCTGTCCTGGTGGCAATACGGCGCAGTCAAAGAATTCCAGCAATTTTCTGAGGCATGACCTGCCTCTCCTGAAACATGCTGGTATCTTTGCAATCTTTCAGCAAGCTGTGCTGTACCAAATGTTCCTCCATTTGATCTTCTTAAATATTTACTCAACTGTTTCCAGTGACTCTCATTCAGCTAACTGGTCTCCAGTAACTTGACAAACTCAGCTGGCTTGATGGCTTGCTTGTTTGTTTTTAATAAAAATCTTAAAGTAAATAGAAAAATATTTTATTCTCACTGCTTAGAGTCTCTCCTAATGTAAGAAATCACTAATCATTCTGTGGCTCTGGAGAAATACGTTTGGTTGTGTAGTAGAACTAGGCTGATCACTTGATATCTTTTCAGAGAGAGGTAACTTAAATACCTGCTGCCCATGTTTACTGTTATGGACAATGAAAACACCGACTTACTAACAAATGCAATGGAACTGCTGCTACCTGTGGAAACACAGCGATTATTTTGAAATGACAGTATAATTGGCTTTCTTAGCAATATAATCCTGCAAGGAGTGGAAGCTTAGGAGGAGGTGGAACGAATTCTGTCACATTTAGCATAGTAAGTGTGTCTATAATGTTAATCCACTGGTCCAAGCCTGAATGGACATGGGGGTGGAGGGAGGCAGGGAGTAATTCTGGGATATCTTTGGAAATGACAAAAACATCATTCAGTTTGTGTCTTTGCTGTGGTGCCCAGGAGCTATCCCCAGAACGAACAAACAGGGGTTTAAAATATATTTCTGGGCCAGATCCTCCACTCTTTTCCTCTGGTATCGTATCATTACATGCTGGGTAGACCTTCTTTCATCTCTTCTGCAGTTTCTGGCCCCTGCCTCACCAGCACAGAAGATAATTTTAAGTTATGAGTGGAAGAAATTTTTAGACAGTTCTGTTCCGCCCTGTGTTCCCATCTCTACAAAGCTTGTAGGCAATGAAGATTCTTCTTTTATTTGAGCATAGGAATGTTTGAGAGTTTAGATCAGAAAATCCAAGCTTGTTCTCTGCTGTCATTGAGAAGATTTGAATGGCTGTATTGTGGAACACTAACCATAATGTCCTAGCTGGTCATTGATCTTTTCAGACACATTCTTCTAATTGGAGCATCTTTGCGGCATGATGAACAGAATAATTTAGTAAGAAAACATAGTAAATCAATCAAAGGCAGCTACTTTGCTCTCCAAGCTGGTTAGAGCAGGTCACCTCGGCCCTGTGAAGCTTCTTGAGAGGAGAAGGTGAGTGAAATATGCAGTAATGTGAAAGAGAGGAAACACGAGGACCTGAAAACTTCTGCAGGGTGGGGGAGCAGTTAGTTTGGTATTTCTGCTGCCTTTTCTTGAACTGCAGAGAGTGACTGGTGAGGAAAGTAGTGAATTTTCTCCTTATGTTTGGCTTTTCAGCACTTTCTTTCCTCCATCTCTTCCCTTCCCTCATGCCAAAGCACTTACAAATGAACCAGTATTTTTCTTCCAAAGATATAAGTGTTGAGGTCCACGTTCTTCACATCTACCCCAGGGGCAAACTTCTCTTCCTTCTCTGCTGCAATGGATATAGTTTTACACCTCAAAGCTTCATTCAGCTATTTGGTGATAGCTAAATAAGTTTCTCTGAAGCTTACTCTAATTCCCTCCTGAATAAGTAGCAGTCATTCTTGTTTGGTTGGTTCTACAAGAGTCTCCCCAATAAAGCAGATGGCACAATCAAGCATGTACAGATTCCACCACATAATTTGTGTTGATCAAAATGTTTTTACTGAAACTTTTTCTTCTGACAGAGAATGGCATTTCAATCAGACTTTTTTTTTAAATGTCAACATTGCAGTGTTTAATTTTTCAGAAGAGAAACATTTTTTATTTCAGCTACTAGAAAGCTAAGTTTTAAGTTTTCATGGATTTTTGAAAGAAAATTTTAAAAGAAAATTTGTTGATACAAATGAAAATAAATTTAGTTTTTTAATTACTTTTAGGGAAACAAAAGCCTTCAGTAGCTTTTAATATGCTACAATTGTGAGAATTTGAGATCTGGTTTATCAGTTTGTAAACAATATAGAAATTCTCCATATACAAACTGGTTATGCTTAGATTTCCTGTCTTAATATTGATTTTTTTTTGGTATTTGTGTAAGAATCTAATGGTGTCAATTCACTTTAGATAATATCTGTATAGAAATGGTAGCACTGCTGATCAGTTTTCTGATGTAAGGCTCTGCTAATGACTACAGAATAAACCTCTACAAGGCAAACACTGCTCCTGGGAGCCTTGGGGAAGGGGAGAATGTAAGTAGATATTGTTTGTGGACATTATAAATGCAGACTTCACATCTACATTGGGGTGTATTGCTATTTTATCCAGAATTGGGATGCATTTTGGTCCCACTCATGTGTTTCAGTTATAAATGCTTATTCAATTTACCTAGATAAACTTTTTTCATTCCATTGCTCAATATGTATCTGTAATAGCCTATCCTGTATCTTTAATAAACAAAATCAGTTTACAGTGTAGCCATCAGATTTCCAGTCAAGTGCTTTAAATGATGGAGAATCTAAGACTGAACACTGGAACTGGCCAGTGGTGGTCATATTTGTTGGATGTTAAATCTGATGCTAAATCTGTCCCTTCTTGGTATTGATGTGGCATACATTTGGTTTCAGCTGATTACTGTTAAGCCGCAAACCTCCTCTCACTGATGCCTGTTCTGTCCATCACTGCCAGTAAATAAGAATGCTCTACACTGGCATGTTTTGCAATCTTTCTTTGGATTTTGTTCTGGAGCTGAACACTTTGTCCTCCACTGACCAGAACTTCCCCATTTTCTTCCTCTGTTATGTTATGGTTATGACTCCTGTAAAGCTACAGGAGTACTTTTTGTACTCTGTGTGTTTTGCAGAAGTAAAGGAAGGATTCAGAGGTGATGTTACTGCTCTATATTCCAGTCTATTAAAAGTTATGGGTGCATACCTTGCAGTGGAAACAGCACAGTGAAAGACCTCATTGCATATGAAATGCATTGTTGTTTATTGTCTGCTACCATTCTCCCTTTCCTGTTTCGAGTTTCTGCATAGCATTTCTTAAGAAGCTCCTCTTCATGATTTCTTCAAGGTTTAATTTGCCCTTTTAGGCAAGCAGATATTAAGATATTTCCCACTCCTATGGATTCATTTTTATTCCTGATCCATGAAACTTGCCTTTGCTGTTCTTTAAGAATTCAGCAAGTTTTTTGTTCATTACAATACCTTTTATTTGTGTCAGATGCTGCTCCTTATCTCTCCCTACATAAGTTGTCATTTTTGCCTCCTGACATTGAAAAAGTTTCTTGGAAATACAGTTAGAAAGAGTTAGAAGAGGATGCAAAGTAAGTGGAAGGTCTCTCCTGCCCAGTGTGTGCAGACCTGATGCACTTTGTTCTCCACAGTGTATTAGGGTGTCCATTATAAGCAATGGAAGCTTGTTAACACGGTAACATGGAGACTATCCATTATTCCTCCTGTTCCTTTATAAAGAGGCCATTAAAATAGAGCCAAGCTCCTTTCCCTACAGCTTGAAATTTGAACAAATTTAATTTCTATTTATTAGGGAAACTTGTGCTGCTGGGGGGAAAAGAGCCAGATAGACATTTTAGGAATATAAAGTCTTTTATTCATCAACAGTGCAGGTAGAGGAAGTGGCTATTTCTCTTGCCTTGCCAATTTTTGCTCATCTCTGACCTAGAGGTATCACCTCAAGCTTGGAGTTCATTCTCCATGTCTTTCTAATCATTGGGCTCTCTGCTGAGGTAGGTGCCAATTAGCACATGTTATTTTTGTGATGTGGACTGCTGACCATTACAAGAGGACGGAAACCAGGAAATTTACTTCGTGCAATAACAGTGCATCATCATAGCAGTGCTAGACAGATTCATATTGCTGCCCTGAAACAGTTTGGCTGAGTCTGTGTTGTATTACCAAGTCATTTGAGGCATCTCAGCCCCACCAGTTGTACTAGTTTTCACACAGGAAAAAGGCTGTGTTTAGTCCATTGTCAAGTGAGCCAGCCACCACAAGCCTGAGCTTTGCCTTTGGCCACTTTTTGTCAGAGGGTCTGTGTCATTCCAGTCTAGCCAGGCAGTGACCCATTACTGACAGTCTGCCCTTCTCAGTGTTCTAGAAAGAAAGGTAAAAAGCGCTGAAATACACAGGAGTGGGCAGAATCCTCTGAAAATTCCATTTTAGCTTCATGAGAGAGCTCTCCTTACAAAATCATCCTGGTGTTTCATGCTGGAGGGTTTGGGGGTGGTGGTTTATTTGCAATCAGACTGAGATCTGCTGACTGCAATTCCAGGTGATGCTGGTCCCTAGAAACCCACCTGGAAGAGAAGACTCTTAGGGTCTTGATCAGGGGCTGGACTTCAGCAGACGCTGGACTGCTGTTCAGTCAGGAGTGAATGAGCTTGAAGTGATCAGTGCTGTGGACATACCCATTGCTCTTAAGGCTAGGCTGAAGTTAATATATGCAGAAAAGTCTACTGTGATTACAGATGGATCCTGCATCGCTTGTTTGCACAGCAAGGGGCCAAGTGATCCAAGCAGGCTTTGAAATGTGCTTCTAAACCAGAAAAGGAGGGGGTGGAGGATGCTGGCACTCTTGGACAGTGCTACTGACATGCACACACAGTTGCTCAGTCAAAGGAATTTGCAACCAAAGGGTCTTCATTGAGCGTGGCGGGCAGTGGAAGCCCCACCTTGTTTGAAAACTTGAAAACATCCCAGGCTATAAATCTCATTCATTTGCATTTCTTTTCAGAGGATGAGGTGGAGCGTGGGGGATAGCAGTATTGATGAGGATTAAACTAGCAAATGGGATGAGCTTGTAGAATACCTAGTGTTATGCCAAAGTGCTCTGATTCTGATATGTGCACCAAGTGAGGCAAGGAGGCTGTGAGGGGCATGGTTCAGTTCATAGTGGGTTGCGTAATTGTTTTCACAAAGATGGAGAGAAGATGCATCACCATGCAAAATATGAAGACTTTCATTTTTCCTTTTTTCTTTTTTAATTTTTTCTTTTTCCTTTTTTCTTCTTTTTTTTGTTTGTTTTTCCTTTTTTTTTTCTTTTTGGTTTTTCTCTTTTTTCCTTTTCTCTTTTTCTTCTTTTTCTTTTTTCTCTTTCTTCTTTCGATTTTCTATTTTTTCTTTTTCTATTTTTTCTTTTTTTCTACTTTTCCCCTTCCCTTCCCTTCCCTTCCCTTCCCTTCCCTTCCCTTCCCTTCTCTTCCCTTCCCTTCCCTTTTCAATTGAGCTAGTATTTTCTAAGATTTTCTCCTTTTTGTTATAGGGCTTTTTTGTTAAGGGGAAAAAAATCATCTTGGATTTGGAAATTTCCCAACCACTTCTCTATTTTTAGCAGTCACATCCCATTAAATGACAATGGTGATGTGGACTGATGGAACTGGGTGGGACATGTCACAATGTGGAGTACGATGTGTCAATCTGACAAGTGTAAGAGACATTGTTTCCTATAACCTGATTTATTTAGTTTTTAAAAACTGCTTTTCAGAAAAACAAAAATGTTGGTCCAACATAGCATTACAGGAGAGAACTAAAATGGAGTCTTTTGGTTTCCTGTGTGGAAACCAAACAGGAGAATGTCCTTGAGAACAAGGTCCATCATTCTCCTGCATTAAGACGATAGAGATACTTGGTCTGAATCACTAGGGAGAGAAACAGATGAAGTGGGGCAAACATGACTGGGAAATCTGTACATCTAGATCCGTACACCTCAGAAGAAAACCTATGTCAGAGACACAGTATAATCTCTTCTGCAGATTACAAATTACTCCACATAGGTTGCGGATGTATCTGTGCTGGCTGTTTAATGTTGCAATGCCTGATTTGCAGCATGAAATACTAGTGTTAATCAAGGGTGTACCAAGCAAACTGGAGCTGTTGCTCTCAGCAGTGGAGCTGTTAATGTACCCTTCGCTTTAAGGTCTCCATGCAGTTGTGCCATTCCATGAGCTGTCATTGCTAACACAGCAAGCATGGTAGCTCCATCAGTGAACTCCCCCATCCCTCCCTCAGAACTGGACAAAGATGCCTCACACTCTGATGAAGTCTCTGATGTAAAAATGGATTATAAAATCTCTGATGATAAAATACAAATCAGACAAGATCTCCCCAGACAAGGGGAGAGACTCCCATCCAATCTGCCAGCAAAATATACTCCAGTCTTTGAATGAACCTTCAGACTATAGCTACAACCAACATGGAAATCTGGTAGGACTCCAAGATATGTGTATACTGCATAGCAAGAGCCTGACAGAGACACCTTTATGCATGTTGCAAGGTAGATGGAAGGGAAGGTTCTCAGAATATTAAGAACAATTCATGTAGAGAACTGTCTCCCTGTCTTCTGTGCTTTGCTCAAGCTTGATGTGCAGCTTCTCCAACAGCAATCTTAAGGTGAAGGTGGAGTTCTCATTCAAAGTGAGGGCTTTTGAAACTGCTTATTTATGAGCTGAATCCTGTTTTCCATTTATGATCTGTTTTTCTGTTGAAATATCTTGCCATGGCAAGATTTTTCTTTTTGGCAGCCACTGAAATCACTTGGTTATGAACTATCCAGATTTTATCAGACAATTAGCAAATCAGCTCAGTGTTTGTGTGTGTGCATGTGTGTGTCTGTTTGTGCGTGTGTATGTGGTAATTGATGTTCATGATATATGGCTGGCTGGCTGGAATATCTCACTACCCACACAAAATGATTGCTGATAAGAAGGCCTTTTCCAGTTCAGCGTTAGTATGCTTCATCTGAAATTGGCTTTGCTGACAAGTCTTCGCTTCTGATTGTGTGCTTCTGATGCAAAATATAATATTGTACCTAATTTCAAACACACCAATTCTGTAACAATCTCCTGAGGAGATATTAAATTATATTTATTTGTGCTGTCTTGGGTGATCATGCAAGTTACTATCATGACAGCAGTAGCAAGACCTGGATACAGAACAAACAAAGAAATATCTTGCCAAAGCCACAAACATGGGCTCCAATTGAGGTGGTAATGTATGAGGTACAAAAGTTGTATTTTTAGGAATGCTGGGTTCCAGGCCTCTGCATTCCCCTCAGTCTCATGTCAGCGGAATTGATGCTTTTGCCACCCAGCAGCCCCAGGAAGATAATAACTGTCAGTCACCAGCATTTATAGTAACAAATAGGATGCTGTTTTGGAGAGAAGATGATATTCATATAAATATGTGGTAAGTGACCACATATTGTTTCAATGGTTGTCCTCCTTTTATACATACATGTAAGTCGGTGTGCATGAAACAAGTGAGTGTGTGTTAAACACGCACCACTCAAACTGGATCTGGGCTTTAACAAAGGCATTGCAGTGAAGAAATTTCTTCACCTGCCTTGATGAAGAATGTGATGTGGATGCAGAATCCCTGCAAAGAAGTGCATTATGAGATTTCTTTCTTGCTGGTTCAGCCCTATTAATCTGTTCAGCATGACTTCGAGTATTTTAATAACAGGCATGGAATATTATGCCTGCTCTAAAATGGCTTGTTTTTAAGAACCACTTGGGCTGCATTTATGTTAACCTAGTTGGGGGAAAAAACAGGTTTTAAGCTTATCCTCCTTTTCTTTCCCTAATCGCAGCTACAGGGCAAAACATACCAAGTATCCAATAAAAGAAATGGCATTATCATATGCTAATTTACAGTAATGTTAAGAATAGCATGAGGAACAAGCCTCTGACTGTATGTGTGTGTTGAAATCCATGCTTGTGAATAGAGCTGTGGTATAGCTGGTTGTGCTTTTGAGGACAGAATTTGTCTTCCTCAGGCCATGGCAGCTCACAAATCAGTGCTGATATAAGAATTCTCATTCAGGAACAGATTTCTTTTACCTGTATTTATTTCCTGCTGAATATTACTGCAGGAAAAGGTAATCAGCTTGCAACCAAAGACTATCAGCTCTCTTTGCTCAAGAGCAACCTCTCCATCTCTTGTAGGAATAGACACTAACAGCTTCCAAAAGAGTATCTGTCTATTTGTCTCTCTTTGGAAAGCTGAGAGCTGCATTAGAGAAGTCCAAGGGTGAGAGAAACTGCAAATGGAGAAAAGAAAGAACATCTGAGATTCTTCACTAAATAATCAGAGGACTGAACAATTTCAGACAAATGCAGGAGTTATATAATACATTCCTACTGCATGAGTAATCATATGCAAAGATTGACATGTTTGTGAGTGTTCCCAAAACTGATCCTGGGCTTACTGTGGCCATTTCCACATGCAAAAAGTAACACTTAAAGCTAAAACAAAGTGAAAACCAAGCCAACCAAAAATCCAGTAACAAAACCCCCAAAAATAAAACAAAAGGAACAAAGAAGAAAAAGGAGAAATAAAAAAAAAAAAAAAAGGAAAAAAAAAGGAAAAAATTGTGATTGTACTCCTAGGACAACATCCTGAATTTTTCCCTGGTGGACCCTTGCCATTACCATGGCAAAATGCCTGGAAAATGCCGTTCTTTTCCACAAAAAATGTTTTGAAGGAAGAACAAAAGAAGTTTTGAGGCAGATCATTGGAGATTGCTGCATTCAGATCCTCAGCTGGTGTAAATCAAGATAACTGCAGTATTGCTACAGTAGTTAAAAACTGACTGACTCTCCCATCCATCACAACTGGCTGCTAAGGAGAATATTTCTTTACAGCTTAGATGGAGATGCTGAAGGAACTTCTTCTACTACATGGTGCCTCTTTTCTTGTTAAGAAAACATTACTTATTCTTAATTACTTAAACTCCGTATTATGTTACCTGGTAGTAGCTCCTGTCAGACAAGCATTTGCTGTGTGTGATGCTTTGCTTTATTTCCTTGGTTCAGCAGTTGAATGACACGTCAATGTGCTATGAAGATGCATAATAGGATCAATGGAGATCAGGATGTATGTTTTAAATTTAAAAGGTCCTTTCTTAGTCTAATCCACATTTCTGTATTATATCACAGTATATGTAGCAAAAGAGTTCCCACACTATGCCAAGACACTCAGCCAGTAAATGGTAATCTGTAAACTTGAAACGCTTTATGTTTAAAAGCAAAATGATGGCTTTGTAGCTAATAGTGGTCAACAGGTAAGCACCCTAAAACCTCCATACATCTAAAGACCATATGATTATTTAAATACAGTGGCCTGCAAATCCAGTTTTATAGTTGCATAGGGATTAAATAAAACCCTCATTTGCATATGAACTCAGGTGCAGTGCATTGCGTAGTGCCCAGCAGTGAGATTTTTTTAGCTCTTTTACATAGAAAGAAATGTCCTGGGGAAATTAAACTCATCTGAGCTATGTCAGGAATTATGTGTGCCCATAATATGACTTAGATAAGCCTAGAAAATTTCATTATCAGTTCATACCCCTCATTATTTAATAGCCAAGACTATTGGATTTGTAATGCTGTTGAGGTTTAAGCACAAAGCCACTGAAGCAGGAAAGGCAGGTATGTATCTCCACATGCCTGTGTGGTGGGTGGTAACTGGGTGAATCAGCAGCAGTTTCACATTCAGGTGATCACAAGGGAGACAGGAGCGAAGAGTCAGTCTCAGAGATCCCATTCCTTCACCTCCCAAATTCATAAGCTGTTGTCCCTAGGTTTTCCACAGCATGGAATTACTAGCATTATCATTAAAGACGTTTTGGAAGTCAGATTTTCATTTATACTGATACATGTAAATCGTGATCTCTACCCCAAAAGTTGCTTCATGTTTATCTGTGCATTCACTTGTTAATCTTCTCTTGGTAGAAGGTATTATTTCAGGATCACCTAACAGTTGATTTGATTAGCTATGTTATCTTCTGGAGCAGTCTACTGCTGCTTTGCCCATAGACCAAGGAAATACTTGACTACCAGGCTCAGGAATGAAGGTAACACATACAGTACCATTAAGACTGGGAGAAACAAATTGAGGTAAGAAACAACAGCCCTCTGAAATTCCACATTTCCCCAGGAGTGCCCCAGATGACAACATGCTGACAAAGGAAACAAGGTGGTTCCGTCAGAGAAACCAATGGCTAAGCCAAGAGTGTGACCTTCTCCTTGGTGAAGTCAAAGGTCAGGCTTCAGCTAATGTTGTGGCCATGCAGTGGTGTCTGTGACTAGTCCCGCACTTACCCAGAGGTTATTTGCATGATGACAATCATTGTATGGGTTACTCTAAACGCTTTGTGCTGACTGAAGATGGCAAGGTTGGGAGAAGTCTCACCTGCCTTGTGGTTTTAATACATTTGGAATTTAATAAAATTACTCTGTCACTCTCGCTTAAATGTAGGTTGTAAAATAGCATTGCTTATGCATTCTTTTTGTATTCATGTGTTTGTTCTCAGAAACGCTGTGCAATAGTAAGTAGACAGAATATGGGGACTATTTATAGGGAGATTTGAATTCTGTTTCTTACTCTAACTACTTGTTGCTGTGCTACCTGAGGTGTACCACATCATCTCTTCCTGCCTTGATTTCCTTTCTGTAAAAAAATATCTATACTTTCCCTGTAAAATGTTATGGGCCCTTCCAGTGGAAGTTGCAATAACGGAGCATTTCTATTAAATTCAGAGTCCTCACTCCTGATTGGCTTTGGACCTCAGAAGAAGATGGGGAAACCCCAATGAATTGGAGACTTCTGATCACAGTATTTAGGAAACTGAGAAACCACTGGGGCAAAACATGGCTCCTGGAAAGTAGCACACTACCAATGTGGTTAAAATCTTCCCAAGTGTACGTCTGGGAGAAACGTTGGAGAATAAGCACCTGGTCATCCTCTTCTGTGATTTGTATCATTAAATGTGTTGAATAGTAATGGATTTGCATAATGTTCTGGATACTGCCTCCTTGCTACACCTCTGTTGTGCTATATTTCCCAACACTCCCCTTTTGGCTCTAAGTCTGTCTATCATAAGCCCAGAATCTGGCTTTGAGTCAGACCTCCTAACTTGTGAAATCCACCCATGACCTTCTCATAGGTCATTTTTTCTAGGGTTCTGCTGACTTTAGTCTTGTGCTCATGTTTTTTCTGTGCTTCTTCAACTTTCTCTCATTTGTGTTTTCAGTCAGGCCCAAAGAGAAAGGAGTTTCAATACAATTGAAATCTGTGGTCTTTATATTGCAACTGACTTGACTTGAAACCCTCCTTTCCTTAGGCCTGGGCTGGTGTGTAACAAAAGTGCTAAACCTTACCAGCTAGCTAGGCCACATAGCTTGGTCTGTGCGTCTACAGTTGGTGTGTGCCACAATCCCTCCTCTTCCCATGCACTGAGGCCTTCTGCACATACATGCTAATTTTGATGTACCTGCTACGTTCAGTGCATGATAACTTTGGTGCACTGTAGATCTGTGCATGCTGTACAGATTATGATGTTGATGTTGATCATGCTCTTTCTGAGCTATACTTTCAGTCCCTCTCTAAGGCTTCTTGTGATTGTTTCAAAGACTACCTGTCCAGATCCAGCTTGCTCTCAGGAGCGTCTGGGAATAGATATTATTGATATAAGTGTCTGAGGGCTCCCCTGGAGAAGAATTAGCTTAGGGTATAGGCAAGCAGCATTGTCTTTGCAAGGTATCTGCACTACAGGTAGGCGGGCTCCTCTTGTGTCTACCAAATACTAGGGAATTCTGAAAACTTACCTGTTCTGTGAGACTCTTCATTAGTATTGAATGCTTGGCACCCTCAACGTGGATTGACTGCACCACTGTCTGTGTTGGCGGCTTCCAGCATCACTCTGTCTGCTGTTGAAGTCAGGAATGATTTCTTCAATGCCTTTCTCAGGGCAGAATCTCAAGCTATAGCCTCATTTTGGGGATTTTCACATGGCTTGTAGGCGGTCCGTTCATCTTCCAAGGAGAGAGCTGTGATGAGCTGTGAGAGCTGAGGAGATGAGCTGTGGAGTGGAACAAGTGTGCTGGAGGGTTTGCTAGTGTTTCTTGCAGATTAATGCAATCACTAAGGATAAAACCTCCCCAACAGAAAGATAATGGAGCTTCCCTTTCTTTACCTACACATTAAGAGTGCTTCTTACACATATATAATAGATACTAGAGAAATATTGGAGATGAGTCAGCTCAAGCTTATATTAATGGCTGCAGAGAGTAATAATAGGTTATCATTTCAATCAAAAGGACTTAAAATGTAACAGGGCAACTAATATTTCAAGAATACAAAGTTATGTTTGCCTCTGATCTTACAATCTTTTCCTTATGCCTTTCTTTACATAGGCCTGTATGAAACTTCTGAACACACTTTTTTCTCCCTGTTTAAAAAATTTGAGAAGAAGCATTACATTGTGGAGAAAGTTACACTGGGTCTTGAGGGATGTGGCACCATCTTCAGATCTATTACATTCTTAATTCCCAATCCTTGGATCTGTTACACAGCTGTTTTCCTGCAACAGACAGTGGTGGGTGGTGATAGGTGCACTATGTTTGCTTCCAGAAGACTGTAGTCATTTCAGGATGGATGCCACAAGGCTGATTTGTCGAATATGAGGAGCATATTTGCTTTGAGTGACGCACATTAACATGGACACATTTCTCCACATTTCTGAGATGGTTTGTTCGAAGCTATCTGTGTGTCGTGTGCTGCCATGTGCTTACACCCTTCCTGTCTGAAAACACCTCCTCTCCAACAGATATAATAGTGGTGGTGTGACTGTTTTCTCAACCTCTGTCTCTTTTACTTATTTTCATTAGTAGCCTTTTTGCAGTGACTGTCTTATCCCCTGTCTTTTTTCAGTCCGTCTCCCAAAAACGTCTTGCATGAGGGGTGGAGGTTGAACAAAGGATGGTTATGATTTAAAAAAAAAAAGCATACCTATATTTTTCTGCCAGATGATGCAGCTATTACTTTGCAAGCTGATTGTGAGGAGAAAAAAAGGTCCATGATAAAAAAACAGTTGGATTTTTTGACCCCTGCTGGCTGGAAGGAGATCTATGGCTACATGTAACTGTGTCAGACAAGCCATTTCTGTCTCTCACATATAGATCAGGGAAGCCAGAATGCTCCTTTCCCTTGACAAATCTGTAACAGGGACGTATGTTTCCCTTCCAACACCAAATTGATGCGGCTCTGCTGTGACTGAATTCTAAAGAATATGAACGATTCTCCCCTTCCAAAACTTTTCTGTGACTCTTAGATAGTAGGAAGCAGTGTCATCATTTACCTATGCAACCACACTCTATCTTATTGTTACCCCATAAAACATACCCTTAGGAAGGATGAACAGTTGTTAGTTCGTTGCCTGCACTGTCACTTTGCAAACTCTAAATAATAGTGAGATTATGGCATGCTATAAAAGCACCTTCAGACAAACCTGTCTGAGTGCAGGCCTGATAGTTCCTTTTGGATTAGATCTCATCTTTATCTCTTTTCTTTTATTTTTGTTTTTGTTAAGGTCACTCTTCTAATTGTCTTAGAATGCCATTGAGACCGAACCTGCACAACACAATGCTAAGCCAAGAAAGGAAGACCGAACTAAGAACTAAGTTCATTTTCAGCTGATTTGTTTGTACTTGTAGCTGAGTTACTCAGCCTTTCATGTAGTTCTCCCATGCAAGTACTAATCTGGCTTGTTGGCTTTTGAGATTTTAAAGGATCCTAGCACAAGTTTGAACAAAGTCCATGTGGCGTCTAGACAGAGAGCTTAATTCACACTCAGACTGTAAAAAGCAGTGTAATGTTCTTTGCTTTTACATTTAAAAGGCTGGGCTTGCTGAAAGTTTGAGTTCTAGAGCTTGAGCTCTGGCCTTCTGGGAATATCACGCTGTGCTTATTAAAACAGAAAGAAAAGGTTGCTTGAGGTATGACTTGGACAAGAAATATCCTAATCATGACAAGATGATTGAAAGTCAGGCATAGAAGGTAAACAGGTAAACTGTTCTTTCCTCTCTTTTCTGCCTTTTCACTCTCAGAGCTGTTCCAGAAGTAGCTTTTTAAGTGGAACCTAAAGGAGCAAAGACTTCTCTGTTGGAGAGACTGTCCTCTAGAACAGACTCAAAGGCTCCTCTGGCCCCAGAGACATTCTTGTTTCCTCTCTTAGACAGACAAGTTAATCTCCAGGGGAAGGCAAGGAAGAGTTTCTCATCAAGGAAGGTGAGAGAAAAAAGAATTTCTTAAAACGTCTTCCAGAGACATGGCAAATTCTCTCATGCCTGTGATTTCTGACTGCATCACAAGATCATTTGAGGAACCCCGTGCTTAGTTTGGTGGTAAAATATTCTCCAATTCTTATTTCCAGGTGCCACTAACAGAGTCCTGTGTGTTTTCTAAATGCTGATGTCTATCAAAGAAGCTGTGTTGCTTTGCAGATGAAAACTAAATAATGCATGGTTTTGGTGATCTTAGGCTGGGAGCTTAGTGTCAGAAGTAACACTGGAGACTGGAATTACCTTTAAACTTTCTTGCCCAAAGCTTGTAATTGCCTTCATAAAATTACGGTGAGAGCTGGTATCCATGGGCAAGAACAACTGTAGATGCCTTGTCAGTTTAGACACAGGTTGCCTTGGTACTACAGTCAGTGATTACATCAGCTATCTTGATTTGTTTAGCTGAACCTGTCCACCAGAAGCTAATGTGCAAAAACCCCAAGCCAGCTTACGTTTTCTGCCAAGCAGCCATACAGTAGTTGTGGTTTTCATTACTTATTAACCTGGAATGGCTGTGAATTGACCACATAAAGGTATAAAGCTTTGTTTCACACTGTCAATCCCTTGGGGTGCAGAGTGCGCCTAAGTATATTTTAGTGTTCAGAACAAAGGGCTTCGCTGAAATCCATTGCTAATCCTCTACCACCACCTCCATCACATCATTAGCTGAAAAGCCAGGCTCTCATCAAATTGAGAGAAAAACAAATAAGAAACATGAGAGCACAGAATGTGGGTGAACCTGAAGGGTTGCTCAATTATTATTGTCTCAGCTGAAGAACAGGAACAATTCCTTGGAAATGAAACCACATCTCACTTGACTATTTGACTACCTTGTCCTAGGGGCCTTGGTTGCAGTTCTGACATCATTGTCAGCACTTTTCTTATTTCAGGCTCACTGAGTTTCCTGCTGTGGAAGAAAAACTGTCTAAAAAAAGAAAACTGCTAGAGCTTAAAAGCACTCTGTTAGCAAAAAACAGCAGTGGAGACCTTGGTTGATGAATCATTTCACGCAAATAAGTGCCACACTAATCAATGAGAAATACTATAAAGGTCATTCACGGGCAGGAAAAAGCAACATCAAAGCCATGGTGATGTTAAGGGTGGGGAAAATGAGGAGGGCTATGTTCATATGTGTGCTTGTGTGTTAGTGTGTGGGTTCTTGTGTGTGTGATCAGAAAACAGGTGGAAGTTGGAGAGAGGGGTAGTTCATTGGAGCATGCTGTCCTGGAGGCAAGGACAGGCGTCCAACATCTCTGTGGCTTGCAGTCTTATTTGTGTAATACCTTGTTTAAGGGCTCCATAATGAGGAAGTCTGTGACATTTTCATCACATATTTATGACCTGCTGTAGAAATTAATGTTTCGCAGGCATTTGGAAATTCAGTCACTTGCACAACTGCCTTCGTTATCGTAAGTATGAGTTCTGTCATTATATATCTGTTAAGTATGTATTGGAAATTTATTGATATTGCTATTCAAATTAAATTCTTGACTAATTAGTCACTGGTGGATTTGCTTTCCCAAGTTGCAGCAATATGTCTCAAAAGCTTTTCAAGCTTCTTCCAAGCTTTGCTCGTTGGCATTTTTCCAAGATGTTTCTTAAGAACAAGCACTGAAGCTGATATTTAGAACATATGGTGATGATGTGTTTGTATGTTCATTAAATCAAGATACCAATGAAAAAAAAAATGTAAGGCTTTCTATCCTTTTAAATGAAATTGTCAACCTAGATATCTATTGCCTTTGCTGAAATCCAGCCTGAAATGACTTGTAAGCAGTGCTCTGTTATGATGACAAATTAATTCACATCAGACTTTGATCACTGCTTGAAAAGTTTTCAGACATCAATTTCCAGCAGTTGCATTTAGAAAATGAGAATTCATTTTGGAGCCTCAGATTCAAAACAACAAAAGCAGAAGTGTCTTCATGTAGCTGGTATGCAAACCTCTAGAAAACATGCAGGGAATTCAGCAGAAGCTTCTTCCATATGTAAGGTAAAGAATTTCAGCAGCACTGGCTGATATGTACAAATAATGTTCTACATATGGCTCATTTTACACAAAGCCCCTTGTGTTACTGCTGCTCTTGTGTACAAATGCATGCACTCACAAAGAATGCATCTGTCTGTCTGTCTTTTCCCATTGGTCTGTCTTCTTGCCACGTAACATGTCAAAAGGAAATGAAAAAGGGAGGGGGGAGGGAATCTGGCTTAAAATAGAATAGAGTTATATTAGCCAGACTAATGGTGAAGGTGCATTTTGGAAATATAATTCTGTATATCTAATGTTTACCACTTGACTACTCATGCCTCAGGCTCAAAATGCATAATAATGCAAATTAAAACACAGCAAACAGAAGAGCTAGAATCTCAAAGATAACCATACCTAATGCAAAATATGACAGAACATCTGCTCTTTAATTAATCTTATGTAAAGACTGAAGCTCTGTATTAAGATGCAGAGTGTTTATGACAACTGTTTTTTGTAGTTAATATGCTCCTGGCCTCCCTCATGTAATTGTTTCTGCTTTGTAACACACATAAAGCTCTGATAAACAACAACAGCCACCTAGAAATAAAAACGTTGGGAAGGGAATGGTTCAGAAACACAAAGTCAAAATGTTTCCAGAGAAGCATAGGTGTAACATTTAAGTATGTAGAAGTGGATTTTGATGATGATGATAAGAATCTAACATCTGGTTTTGAGAGTACACTGTTGACAGCTGAATTTAAGATTATAAATAAGGAAAAGCAAGAAAGTCCCTTTTGTCTTAATGGGCCCTGAATTTTTAGATGGTCAATTTGAGATGTGTTTTAGGAATCAGATTTTCAGAAAGCATTCAGGCCTCTTTTCCACTGCTTTTCAGAAAAGAGGGCCACTTGGCAGTATTTTAATTTAGCTACCCCAAAACACTACTGATTTCTGAAGCTCTTAACCATTTATTCAGTTTCCCCTTCATCAAAAATGCATGCAGGTGTTTGTGTGGATGCACTTGCTACAAAGAACAAAAATTATAACTGGAACCTGTGCATTCATCTTGATAAAATGGTTTCCTTGTTCCAAGCCTGATTTATTTTATTTTCTTGAAAAAGTAATTCTCCAGTTATCAACATGGATATGGTTGCATTGTAATGGACACTCTGCATGGAGATTAATCTGGAGATAACCTGACTAATTTGCTTTAATCAACAGTAAAAGCAGTTTAGGTAACTGTTAAAACCCCTATTTATTTTCTATCTAGGGTAAGCAGGGTAAGAAACTGCTCTTGGCCTCAGTACAAAGGTGAGTAAGAAAGTAGTCACTGAAAAAGATGAAAAGAGTTATCAGTAGATCTCCATTCCAGTTGGCTGTTGTGCAAAGCATGATCACCACCAAGGGTCTTGTCAGGAACCCATGAAAGTCAACAGGTTGACTGTTAATGTGGCTTAGACCTCTGGGGAGAAGAAAAATCTTCATCTTTATTCCCTTCCACAGAGTGGTGCAGCCATGGACACAATCTGACACTCAAGTGGCAGATACTTCCTGTGCATCCATCTGGAGCAAAGATGTTCTCATCTAGATTTGTGAATCCAAATCTCATCATATATAAATTCAGTCCAAGTCTGAATGAGAAGATCAACCTTATGTTATTAGAAATTGTCTAGTTGCAAGACATACCAGTTGTATAATCTGTGAAGAAAAAGAGAGGAAAGGAGGTGAAAGAACTGTAGAAATATCAGATAAATAAATAGGAAACTTACAATTGCATTTTCTGTATTAAGATAGTTTTATTTTATGGGTTGGCTGTGGTTTCTTAAGATAATGTTTGGGACCTTCCATACAGATCCTAAGGAAAGGATGTATAAGGTATCTTGAAAACTTCACTTGGTATAAGTTGTTGGAATCCTGAGTAAAAATGATAAGGTGTGCTTTAAGTTGAATGAAAATAGGTTATCTGCAGAAAATATAAAGCTGGTATGTGGATTCTGTAAAGAATCATTTTTCTTTGCCTAAATATGTATAAGGGAGGAAGACAAATAAATTGAAATAAAAATGCCATCACAGTAATGTTCACTCTGGCTAAAGGTTTGCAAACAACATAATATAGTTGCTTCTTTGAAATGATGGGTTTACTCAATGTATGTCCAATATATATGTGTTTGTGTGTGACATATATATGTCAAAGGTAGCCTTGTTGCTATGGGAATTGTCAGCAATTATTTTCCCTTTACATGCTGTATTATAATTAGTGATTCCTGTTTCATCATGGGATGATGCAATGTAAATGCAGGCTTTCTGCTCATCCACTTTTTCCCATGTGTAGCTTTATTCCTTCAGCTGAGTCTGTGCAGCAGATGCCAGAGTGTTCACTGTAATGAGGGACTGGAGAAGGACCTAAGCTTTACCCGCATTTGAATTGCTCTGGACTGCTCATCACTCCTTTAATTTACACCCTTAGAGAGATGGCAACAGGGTGTATGTCTCCTATGGAAGTGATTTGAAAGCTTGCCAAGAAAGGGCCTCAGTCCTTTCCTCCTTATAGTCCTGGCACGTAAAACCACAGAAGAAAACAAAAAGCGTTTGTGAGGAGTCATCCAGGAAGAAAGATTAACAATATACACCAAAGGAGGAGAGAGAAAAGACCCCTTCCTCATTGAAAGTGGGTCTGTGCTTATTCTAATGGAACTTTTACAGATCCTGAATGTCCTCTAATCTGAACGTAATGCTCGTTGCTGTTTCTGCTGCTCCTTTGTTCGACATCCTGCGTGTTCTGCTTGTGGTTGGGCGAGGGGAGGGGGAAGCGCAGTCACTGGCCAGCTTTACCTTTGTGTGAGGAACAAATGTTGTTGTCATCCTCAAGGTCGTGGAGCATGTCTGCTCTGCAAAACAAAGGGGTAGGCAGGGCCTTGTTTGTCCACCTTGTTCTCAGAGCACCCTGGACCTGTCGTGAAAAGCCAGGAAGGTTTCTAATTTTTTCTTTTCCTGAAACACATCAAAGACCGTGAGTAGAGAAAGGAGATGCTTCCCCTGCTTCCTATAGACCCCCCCCCCCCCCCCCCTTCCCCTCCCCCGGCCATCTTTTTTGGTTCAGAAAATTGTGTGGCTTTAACCTTGCTTGTCTAATAATGTGTGACCTTGACGTTACGTGGGTTGGAAGGATTTCAGAGTTGGTTTTATCAGGATTAGCTTTTTATCTGCACAGAAGTATCCAAGGAAGTAAGTCAGCTCATCTCCTTTCACCTTAGACTCTCGGCTTTCTCCTCTAGTTCTTAGAACAATGAGGAGAAAATAGACTGAATTATTGTGATGGGTATGGTGATATCACATTTACTGCAGGGCAAGAAAGATGAAGCCATCCCTCAGTGCTGGGCTCAGGCTCAGTGTGATAGGTTGCATTCAGCTGCATCGTGCAGGAGTTCAGAGCTCTCCTCTTCTGACACTGTGTACTTCTTTTCATGTGCTCTCTGCACAGGCATCACTGCAGCCTGTGCTTGGAGAAGAGCAGAGGAGGAGGGCTGTGGAAACCAAGTATAGAGGATTTATACCTCTTCATGTCTTCTCTGCTTCTTGCAACACAAGCTGACTTTGAAAGATTGGCTCAGAAAATGAATACCCAGGACATTGCTTTCTGTTACTTTGCTGTGAAATTACTTTTCTGAATGAAAATATTGAATTCTTTTGAAAGCAAGTGCATAACATCTCTGAAAATGAAAATCCCGTAGCAATCACAAAGGAAAGAAGACCAAGGGATGTAAAAGCTTTATATCTCTAAATGTTAGTCAGACTGAGTTTTGTATTTTCTTTTTGTGTGTTTGTGTGACAACAACCATAAATGTGCTTTCTGATGTTGATACAGTGAGTGCTGGAATCTCCTTGATGCTTATATTAAATTTATGTTTTATCTCCAATAAACAGCCAATAACATGATCTTTAATTTATTGGAGAGCTTATGAATGCTCTGAGCTAACGCACCAGTTGTTTAGCAACCCCAACCTGTTGTCGTCCTACCCTGTGGAAATTACTGACTTCCATACAAGACTGTCCCATCCTTGTAAAATGGCATAAAAAAGGCTTTCAGTAAAATAACTTCTCAAGCCATTAGCCTTGGTGAGTAACACCTGATTCCTCACATGTTCTCATGGTTTCCATGCAACTTCCATCAGACTAAGGTGCTATTCCATATGGGAGATCTGGCAGGGTGTATAAATCTCAAAGTCAGAAGAAATGTACTGGACAGATTTGGATGTAACTGGCACCTTCCTTCTTATATGTTCTCACTGCATAGTCAGGCATTAAGGTTGTTCCCCATGATGAAAGTGTATTGCCAGTCCTAGAAATCAGTAACAGTTTGAGCATTGAAGACGACACAGAACTGTGCACCTTGGTTACTGTGGCCACCAGTTGTCTTCAGTGTTTGACTCACCAGACTGGAAACAAACAGCCTCTTGTTGGAGGCAGCCACAGCCCTTTGTTGTTTAATGCAGCTCCCCCTCTAAAGTCTGGTATGTATAATATACAGAGACCTCTGACGTGCTTTAAATCAAAATGTCCAAACAACTTCTGGGTATCCATGAATGGAGTGAGTTCAGAGACTTTGTTGTGTGGGAAAGGGAAGTAAAGGGACATTTGAGGAGGGTGAGGGGTCATACAAGTTTTGATCTAATTTTCGTTAATAAAATACTGCAGTCATCAGAAAAGTGACAGAAATGCATGAGGAGAAAGGGATTTTAAGTGTGACTGCAAAATAACCCATTCATAAATTTTCAGAGGAAGGTAATGAGGTTCTACAGCATGCACAGTATGGATTAATTACTTCTATATTGCATGCTTCTCTTACTTATTTATAGAACTCTGCTGGCCTTGCTCATGCTCCTGATTTACATTAGTGCACCTAAAAAGAACAAACCATTGATATGTCTTGTTACCATATTTCCTGCCCACAATTCTCCTTCACATTGAGTAAGATATTTAAAATATAGAACTGGCTGTAACTCTACCCCTGCCGAAATCAGTGGAAGATTCACTGCGTAGAATTAAATCAACAGAAAGTACCTTGGAAGTTTTCCCTTTTGGACTTGAAATTCAATGTTCTTTTTAATTCTAGGCCGGGAACCTAATTTATGTCCAATTATATATGTTTCTGGCCACTGTCAGAAACAGGATACTGATGTTCTGGCTCATATGGCCACCTAATGCTCTTATATGTACATGTATATACAGATACACATGGAATAAAGAGCTGGTGCTTTAATTTTCTTGTTCCCTTGCTCTTCTCTTCTACAGACCAAACTCAGTTACTAACTGTCTCTATGCTGATGGCCAGCAGGTCAACATCACTATCCAGACCTGTCTTCTTCCCTCTGATCTAGAATATAAGCCTGTTTCTGAAATCCCATGGTGGATTTTTAGTGCTCAGATAAAGGTCTACCTACATAAAAGAGAGGTCTTAAACCTGAGCTTTTGCAATGACCTGTTTTAGTTGATCACAATGGAAATCCACCTGTCATGCTGGACAGTGTCTTCAACTGTCTCCACAAGATCTTATGATTTAATTTTACTCATTCTTTCCACATCATATATTACATGACTGTATCTTCTCCTTGTACATTGCCTACATGCTCCTCACACGTTGTGCTATACCACAAATATTCTGGTCTTTGGTAGATGCTAAGACCACCTTGTCTCATTCTTTTAAGTCTTTCAAACCTGTCATTTTGACCGCATTTCAAATAGGTTAGTATCTCTCCACTTATTTTTCCTTCTTCAGCATTTGGGATATAACCAACTTGCCTTCATTTACAAGACCCTTCACACCTGTTCTACATATCACTTCTCTTTAACTGGAAGAGGCTTCATTAAGTTAACATCTCCCACCTCTGATCAGCTCAGTCTGCCAGCTTCTAAATTTGGTGTTTTAAATCTTCAAAGGGGAACCTCAGTGCTTTCCCTGTGTTGCTTCATAAATGAGGTCCCTGTTAACCTCTGCCCCATGTTCACCACAAATTCTTGCTCAAAACCCATCTTTGTCACAGTATTTATGGTTCCTGCTATGAGGGCTGAGTGGCTGCTATGTGTGGTCGGCTTCCTCTCACAGAAGCTGCTACTGCTCAATTGTTTTCTTCGTCATCCCCATAAAACCTCTCCATTCTTTCTTTGTCCTCCTCTGTGGCTGTCTTCATCTGTTCTAAGGCTTTCATATATTACTATGCTGAGTTTATACAGAACCTACAACAAGAAATTCTTCATGTAGGCTCTGAGAACCCTGGCAAGATCCTGGAATAGAAATAAAGAATATGCATTTAGAGGAAAATCATATGTTACTTTTGGGTCTTTCAATTAGAAAAGTCTTAAGATTTGGGGCAGGAGCTCAAGTAATCTGTACACAATTTTACATGCCACATCCCTCTTCTATGGGCATTAGAATGTCACTGTCTTTCAACACCCCCTCAGCACTGATAACCATTCATTAATGTTTTCTTATGGCAAAAAGTTATAAATTACTGCATTAAGAAAAGCCATAGCAGTGTTTAGATAAAAATGCAGGGAAAATTCTTGATTATTTGGATATGCAGCCAAAAAACCAAGCGTGTTAAGAGTAGCAGTATCCATGATCCTTAATGTCTATGCAGAATAATGATGATGGTAAAAAATATCTTTTCAGTGTCTCAGCAATATTTACTTTGCAATCAAGAAATTAAAGTTGAGCTACAAACATTTTTCTTGTTTGGTGAAGAAATACTTCCTCCAATGATCTCCTGAAATCTGAGATGTGGAATGTCTCTAACATTCCTTTTCCCATACAGAATCATTTTGGTAAGCAAGAAATAAAATTAAATCCAGGCATAGCAGAATTTTAAAAGGGGAAGGCAGCAGCCTTGAATCATCTATGTTGACTTGACAAAGCCAGTGATGCTGCAGATACAATACACGGCACTGCTGTCACATCATCAAGTGACATCTTTTTATCCAAAGTGAAAATGAAATGTCAAAGTGAAGGAGTTCTGCAAGTCTTCTTGTGCTGTTTCAAGACAAGTAAAACTCACTTTTGTGCAGTAGGTTAGGTGTTTATCAGAACTTTACTTTAAATTAGAGGTTGTTCAAGTAGCAATGTCTAGTTAAGATTGTGTAATGTTATACTTACCTAAGACCCTGTTGTCACTTGCTTTTAACCTTGCCAAGCATGAGTTCTTTGGTTTGAAATTTTCAATGCTTCATATATCTCCTTCTTGTTTCTATTTCAGAGGAAGTTTTTTCCATTTAAAATTTGTTTAGAGGTCCAAGAGTTTCTGAGAATGATAGCAGAGGGAATACATCTATAATAAATGCTTTTACAAATGCTTTCATAATATTCTTGTTACTCCTTGTTTTGGCGAGGTTCTTATCATATGCCAGGAGTGCTTTCCTGTAGTAGGGTCCACCCATACGAAAATTTCCTTCAAAGGCAAGGCTGCAATCTTTTTAATTTTCTGTGTTCTCAACAGAAACTTCTTAACTTATGAGAAGCCTTCTCAGGAGATTTTGGCTGTGGTGAAAGATAGCTGCTGTTAAGGAGGGTGTGTGTAAGCCTATGCCAGGGAAAGGCTGATGGAATCCCAACCAGCATTGCTGTGCTTTCTTGGCAATCATTATCATAAGCTTTTAAAACTGAAAGAAAAAAACCAGAAAACTGTCCTTAACTGAGACAATTTTTCAAGGAGTAGAGCTAGTGGGTCCCTAGTCAAGATGCAGAAAGCTGGGACGTGTAAGAAAATAGGATTTGATTGATAAGCTAAAGTAGACATCATGATGGGTACTCAATGGCTACTGTACTGAAATGGTGTTTGTGAGATCTGTTATTAGGTTGTCTCAACTCTTGTGGGTTTGGCCTTGTAATCTTAAACACTTCTTTTAACACGTCTTGAAATGGTTACAGAAATCATCATACACAAAGTGCAAATAAATTCAGTTCAGTGTTTGCTTTCTGAAGCTTCTATAATGTTTTAAGCTAGCTGCAGGAAAAAAAAAAGGAAGACTGGGCACTTTCCTCAGCCCACATGACTTCATCAGTATGAGAAGAAAGCACATATGTATGCATACAGATATACATGCACCTATACATAAGTATAAAAAATAATATATTGAAATTAATTTATTTTGCCCACCTATTTCTCACCAATATTTCATCATTAGAACATGGTCAGAAAGAATGACTTAAGAGAAATCCTAGTTTTCATGAAGATGACAATGTCTGTATGACACTACTGAGTACTTTGCTTTCCTCATTTTTTTCCCTTGAAATTCAGAACCTTTTAATTTGCTTGTCACTCTTACAGGAGGAGGGCAAAGGGTATAAGATATTTTAACTGGTTTTCTACAATTTGTATCAGCCAGTTCCTACATGCATGACATGATCATTCTGCTTGCACTGCTCTTGGGGTCTGTTCTGGGATTGCACTTATTACAGAACTGCCTGAGGTCCAAATGTGTTACAGGTCACACAGAAAAAAAATAATGTTAAATGCAATTTACAGGTAAGAACCAAGTCACTGGGAAGTGAAAACAACTTATCTCAGCTAGATAGCAATCAATTAGAAAAGCCATGACATGAACCAAGTCCCAGTCGCATACTCTAATTGTATGAGTTGCCTTTTACCTGTTTACAGTTGATATTCAACTGAAGTCATTGGGAGAGCTTTGTGGACATAAATGTACAAAAAAAAAAAAAATCAGAGGTACTGTGTGTGAGATGAATCATTCTTTAAGCACAATTAGGAAGTCAGCATGGTCTGGTCATTCTGCAGTCAAGGGGAGAGCAGGACACAATCAGGCATCAGGCAGTGTCTAGGCTTTGGGCTTCATTAGGTTGGCCCCACCTAACATCTTAAGAGCTAGCTGGACAACAGTAATCTGTAGTGTGTTGCTGCCAGCTATACCCAGCCAAGATGATCTTCTCTAAGAATAGGATGAATATCCAAGATCCAAAATTTATACTTATTATTTATATGTTCTGAAATTATGGTGGTCCAAGCTTATTTTATTAAAAAATAAATCATCCCTTGACTAAACTAATCTTCTTCTTTGTGAACTTCAATTTGCTATATAGCTCTGCTTATGCAAGATAGAGATTAATCTTATTAGAAATATTGGATTGCAGTAGTCATGACAAATTAAAACAATTCCAGGGCAAAAATGGACCTATTCACACACGGGAATGTACAAGACTGTCTCATGACCAAAGCAACATTACTCCAGATCAGTAACATAGATATACTGACTGCAATTAGGAAAAAGTCAACATTTAACATATGGTGATATTTGACACATCTTTTTTCTTGAAGTTTTAGAGAAATGTTGAGTATTAAACTAAAAAATGTTGTATTGAACAACAAGATTTATGGAAATGAAAACCTTTTAATAGCACAATAAAATACGGATTTAGAAATTTAAGTTCTTTAACTCTTCAGACACAGAAAAAGTACTGCTTATAATGCATACACACTAGAGTTGTATTAAATTATTTGATCATCAGATGATCCCATTTCATCTTACTGAAAGATGGAGAAATCTGGGTCTTTCACACTGGGTAACGACTCTAATTAAATGTGTCTTCATGGTGACTATGGGAAGTTAAGACACAAGACCAGTATTTCATATTTGGCCACAGGTAATTATTTTTTCTGAATCTGAAATAGATGCTAATAAGCCTGTCATTTTACTCCTCTACTTACAACATGTCTTAATGTACACAAAAAATTGTCACATGTGCCTTGGCCAATTTTTAAAATATGGATGCCTCAAAGAAGGAGGTTCAACAGGTTCTCCTGCATGAACAAAAATATGGAAATATAGTCCACTCTTTCTGATTCAAAGAGTCTTAAATCCATTTTGGTTAAACATTTTCATTATGTATATTTGAAGGGCCTATGTCTAAATTACTGGTTTTGACAGTTTTTGTGAAATTCAGTTTGGTTTAGGTAATGTTTGAGAACAACTAAAAAGGCAATAACTAATTATTCATGTAGTTACAAGCTTAAAACTGGAGAATTAGGAGTTCTGAGAAAAGACAAGTTATCAAACAAGATATCTAATAAGGTATTACAGGATTTATCCATTGTTTCTCATTCTCCTTGAGTACCTTCTCAAAAAAAAATGGCATCAGGGATAAAAATCTGGCATCAGGGATGCAGGCAGAGTGTACACAGAGCCTTATTTCACCAATAGCTTGACTAACTTTAGTGAATAGTCCATTTATGTCTGGACACTGAACTTTTTGAAACGCTCATGAGTCTGTGATGGAGAAATATCTTCAGTAGTAGACTCAGGCTGATACAGTCATTCGCTGAGAATGGAAAGCTCTCTCCCTTTGTGAACACATTGCTAGCAGAAGACTGGGTGAGCTGTCATGTGGCTGGTCACTGAGTGTGATTTCATCCACCCTCTTGGTCAGCATCCAGAGCAAAAGTCTTTCAGCAACTGTGGCCTAGCCATAGATACTGAGTCTGAACACCTCCATGCCTTGGACATGGGCTTAGACCTGGTAGTCAGATTCTGGTCTGCAACTTTTTCTGCTCTGTGACAGCGATTTCAAAATTTGGAGCTTGGGTTTTAACTTGCCCTTGATGATTTTGGAGGGAAGAGATCTACTTGCACCAAAAAAATCCCTGCTTGGGGCATTTAGATTACCCATTGTGGAGACTGAAGCCCTTGCAGTTCACCCAGCTCAACATTGTCAGAGGCAGGGTTGTGTTTGTTCTCTAATTTCAATTATCTAGCATATAGCTGAGTTTAAAGAGAGTTTCCAAATCCTGGCCCACTTGTTGTTTTCTCTTGGTGGAGGTAGATAGGAAACAAAACTCACTAGACTCAGTAGGATGAGTCAAATCATCAGAAGGTGCTCACTGAGCATTCGAAACATAACAAACTCCTGCTGGGTCTGAGGAAGTATCTAATGGTGCACCGCGAAAAGCAGTCACTGTTTAAAATGACAGCACTTACAGAAGTTGATGTACCATGGCATCAGCACCAGACAGTGTCTCCCATATTCAGAAAGGGAGCAACTTTGGGGTTTCTCATTTACTCCTGGTAACTGCTGGGAACCAGGAGATTGTGTGTGCCAGGTGAGGGGCTGTAACTTTCAATGGATTCCCTTTCCAAAAGTGGATTAGGGACTAGAGCTCCTCTTCATTGTTCGCTGTCTGAGACGAGAGATAATGGGGGAAGGCAATGCTCCTCCCCTGCCATCTCCCCACAGACTTTGAACAGGTAACTACCTGGAAAAGTCTTTGAATCTCTTAGAGGGAATTCATGGGTCTCCTTTGTCAAGCTGAAAGAAGTGCGTCTGCTCTCACCAATGCTGAGCGGTGTGACAGCGTGCTACTAAATCTGCTTTTAGCTGCTTCAGAGATACATGAAGCAAGGAAGAAAGCAGAGTACCAGTGGGTGAGCTTTTAATGGGGTGGGAGACAGACTGCTGCTCTTTTCTCCATCATTCTGGAGACCATCATGAAAAATGTTCCTATTTCCTTCTCTCTCCTGAGGTTTTGCACTGTTATTGTACCTTCACTCAAAACTGTCATTCTCCAGGTGTGCCACACTGACTGATCCCTCAGGTGCATGTATGTCTTTGCAAGTAGGTGTGATACACAACACTTTCATCTCAGTTTGGTGCGACAAGAACAAATGCAGCACTCCAGCAGTCTAAAGTGAGTCTGCTGTGTTTTTCTACTCATAGTAATAATAGAACAGAGTATTTCTCCCTACAGTGGTAGGGAGAAGGTAAGAGTCACTAGATGTAGATCTGTTGGTTGCAAAAGAACTTTTTCTGCTTAAAACAAAGCCATAATCCAGTCCCATGTTAACATTCAATTTCTCATCACTCCTTTAACATCTGAACACATCGGGGCCTCTAAAACTTAATGGGATTAAAATTTGCCTTTTTTAATGGAGACTAGTTTAATGTTTACCTGTCCTCTGTACCTAAGTGAGTATTTTAAAGAAATGTGTTCAGAAGTCTTTCTTGCTACATGTGTCATATTGATTACATTCGTACCTTACTGGTTTGGACAGATAGATGGAAGTAGTTCTTGCTTCCCACTAGACCCCAAATTTTGTATTTTTCTTCTTAAAAGTGGTCAAGATGACTGTACTCTCATTTCAGGACAAAATTTCTTTTGTGGGTCATTAAGACTGCTTTAGTTAGAGCTGTATCGTTGCAATGGAATGGTGTTGGCCTATCAGTCAAGGCACAGACATTTAGAAAGCTGTGAAGTTTTTACTTTTCTGCTTTCTATGAACAGTCCTGGGCTAGATTTACAGTAGTTGTGAATTGAAAACTGTTTCCCAGCTCTACCACATTTAGCCTGGATATAAACTGAGATCAGAGATGATTCCCTGCTTCAGTGAATAAGGTGGTGGTATATGAGGAAATGTCATGGTATCTACAAAGACTACACAGTCAATTCTTGGCTGTAGCCATCACATGCCAGCTCAGAAATACATCGCTCCATTACTCTGCATTTTTTTCCAGTGCCTACCTGCACCTGATTTTCCTCCTTTACTGATATCTTTGCTCTCTGTTAGAACTGCTAATGAAAGCAAGCTTCTAACATAAGGTTTCTGCTAGAGATAATAGTTATATTTTTGCTTCATTGTATGTCCCTTGAAGATGTGGAGTCTTTTTAGAAATGTTAGCTTGCTCTTCTTTCTAGTTCTTTGGGGTTCATTGAGCATTCAGCGGACAGAGCTCTGTGGAGTGTGGTAGCCATGGAGACTCCTAGATTTCCAGGAAGTTGCTGGTTTTGGCTACCATCTAAAAAAAAAATAATAATAATGGTCTTGATAACTAGTAGCTACAAAAGTTGAATGAACTGTAGCTTACACTGAAGATAATCTGTTGATTTCAGTGAGGTTTTTTTCATTGTAAGGGACTGATTAGTAGTGTCTGATCTTCTTCTTTGTAAGGTTCCATTCCCACCTAGAGTTAGTGATACTTGGCAGCATGAGGATGAGCAAGCAAATTGCTCAACAAACGTGTTGCATTCATGACCGTAGACAGTAACTTGTTGTCGAGATCTGACCAGACAATTCAATCCCAAGAACAGAAACAGAGCTTCTTGTAGTCCTCAAGTCAAATTCCATCAAACCTTTTCTGCCAATAGTCTTCCTTTTCCATGACATCATATGGAAGCAACATCACACGGGTGTGTATGTGAGACCAGAATGTTGCCCACACTTTATAATATCTTAATGATTAGTTGTTATGACCAGTCAAATGGGAACTGAACATCACTTCCTCCACAAGTCCATTTTTAAAGATCTCACTTTTAAAGGTCTTACTTTGAGACCTTTTTAGTCTATTTTTAGCATTATGGAAAAGTAGGCCTTGAATACTTGTAAAAATGTAGATGCCCACAGTGAGGTCTCCTCAAGAATTTTGGTTGCCCTCTTTCGTGAGATGAAGATGTGCTGCTTTTTTTTTTTTAATAAGAAAAAAGAATATAAATGAATAAAAATATCCTTTTACTAATCCTATACTTAATCTGACTAAGCATTACTGATTTTGCATGTGAGAGTAGATGTGCCTTTGACAGGGAGTTTGAGAAAACCGGCAATTTAACTGCATTTCCAGTGTTGCTACAGAGATCAAAGGCACACCAAAGATCCTAACCTGGGATATGAAGTGTGCTAAGAAAGTATGAAAAGAAGCAACAGATACTTCAGGAAAACAGTTACTCTATGGTATTGCTGCACTTGTTTTTGGCTTACCTCCCTGTATCTGGCTCCCTGATATTTTCCTAGCTTCCCTTAGGGTATTTTTCATAGTTGCTTCTCAGAACCAGTTTTGATAATAATGCCCAGTAATGGACCTCATGCACACCCTGTATTAGTGATGTGATGTCTAGTCCTCCTATACTGTATGGCTCAGTTATTCTGCTTTGAAAGTATAAATGGGTCTTAAAAAAGAGTGGCCAATATCTGTCTTCTTTCAGCCTGCTGATGGAATCTGGACCAAGTCCCTGAAACTCCACCAGTAATGGGCAACAGGTCCTACTAATACAAATGGTACAGTTGCATGGATTTACATGGAACCAATAATCTTGCCTTTAATTGAGCACCCTTAAAGTGTCTCTCTGTTGTAGAAGAAATATTTGCTCTTGGCTGGCAAGGCAATACTGTAGAAAGAGGAAGTGAGTCTGTTCTCCTAATTTAAATATTTCTCCTTTCTTGAAATCATTAGATGGTTAGATTTTCACTTCATTATTCATCAGGTCTTGGTGAGCTGCCTACATGTAGAGCAGCAAGCCAGTTGGGGTTTTCAGAACTGTGGCTTTACCTTGGCAATTCAGACCCATGGAAACGTTTTCACTAACCTAACTAAGGGCAGGCTTGAACCTTTCAAGTGCTTTGAAGTGTGCTTTGTTCTAGCAGTCAAATGCAGGACAGCCTTTTCTGCACATGAACTGGGTTCCATGAAACTGCTGCTTTTTGCCTGAGACTCCCCCCCCCCCCCCCCCCCCCCCCCCCCCCCCCNNAGCCCCCCCCCCCCCCCCCCCCACCAAATTTGGAATTGTCCGTGGAGAAATTCACTTACCCTGCAAAACAAATGGTAGAGGTGAAAAGAGATCAGATGGGAAGTACAAAATGTTCTTTCTTGTGTGAATGACTTAAATTTTTATTGTGCTTTTTCAAAGAGAAAGCGACCCTGCTTTACAATGAATCAATGAAGATTTGGTAATATGAACAAATGAGCTTTGAATTGTGCTACCAAGTCTCTCAAACTACAGTATCAGTAACTGTATTGTTGCATCTCTTTAGAAGCATAACTTGTTCCTAAGCCACAAATAATCTAAAACTTCAGCCATTTTGTGGAAATCAATGAGAACCATGCAGATAGATCTCCAGTATCATTTCAGCCATAAATTATGCACCTAAAGAACTTTATCCCATGGTCACAGTAGGGAACACAAAACTACAGTAACCTGATTGCTTTTATTTCCATTCCATATGCTACTTACAGCGAAGGTGGAGTGAAACACCAACTATAAACCTCTTGGCTCTGGAAAACAGGCAGCATTCTTAGTGATATAGCTGGAAAAGTGCTTTCTGACAAATTGTATACAGTATATAATTCAGCATATAATTTATCTTTCAAGGGTTCTGTCAATTTTTCCATTGAGACAACTCCTTAGAATTACCAAAGCTATTCTTCTCTCCTATGAGCTCAGTTGTTTTCCCAACAGTGGCCCATAATGCTTCTTGCAGCCATAAAGAAATATTTAATTGGTTTAACCTGACAGCTCTTAAGACAAGGCAGCAAGCTGGTAATCTCACAAAATTTCCAGCAGACTCCCAACAGTATCTTGCTATAATCCTAGTAATATGGAGTCTAATCATGCAGTTCTTGCAGGTTAATGCTTGAACATGAGGATAGCATGGCATGTCCTAATGCAAAGTAATTAGAAACAAATTTGTTTCTGTATCTGCACAAGACCAAGACTTGTGTATAAATTCATTCTTAGATGAAAAAGGAAAAAAAATTCCTTATTATTTTACTGGTCAACACTGAATTAAATCCCATGATTTATTTTTTTTTCTTGCTGAATCTTTTCATAAAAAATTCTCTTACCAGCATTTCCTTTTTTGTTTTAACTGGTTTTAGTGGATTTGTTACTGCCTTACTCGGAAGGTCACCTAAACGGATCCATATGGTGTGATGAATGTGCATCCGTCTGTCATCATAAATAGGACCACTTGTCCTATTTATGCTTGTCCATCACACGGTAAGGGACTTCCAGACAGCATGTGATGATAGCTGTATACTCACATGATAAGTCTATGCCCAGTCATAAGGTGCCCAATCCTTTTCTGTGCTTGTCCTGTCATTTCTCATCCTTCTCATATGATTGAAGATCCTGCACTTTGGTCATGTTGTGTTGCAAATCCAGACACACAATAAAGAGATGACATCCACACTCTGCAGAAGCTAGTAAGACCTGCATGGCCAATGAAACAGTTGGCTCAACACTGGAGAGTGACAGTACCTGAGCCACCTGAGCATAGTCAGCACCTTTCCTCCCTATGGAGACCTACACAAGCCTTAAGCTTAGGCAGATAGAAATATCTCAGGTGTCCCCTGCATTTATCTGTCATTGCAGCCATTGAACAGGGAATAGACAGAGCCATGAGTACCAAGAACCTGCAACAGAAAAGCCAATTAGCCAGCTCATCTGAATTTAGGTGAATGATGTCCTCAAGAAGTAAACGGAGAGAGGTCTATCTGAAGCACTGTGTGGATATGGATACAGCATATCTGTGTATCTATGGGTACAGCAGCCTGGAGCTGAAAATTCTAGTTGGATTTTCGCCAAAGAAGGAGGCCTGGGCAAGGAGAGCAAAGGACTTTGTTTGGGGTCACACTCTGGACCTGCTATGCTCATTTCTAACTAGCAAGAAGACCAGTAAGAGACACTGGATGCAAACAACCACACAGAGATGTAGGTAAAAGCATTTAAAACAATGAGAAGAAAGCTAAAAATGACCTTACAGCAGAGGTTTTCTCCAAAACCTGTTTCTGCTTTTCACACTGGAAGAAAAAGAAATGGAGCCTTTCAAGCATCTTTTTGTCAAGGCCTGTAGATAGCATGCACCACACTTTTTCTCCAAGGAGGTCACAAAGGACATAAAATGGCAGAGGGAGTGATACCCATAATGAAGTTTCACAGTAGGCCTACTGATATAGGAAACAGCATTAGCAAAAATACATCTTATACATGGATAGATGAGGTAGAAACCAAGGCTAGTTTCTTAATGCTTTTTGGATCCTATCAACATAGTTCTAATTTCTGCACAAAACTTGTTGAACTATTGCTATGACCAGTTGCTTCTTCATTTGAGTCATTCCCTTTCAATGCACAAAACAGATGGTAGCTGTTCTTAATGAAAAAGGCTATTGTTGTATCTTTTTTTTTTTGTTAGTAAATGTGGTTTTAATGACTTGGGAAATATAGCAATTTTTTTTTTTTAATTGAAAAAGTTTGCATCTCTCAATTTTCTTCTTTTAACTAAAGCAAAAAAATTACTCACATTTCACTTTACTGAAATCTAGGAATTATCCCGCATAATAAAAGTATATTGAAATTTTGAAAACCTGTTTTGGTGTTTTCCAGTGCCTTTCAATGATAAAATGTAAAGAAAAAAAAATTACTTGTTTGTTTTAAAGCTATTGTTCTAAAGCTTTTTGAAGTGAGAACAGCTTTAAATCCTTTTGTAATTTGTAATCTTTTGAAATCTTGTACTTTTCATTTTCATCCAGCCCCAAATGCACAGAACAGTGTATGCAGAAATGTAAGTTATGAAACTAGGGTGAGACAAACTCACATTGTGTGGCTGCACTTCTGACCCATTAATTTTATTTTTTTTTTTGGTATTTTACTTGGATGCCTGCAGAGTCTTAAAAAACATCCTCTTATTGCTGCTGAAGACTGCTAGGAATAGATTATAACTCTTAGGGAGTGTCCATCACTAGAAGGTCTTAAAAAGGGGATTTAATGAACTACTGACAGGAATAGTTTTAGTTTTTCTGACACAGTTTTAGGGTAGTGGGGTAGGACAGATAATGGTTTAGTATCCCTGATGGCTCTATTTTCAAAAAGGATGATTTTACTGCTCATTTGTGAAAGTCAGTAGGCTCAAATAATTCAGGAGTTACAAAACTCCTAATGCTCAGTGAAGAGAGCAACACACACATAGCGTTCTGGTTAAGCACTTAGAAAGCTAACCCACCCTAGCATCAGGGCTGCTCTGATATGTATAGTATATTACCAGTATCCCAGATGGTTACTTTGAAGAGGTTATTGTTTCCTGGACTACGTGAAAATATAAGGGCTTCTCTGCAATAAGTTATTCTGAACAAAGAGGAGATACAAAGTCAATGTGCAATAGCTTGATACAGAAACAAGTTAGCAGGTGAGTCCTCAGCAAGGCCATGACACCTCTTGTCTTCTGCACTGACACAGATGCAGTGCACCCGGTGGTACTGACTTGCTGCTCTTTGTCCTCTTTGCTAAGGCGAGTGCCCTGAGCATGCATAAACTCCCTGAACAGAAAAAATGGAACTGACTGACGGCTGAATACAAGCTTTGCTGTTTTCATTTCTATGGGCAGAAACTTTGCTCTTTTGGGGACCTATCTGATGAAGAGAAGGATTCGTTCTTGTGGTGAAGTGGCAGTACCTTGTCTTGTCTCCTGTTTTCTTTACAATACCTTTGTGTGTACCCAGGACAGGTTTAGTTTATATTTCAGTTGTACAGCACTTTACTGGACAAGTAAAAGAATAGTAATTTTGGAGTTTTAGACATCACTCAGAAGTGATTCAGAAAAATATTCTCATTGGAAAATATTCACTGCTTTGACATAGTCTTGAAATTAAACCCCCAAAATCATTATAATCAAACCTTAGCCAGAGACCGACTGCACTGCATTCTCTAACTAACAAGCTGTTCTTTCTGAATTTCAATACTGAAATGGAAGCAATAGCTGAGTTTTTCCATTATGTGCTGACGCCTGATGTTTGTCACCTTTCAAACAGAGATTGTTATGCATTTTATCACTATCCATTTTGATATGCTGACCCATTCCTTCTTTTTTTTTTTTAACCTTTGATTATTGAAAGTTTTGTGTTCTGGACAGAATAATTAATATATATGTAAAAATTTCTCCATTTTTACTAATGCATTAATTTAGTGTGGAAGCCCCCTTACACTCCAAAAGCAAAGAAATTGGTCAGCAAACACAGATATCTTCATTGCCTACTGGTAGAAAATTATTCTAAAGTCTGCTTAGAAGAAGAAGCTTTCAGAGTCCAAATGTATGTGTATATGACAGAGCATTTCTACTTCTGAATTGCATCTTCTTGGACAGCCATGTCCTCTACAGAATGAAATGCAGAGAATGATTAGTTAGACTGGAAACAACTGAAAGGTTATTTTGAATTGGGAATGAATGGGCTTAATGTTTTAAAAATGTCCTTAAATCAAATTCTAAGGCAAGCAGTTTGTTCTTATGTGCATGGGGGGTATTTCTTTCTCAGAAAATCTTTTGAAAATGTATAAACACTTCAAGAGGTACAGCTCAATATTTCTGAAATCATAGTCATTTTTTAGTTATTCATGGCCTGGGCTATAATTTAGAAACATTCAAAGACCAACCATGATTAGTAGTCACCATGTCTAATGTGTTCAGCTCTACAGTTATGAGCCAAGAATGAGTGGTATGTGCATACCAGAGCAAATGGAGAAAAGGGTCTGTGAGTATTCATTGAAATTCAAAAGTCGGTTTTAATTCAATGATGTTCATGGAATGTTCCCATTCACTTCCTACAATCAGATTTTGGGCATTTGCACAAGAAATCACCAAGCACACAATTTTGCCCTGGGTTTTCATTGCAAATTAGCTTTAAATTTAATATCTGAAAGCATGGTATTAACAGTCTTTTTAAACTGGGTTTGGTTGGTTAGATGATCTCATGATACTCTACTAGTTCCCTGTTTGATGCTTTTCATGCATGACCAAGTGTCTGCAGATCAAACTATAAAGGCAGACACACCTACTACTTATCATTTTCTTACTGATTTCATACAATATCCAATTTAGGGTAACACAGTTTTAGGGCTGTGGCAACATAAATTAGGAAGGAAACTAGGTGGTATTAAATATAAAGAAATTATAAATCAAGAGTATATATTTGATGCTATTTTTTTTTTCACACTGGTTTGATTCAGGGGTGATGGTCTTGATGTCAAAGGTGCTGCATAGGAATGAGCAAGCAGGGTGTCATTCAGACTGACCGCATACATACAGGCATACAGGATGCTCCCATGGTATGGAGTTCAGATTTTTTTTAAGTCTGAAATGTTGGGATTTTTTAAACTAATCCTCAGCAGAGCCAGGATTTTGCCTTTACGGTTGGCAAGCTTGGAGCTTGGAATTGTTGGTGGAAGGAATTGTTGAACCTCAGGTAGGTTCAGAAATCTAGTGATTTCTAGAATTCATAAGTCTTAGTAGTATTTCCTGAGTTACAAATACCCATATAGACCCCATATATCTGTCGAGAACCAAAAGAAGGATGAAAGGAGTTTGGTGGGTGATGATATATGTGACAAATGTTCTCTTTGGGAGAGAAAAAAAGTGCTCTATTAAAGAAAAAAGGTATAATTTCACAAGGAACTGTGAAGAAATTAATTTTTCAAGGTGTTCATTTAAACTTTGAAAATTTTTGATATGTGAAGGGCTTAGTAGCTCCATGAAATAGTGTAATCTTTTGGTTATGCTGTTACTGTCCATGTCAGTCTATTTATATATCTGCCTAGGGTTAAGATCAAGGGCATTTTTCAAAAACTTCTTTTAATTCCTGGATTACAATTCAAGTGAAAATCAAAGATACATAAGAACATTTTGTGACTTGAAAAGTTTTTGCTTCTTGATGTTAAAAATGTTGTTGGAGGTCTCTCTTCCTTATCCTATGGTCAGTGCTACCCAGTGTGAACTGTATTAGTCAATTCTCACTAACAATAACGATCTCACTTCGATAATGAAAACCTCTTTTTATACCTTTTTTCTTTATTACTTATGAAATTTCAGATACCTTGTTTAATACCTCTGCTAATGAATTGTAGAGGACTGAGAAATTTAATTTTATTTTTTTTTAAGAAGTATAAATGTGTGGTAATGAAGTTTGATGAATGAAGTCAAGATTGCTGTTAGAACAAACGAAAGAGTCATGGAGTATCACAATAATTTGATCTACTATAGTCATTCAGGGTGTTCCTCAAGGAATGGTCATTTATAATCCTGTGGCATTTGCTAAGAGTGAGGACTGAGGTTTCTGTGATTGTGTGGCTATGAGGACAAGGTCTTTGTGCATGTATAGGAAATATGCATGTGAATATTTGTGCACAATCCCGTTGTGCTCCCTGTATAACGGTCAACATCTGTCTGCTGAAATGTCACCAGCCAACTGCATTTTTTAGACGTCTATTAAAGCAAATTGTACAGCACTATTCTTTGTTAAAGCAGTTATTTGCACTGGTTCAGGTTAGATGTGAAATGCAGCCTGGAGTCAGTGCATAAATATTCCTTCCATTGGAAAAACCTGGGGGAGATCCCAAATGATGGTTACAAAAGTTTTTAGTGAAAATACTGGGCAATTCTTCTCAGCTGTCATCTCAGTTTCTTCTGAGTTAGGAAACTAACTTCTATGATTTTCATATGCTGCACATATGGAAGGCATTCCAGACCCTGCAGAGATTTTGTTGCGATGTGGAGAAACAGTGGCAAAAACAACAGCAGTTTGAGTGAAGGATCCAAACCAGAGTTTTATATTAATCCATGACAGTAGACTCATGATGTCATGCAAACTGGGCAAGGTTACAGAAGTCTAGGCTAGAAAGCCAAGAGCTGTGTCATGCTTTTAGAATGCAGATGTGCCTAATGCAACCAGCCTGCAACACTCAGTACTATGTGCTCGCCAAATTGTGCCTCACATATATCCCAGCCGGAGTCCCAGCACATGCCTCTGCCTGTTTGAGCATAATCTGGCATTTGTGCAATATATGGCAATCAACTAGTTTATTTGGCAAGTCTTTTGGCCAAAGTGTGATCTCCATTCAGTTTCTGCAACCTGTGACCTTACTGCTGCTGCCTCTAAGGGAGTAGAGGACTTATTTATGTGTGTGTTGCATTTTAAACAATGAATGTGTTGAAAACCTAGGAAAAGTTGTAGCCAACTAGACCTAACTGTTTCAGAAGGCCAGTAATGTTATAAACATGATGCTTTTAGTTTATTAGATTTCCCAATACAAGTGTAAAAAATTGAGATGAAGGAGTATTTCTAACAGTCAGAATGATTCTTCTCTTTTTACATTTTTTGCCTTAATTGATAACTGAAGCAGAAATGAAGCTATTCTGCTGCAATTTGAAGAAATTAAGAACCTGTACCATGTAGAAGGATGCTTTAGGAGAAGTGGCTAATAAGGTGTTTCATAATTTCTTTATATTGCTATGTGTTATACTGATATATATTGCTATAGACCACTGATTATAACAACTTAAAAATGTGATAGTGACAGTAATCATAACCTTCACATGCTCATGCTCCAATACGTTTCAGTGACCTTTGTAGCATGGGAATCTTTTACATCTAGAAAACATGGTTCAGCATTACTGGTTCTGCCAGGCAGAGGTGCACCTGCAGATCTCCTGTTCATGCTGGATTTCTCTGATATTCTATGCTGAAAGTCAGCACAACTCTTTTGTACTTACCTACTCTTGATAGGCATTTCTATGCATGTTAATTTTTTTGATATCTTAAGTGCAGTTAAGTGTATATTTTGCAATTATGTTTTTAGGAATAACATGGCTTTGGAAGCTTTTAATGGTGACAGAGGCCTTTGTGACACATTTTCTTTGCCTCTGTTACTTCCCACTTCCAACAGTGCCTTAGAAAAATTATCCTGAGCCAGGAGAGCAGGAGGCCTCTGTCCCTATCTCCCCATGTCTCTATTTAAGACATAGTAATCTGGGGTAGGTAGAATCTGATGCTGACAGGTATCACCATGGGAATGAAGATTAGGTATGGCTGTTTTGACGTCAGTGTTCTGTTGTGTCAAAGATCTGGGAAAGTGATGGCATCCAAGTGAAGAAGGGAATTTTACAGGGAGACGTTCCTTATTTTAAAGATGTATCCTCTTATTTTTCCAACCTCTGGTTCCTTTTATTGCTTAATTAGGTCCAAATGCTCCTTATTTTTCGCTCCTTCTGCTCCTCAGGCCTTGAAATACGATGCCATCAACTGGCACTGTGTCTTTCTGTGACCTCTGCACTTCCTGACTGCTGCTAGCTGCTGTTGACTATCTTCAAGTCACAAACAATTGCAACTGTCACATACACTTACATTTGACTTTGTCACTCCCTTCACATGTCTGGTGATCTGCTTGCCACATTTTCTGCTGGCCTAACCAGGTGGAAACTTGCTCACACCAAGGATAAGAGAGAGGAAAGCAGATGTTGGCCTTGAGGTAGCAGCCAGCTCTCCATATTAACTCTTTACTCTGGTTGAAACCACCTTATGCAGAGGTGAGGAGATACGTTGAACTCGCCTGTACAATTTATCATGGTCATGGGACAGAAACAAGACAAAACTTTGCCTTTTCACTTTATCTCCCTGTTTATCTTTCGATAGTGAGAGAGCATCAAAATGCATCATGCTGGACAGAGCAACAAATACAATCTAAAGGTTTGGGGTTTAATGGCAGGGACAAGGCGTTTTGAAATAACTCATATTACATGGTTGGCTTATTAACATAGCTACAGGGGAAAAAGAGACACAGAGGATTCATAGAGCTGTGAGTTTTCTTTGCAATGATTTGTTCAGAAGTTGCAAGCAGGACTGTTTCTTATTTTGTGCTGATGTCGGTGTAACACCTGAACAGATTCTGTGCCAATGGTTTGGAATTTCTTGGGGAAAAATTGTTGTGTCAAAAGAAGCTCTAGAGCTTCTTCAGTATAACACTAGCACATGTGGAACCACTAGCAATACACCACAAGCTATGCACCTCACTAAGCGATTTCAGTGTCTTGATTTAAGATCTCTCAGCCACCAAAGGAAGGTGTATTTGCCCATATATATTAAGTCATAAAACTGACATGAAAAGAATTCCCCTTTTGCAATTAGTTATTCCCTTGGGAGAGGCCATCTGTAATATTCCTGTGAACTGTCCTGATTCCTGTGCAAAAAAATGGGTTAGAAACCTGATAAGCAGTGCTGTACAGAACATTAAGGTGAAGTAGTCCTGATTGCCATTCCACAGTAACGAGACCTTGTGCGTAGGGTTTTCAGAGTGGGTCCAGTGACATGCTTATATACTCTGGTTCTCATTCACATAGATGTTATCTACTAAGCCTACCCATTTAAATCAGACTAACAATCTAGATTGGTTCTTTTAATGTGGTAAGGAAGTCTGTAACTCTGCATAATTACAGCACAGCTACTGTCTACTTGTAAACCACTTCCCTATGGCATTATACTGATATGAGCATGTTGATGTTCTTGCAAACAGCAAAATAGAAATGAAAGTTCTGTCTCTGTACTTACAGGTTTGATGTATATCTTGCTCTCTTACTCATTTATGTTTGTGCATGTTTATTATCTCTCACTCTTTAGGATGGCCTCAACAGGAAAAGATTTTCCCTCTTCCACAGGGTACAATCTAGACTGCTTCCTAGGACCACAGAGAGGCTCTTGCTTGACAAATTTTCTACTGCCAAAACAGTGGCAATGATTTCACCTCTCCTTGTGCCAGCCTGTCAGTTCTTGAGGATTTGAGTTTTTTGACTGCCACGTGTTGCTCTGTGATTCACAGAGCAGCGTGGAGCTGCTGGTCTTCTGAGCTTTTTTGGTTTAATACTGACACCTGGAATGGAGTCAGAGCTTCATTGTGCCTTGCCAGTTTTGTACTTTGATGATTCAATCAACTATTAGAGCCCAGTTGTGCCCTTGGATGCATGCATTTCTGTCTAGATTCAGTGGCTTGTTGGTATCATTTGCCCAAGTTATGCTGTCCTGGACAGCTGCTTGTGAGTTGCTTGTAGTTCAAATAATACCAGTTCTACATATAAGAACCTTCAGCAAAAGTATATCTTGGTCGAACCACAATTTCATGGTGTTATTTGGGAGTTAGATGAGATGCTGAGGTCAGAGAGTAACTTGTTGTAACCCCAGCTAAAAGTATTAGCTTTTCCTTGTCAGCAGTGTTACTTCTTAGTTGGTGTCTGAAGAGGATCTTTGCAGAAAAACATTTCTCAACTTAGCTGTTTTTTTGTTTGTTTGAAATAAGGCTTTCCAGTCACAACAGCTATTGTTAGCAGGGTCCATCCAGTTGCAATTTTGGTTTTACTCTATGATACGATGCTAGTCAGCACCTGCAAGTCTCAAATACATGTGGATGCCACAAATTCACTTCCATAATTCCGTTGTTTCAATTATCTGACCAAAATAAATGTTGTCATTTTAAGTTTATGAACAATTAGCCCCATATGTATAAATACATAGTCTGTTTTAAATGTCCACCATAATGGTGAAGCATTTATTCTTTCTGTATAAGCCCATATATTCTACTTTTTTATTGAGTATCAAGACTCTCATTCTAATCACAGCATCTTAGCTAAAAGCTAACCAGAGTTTTATTTGAAGTTAACAATGAAGGAGTATGTATTCTGGAGCCTTACTTTTGGAAATGGCTGAGCTGTTTTGCATTCAATAACAATAAAAAAAGAGTTAGATAAATTAACTTGAGGCAGATAATCATCAGAGAAAATTATGGAATAAATGGTTTTGGTTTGGCAAAGTTATAAACAACAAAATTTAATAATACTGTTTTAATAGTATGCGGTTCTACTAATTGTGTCTATTACCTGTTCACACACAGACTGCTGAATGAATATATGGAATGGTATATAACTATATTATATATAAATATATATATATTATATATATATAGTATATAAAAATACACTACTTACATACATGTTAAAAGACATAATAATTTCAACTATTCACTTCCTCAGCACTTTTCAGTTATAAAGAACCATTTGTAGTAGTCTAGTCTTCTCAGGGACCATCTTTCTGGAAATAATCTGGTAATCTGGTACAAATAACATTATGTTCTTATTCCAAAACACCCCCTGTGCACAAGGTTATTTGCATTTTGCAAAGCAGTAATGGGGACTCAAGTCTGATTTTCCTTCTTCAAAACTCTTATTGCTCTCTCCTGCTGCTGTGACTGCTTTGGACTGACTCCAAACCACTGACTCTTCTTTCAAATGTACTGTTAATATGCTATTATGTTAAACAGGCTGATAGAGTAAAATGGAAATGAACATGTGCAAAAGTCATTTAGGTCAAATGAAGTAACATGCTTTCAAAATATTAGCCAAAATTTTAGCATAAAACTTTGATGAGGCTGAGAAATCCTCTATTGAGCAGGAGCATGGAATTAGCCCTTGTGCAGACCATGTTTAGAACCTTATGATACTGTTTAATTCTATGGTTCCCCAAGGGCTACTTAAAACCGAATTAAGGGGCGTCTTGTGCATGTTCTGGACACTGATTACGGGACCACAGACTGAAGCTGAAGACAGCTCTACAGCCACTAAGTATGCAAGTAGAGACACCCCTTAATTCAATTATGTGTACCCTCTGGGATCTCCATAATTATAATAATAAAAAGAAATTTTTAAATTTATGCAAGGTCAGAATTGGAACGGGGGTTTGTTTTGGTGTGTGCCTGTGAAGAAAGTATTTTCTCAGCCACAGAAGATTCAGCAACTCACCTGTGTCTGCTTTTCCTTGGGATATTCACAGGCTTGTGGTTGCCCTGCAGAAATGCCTCAAAATGCCTGTGGTTGCTGGAGTGCTATATAGAGAGCATTCATGAGTTTAGGTCTTCATTCTGTCTGGTTTGAGAGAATATGTTTCTAGGACTGCAGCCGTGCTGTAGGATGTCAACCAGTCTCTGCCAACCTGGAGATCTTGGCATGCATTAGCTGAAATGGCATTCTAGTAGGCTGAACATCCCCAAATGTTTTGTCAGACAATAAACACCACAGTGTGTAGGGCATATAGGGGAAGGAGGCTTCTGTCCATATTTGTCTACAACAGATTATGTGATTTGTGAGTATAAATCAGTACGACTCCGTTGACTTTGGCAGAAATCTGCCAGTATACACCACCTGAAGATTTGGCTCAGTTGGTAAATCAGGTTTTTGAAACAAATATGTACATTTTAATTCAGTCCCTGGGCATGGAGGTTTATTTTTTCCTGCGATGAAATAGCAGATGTTCCTTTAGATGATTATCACTATCCCTAGAACCAGAGACACTGTAACACATTTTTGATGGTTACATCTGGTAGACTATTGTGTAAACCAATGTTTATGCTCTCTTTTCATTGTCAGTGGAGTATATTGGTATAACCCTGTGTTCGATTGAAGCTAAATGCAAGTAATCCACTTTGCACAATGTAACGTTTATGCAAGTTTTACTGGTTTCAAGCCAGTGAGTTTACCCCTGGTTTGGGTTTGGTTTTTTTTTTGGTTCAATGTTACAATGGCTGTCTTGTTTCCAGTTGAGCTAAGAATATGAACTTCCATGGTAAGCTAAAAGTTATTTTCCCTTTCTATTCCTCAGGTTGGTCTAACAGAAGTGGAAATTCCTGTTTTACTCTTACCTGCAATGGGTTTATGCCATCAAAGGGTCTGGTCTCAGCTAACTGAACACTAGTCCTACTGAGTTTGGTCTCAGCCAGTAGGACTTGTACACGCAGAGTGTGTGCTGTCTCAAATTCTCATGGACTCATCTTGCTCAGACAGTGGGCAGTGTGCAGATCAGAGAAAGTTGGTCAAATACATGGATGTAATAAGTATATGAAGTTTACAAAAGGGTGACATTGCAAAGTACATCCCAGGCATATCTTGATGAGAGACAATCATCTAATTTTACTGTTTGGCCATTAGGTCCATGTGCAACACATTTGTGCTCTTGAGCGCTCCTGCTCCTAATTCCCCATATGCATTAAAGTTGAAAGTGCAAAGAGCTAAGTGGGAGGCAAGTGTGAGGGTACAGGAGGGTCCTGGAGACATGTCTCTATCACCCTTGATTTCAGTGTGATTACACAAACAGTGAGGTACTACTCAACCTAAGAAAACCTGGCAGAACATCTGTTAAGAGCTGTGCAAAAGTCTGAAGTACTTACATTGTACAAGTTAGTGCCTAAGTGCTGCAGCCTACAGAGCTCTGCAGCAAGCAACAGAAATAATAATTTATTAATAATAAAAAAGCAAGCACGCTGCTTACCAGTGTTGCAAGCTGAAAAGAAGCTTCTAAACAATTTTATTTTCTCTAGTTCTCCTTAGACTTGTGCAACACGTCATCTACAAGGAGAATGGCTTTCCTAAAGGTATTGTTTGTATAAATGATAGACTCTCAGTGCTGTAAGAGTCAATACCAGTCTCCAAGGGTGGGATGAGTGAAATTCTTGAGGGGAGACAATCAATGGAGAATGACCAAAAAAGTGCCAGTTTTATAAAATTCAGAACATTTTAAGGGTTTCTGTAAATCACAAGCACATTTTAATATAACTTGCTGAGAAGTTGTCCCTTTGGCTTTTAAAGGAATGTTGGGTAAGCTTCTGTTTATAGATGATAGTCAACTAGCTAGGTTTTTCATGCATTGAAGCTTACTAAATGCATGGACTTTCAGCGTTGTGTCCAAGGTGAGCATGCTGGGAGTATTTGTTGTTGAGTATGCTTTCTTGCCACCCTGAACAGATTTTCTTAGTAAAGAAACATCTAGATTTTTCATCAGATATATTTTCCTAGAGATACATGTGAAGCTCTTGTATTCTTTTTTCCATTCCCCTGGATCAAACATTTAAAAGCAGCCACTGTTGAGGTGAAACATATAATAGAAATAAATAGAGGCAGGATGGTTGCTCTGGTGCATGAGCATCTATGGTTGCACATTTTGCATGTAGAGAAATCCAAATGCAATGCCACTGATATAGAGTAAGCTTTGTGTTGGACTTAGGAGGTGTAGTGTGAGAAGTGTCAGCACATGCTTTCCTTGGTCTTACATCCTGCTTTAGGCAACTACTACTGCTTCTGCTCATGGAAACACTATTCATGTATTGGGAATTGCAGTGTAATCTGGTACAGCTGTTCTTACGCTGACAGAAAACCAAAGAGCATGGTTTAAAAATCTTGTCTTTTTAGTGGAACAAATAAAGATTTTTCTAAAAAAATGTATCTCTCTGGATGAAAAGCATTAGAGCTGTATAGCCTGGAGAAGTAAAAAGACCAATACGAAGAGCAAGTCCCACCAAAATGCTTTGTGAGCCCTCAGGCAGCTCATGGCTTTCACTGGCATTCAGTCCAGAAATGCACTTCACCCACTAGGAGTGCCATATGTCTATTGTGCCATATGTTTCCCTTGGCACCTCTCTCTGTCTCTCTGCACAAAATTAACTTCTGAAATTGGCAGCTGATAAATTCTGGTGAACGCTTCAGGCCTCCTCTCAGTAAAGCCCACCTGGAAAACGTCAGGTTGCCATTTTCAAGCCCACAGGTTTCCTGTTAGCTATTGTTAACCAAAGCAGGTCCTTCCCTTTTTTCTAAGCCCCCATCACCTACGCTTATCACAGGCACCTTCATCACAAAAATGAGGACTTCGATCAAATACACAGGTATGACGGATAGAGTAGTTGTGTGGTCTTCCAGTAAAAACAAATCAATGCTCATGCCAAGTGATCATCTTATGACGGGATAACGTTTGGAAAGTAAAATTAAACCCAACTGTGACAGTTCACCTGTGACAGTGGTGTAAATCACTTTCAAAAAAAAAGCACGATGGGTTTCTTTGTACAGTCAGAGTTCTTTAGAAATTCTTGGTCCTTCTGGAAGGTTCTCCACAAAGTCTGCTGGAATGGAAGTGTTTTTCAATGATATTTCAGTGGATGGTTATCCTGCAGAGAGTGCAGCAAAATCTAACGTTGCAAATTCAAATATTTTGCTATTGGAAACAGAATTGTGTCTACTTGCAATTAAAAGGAAAAAAGAAAGTCTGTTTCTTGTCTTAGAGGTTGTATAGAACTCAAAAAATTGACCTGCTAAGGCCTTTGGGTGAATTTTGGATACCTCAAGGGTGATAACACATTTTAGTTTTTTTGTTCTCCATTGAGTAAGCATGATTCAATTCAGTTGCAGGCTGATAACTTGGCAGTTATCAGTTTATAGTACTCAGTTTTGCAACCAGTCAGGCAGAGACAAGTCACAACTAATAAAATGGTGCTCTATCTGTGAGGATGGAAATCACTTTGGCAGGATTTGTCACAGCCAGGATATTTTCTGTCACCAGACTATCCTAAGCTGAACTAGATTTCCCCTGGTGTGGACCAAAAGCAAGTTCAGAGACAGTTTCTGTAGCTTAGCAGATGGGCAGTCATCTGCTGAAGCATGGCAACTTGAGGGCAGACCAGAAGTTTTAGGCAAAATACATATGTCTCAGATGAGATATCTTTCACTGAGGACATTGTATGGGAAGAAATAAGCATGGAGATCATTTTTGATAAAGTAGAGGAATGGGAGAGGAGAGGAGAGGAGAGGAGAGGAGAGGAGAGGAGAGGAGAGGGAAAGGAGAAAAATCCCCATTACTTTGTTTTACAGAATTTGAAGAGCAACCCAGACTGGAAATAATTCAAATTTCAGCATTCAGCATTTTTTTCTCTTGTGCCACAGTAAGACTGTTTGGCCTCCCTGTTGATTGGAGGTCATCCATTTCAGCTTTCTTCACAGTAGAAACCCATAATAACAGTAATGCTACATCCACACTGTTACAGTGTAATGATAATAGTATGTTAATCCTTATAATTACCATTAGAAGCAATGCAGATTGGAACATAATTATCTGTATCTCACGTAATCATCTAAAATTCCTGTTATTTTGATTTCACTGAGTGATGTGTCATTTTGGCACCAGCTACAGATATTGTAACACTGTCTCGATGGCTACCTAGAAGGCTTTAGATGAGGTACCTCCAGCTTGAATATGAGGCCAGGTCCTCAGCTGACAGATGCCAACAAAGGTTCATCCATGTTAGTGCAGCTGCCAACTCATAGATGGGTGCTGGTAGCAAGTGTTTTTTCCTACTTCTTCCCAAAACCACAGAAAAAATTGCAAAGTGCAGAAAAGGACAGTCAAAGATATCTTTGTGAAAAGCCTGAGGAACAGATAGACTGTGGGAGAATGTGAGGGTGGTACATTTCCTCAGTACACATTTGATGGATTTTGAGCGTATGAGGGCCTAACATTAAGAAGCAGTTGGGCACATGTGTTTGTCTGCATCTCTGCTGTTAGAAGGTGGTACCAAATAACTCAAAGTGAGAATGTGGCCAGGAGAAACCGCCATAAAAAACCCCTAATTTCCAAAATAAGTTTCAGTAAGAAGCATCTCAGATAATCTTTGTTATTTCTCCATATACAGATTGATGACAGTCTTTTACTGTCAGTTATTGAAGGTAACGCAAAAAATATCAAGTTTCTGAAAATAATGTTTCCCTTCAGACTGCAAGCAAGAGGTTCCTAATGAACACAAGATACAAAAAATGCTAAGTGTTTGACTGAGCATGAATAACCTCAAACGTGAAGATTTGCAGGGGTGGGGGTCAGGGTGACAGGAGATGAAATTAAGTGGATTTTGGCAATCCCAGTGTATCACACTGGCTGCTCTTGTACTTGTGTTATAGGAGGACATCAGAAACTTGCAGGCTCTCACATTGTCTTCCTTCATCCTATTTATGTCAAAACTCTTCCTGTCCCTTTCAGAGGTATAATTAATGCTTGAAACTCATTGGAGCAGGAAATTATGCAAATTAATTTTCAAGTTTGAAAAAAGGATTAAGAATTGAAAGGAGTAAAAGACTAAATCTTGATCTTGCACAATATGCTTTCTGCTCATTGAGTCTCAGACAAACAATTGATTCTGACTTGCGAAGATTATGCCTCTGTAAGGGATCTTTTCAGATGAATCTAGGTCTCCTGTATGACAGTAACAGCAGATATTCAAAGAGCTTATACTTGTCCTTTTTCTGGAACTATTCCTTCACACCATGGGTTGCTAGGACTTCCCTAAATTACCTTGGTATCTCAGATAGTTTGCAGCTGGTTTAAAAATGAGTGTCACAGTGATGAAGCAAAGCTATTTCTGCTCCCTCACTGAACATCCTGGAGCTGTGACAATTTCCACTACACTGCCAAGGTTAAAATCACAGCAACATTAGAAATTAGTCATGGGCTGTCTCAAAGGCATTTTATTTGTGGGAAAGGTCTTTTACTACAAATATAAGTGAAATAACCAGTGGATGGTGATGCGGATGCTTCTTCTCTCTTTTTATTTTTGTGTTTCTTTGAGTGCCCAGTGATATTACAGGCTATGGGCTTAAGTGTTACCTGTTTTATTTGTGGATTCCAAGCCTGTTCCCAGATTACTTGGCTCCTCAGCCTTGGCAGTCACATGCCATGTATGTACTGTTTCTTTAGCGCTGAACCTCACCTGTCACTTTCATCTGCTAGCAAAGTTTCCATAACAAGTGATGGAGTGCTGTGGAAGATGCATATATTATTTCCTTTCACTGTCATTCCTCCTCCTAACTGCGCATATCACGTAGAGCACTCTTCCTGGTTACTGATATCTCCCCTCTCCCTTCTAAATTTTCATCCACCCAACCAGAGCACTTTCATACACAGAACAGAAGTAGGAGTTTGTACAGATGATCGGTAAGAGATTCATCTGCTTTCAACACATGTGGTTAAGCATCATCCTGCTACTCCCAACAGCCCTTTTAACCCTTCCACATATTCAAATTCCCAAATATTATCCTTTGTCTTTGAATGACTGAGAGATGAAATCCGAAAAAAAGAAAGAAGAAAGCTTTAAGGATGGTTGAACAACAGCTTACTGCCCAGGATAACTTCTTTCTGTTGATGATTTCAACATTCACCAGTTTTCCTTCAGATAAACTGGTAAGGCAGCTGTTTCACTGTTCATTTTGATCTCTATTCAGATCTCTGATCACTCTTCTAAACTAGCACTGATCACATTTCTAGACTAAGCAGCCTTTCCTGAAGGTATCAGACCAAGCTATTAAGCAAATCTGCTGTAGACTTACATGCCATCATGAACTTCATACAGTAGCCTATCTGCCACATGCCTCTTTTATCAAGAGATTATCTCAATTAACTTCTACATCTGCACTAAACTGAAATAATTATTCATTTGGAATGATATAATAAACATCAGAAATTCACGTTTTTGAAATCAGAAGTTTTTCTGATTTCACTAGGATGTATAATTTTCAATACTACTGGTGAGGGACAATTTTGTTGACTTTATAAATAAGTATACCTCACACAGGTTGAGAGTGTAAGGGCTTCATTTTGAGAGTGAACTATCAATGAAACAAAAAATAAATTATAAATACGTGACTTTTGTGTTTCTGTTTCTCTTATTATGACCTATTTGCAAAAAAATTTCACTCGAAGGGAGATTATGCCAAAACTAGTTACATGTTAGTGTTACTTACTAGTGTTTAAACTAAGTTGTACATGCATCAGTCATCTTTATAATCATCTGCTTCATACTTAGTTATCACCTATGCTGAAATTATAAGCAAAACACCCCTATAACAAAATATGATACCATACATGGCCAGGTCAACATATTATTTTCCAGTTTGCCAAACAGAAATAACAGTAACATTTACTTGTGATATCACTGTCATATGGCCTTATATAGATTAGAGATATTTCAGCTGCTTCTTCAAGTCCAAAACCATAACCAATTTACCAGGAGAAGAAACATCTGCCTACTTATGAACAGTGGGCCAAGTGAGATAAAACTGCCTCTTTTACTTGGGACAAAGAAATAGTAAACCATACCATTATAATCCATATTTTCATGTCAAATAGTGGTTAAAAAGTCAGATGCCAGCAGGTTTTTTAACACTCATGGAAGTCACTCTATGTACCCAAAAGCTGTCTCTGACAGTTGGATAAGGTTAGTGCAGCTGAGTTGCAGGGAGCAAAGCATTCATTAACTTTGTAGCATTTAAAAAAGCTTAGGAGATAATTCATTCAAAGTTTGGGCTTGGTGGGATGTGAACTCAGCTATGCTGCTTTGAACCTCAGCCATCTTGCTGTCTATGATTGGATTTTAATGCAAGATTTGATTAAGGATGAATGATTTGGTTGCAGAGTGACAGTGTGCATTTTGGGAATACCTGCACTTTTTGTGGTTGAAATCTAGAAAAGGTAACCACTCTCCAAAGACTTTCTCAAATAGAAAGCATACTTAAACAACACATTTGAATTTAGGAAAACTCAATAATTGTCTCCCTCATAGCCCAAGAGATTTGAATGGAATAGATTATTTTTTTCTTTTGTCCCAATGGATTTGAAGCATAGCTTTGTTTTGTGTTTTCTTACTTACTTATAAGTTTGACAATTTTAGTTAATTTGTTTTCAACTGGTGAGTTGTTGTTCTGGTTGGGAAAGGAGTATCTAGTCACAGATTGAAAAAAGGAAGATTATAGACTGCTTTCTAAGGGTGGACTAAAGAAAGCCAGGAGAGACTTTTTCATCTCCTTCACTCAGGAGAAAATGTTTGTCTTTGCAGCTTATACTTCTGATTCAGGTCACACATAATTTGAATTTAGACCTACTGACATTATTATTATATAGGATGACGTTCTTCTTCCAAGTTAGGTTTTTGCCTGTCTTCCGTCTATTTCTGGTTATAAGGTGTTCACCTGAATGAGGAAAAAGATTCCAGGAAGCTTCCTTTGCATGTGCATTTGTGAGATAACAAGCAAACAATCTTGGGGATCAGGAAGAAGGAAATAAATATTTTATAAGCAAGAGTTATTGTAGCTAAGCTTATTTCCAAAGGGGTGGTGGTCATTGAAAGAGTATATAAAATTAAGATGGTTGATAATGTTCTTCCAAATAAAATCTATTTTCTGTTTCCCAGCTTCCATTCTTCCTTTTCTGTCTCTTCCAGTTGAAAAGTCTCCAGTGTTTTCCATTTCTTGCCACATCACCACTGATTGAGTCTTCTATTATTTCTTTTCCATTCTCCTTATTCTCCTTTTGTCTTCTTGGATTGCCTTTGGCATTTTTAGCTGTCACTCTAGTTTTTCATCTGTGTGCTGGGGCACAGTAACACAGGCACGTGCACACACACACACAGAGCATCATTGACACAATCACCCACCTGCACCCACTCTAGCTGGTAGCACTGTCTAGGAGGCTACAGAGTCCTCTCTTGGTTTCCTCCTGCTTACACAAGTCATTCATACAATGTCTGGGAACTTAATTTGATGTCACTGTTTTGCATTTTGCCCTATTTAAGTGTAATTGTGGCCTCTGAGGGGTTTTGGTTCTGTTCTTGTTGTCTTCAGCCAAAGTTGATTTCCCACCCCTCCCCCCCCCACTTTTTGTCTCTGGTTTTCTATTTGATATTTCATTAAATTGCTTAAAATGAGAGACATTTTAATGGGCCATTGAAGAATGTAGATGGTGTAAAGGTGTAAAGGAACATTGTTGCTCTGAAATTGCAGGTCAGCACCCACTCTTTCATCTTCTTTTCAACTGAGGGTGAACAGGCAAGAGATGCAGAAAAAGACACGTGTCTGCTCACTCACACTCTCTCTTTCTCTCAGAACATATAGCTTACTATTATCTATGCCACTGGAAAGAGGAGGGTGTAATATCTGTAAATTGCTAGGAGTGTGATTACTTCTAAATAACCATGACTGTGTCATACCTGATTGCTCAAATAATCCTGGTACTTGGGTTTCCTCATTGCTTTATAACTGTGGATACTATCTTGAATTAAGCCTTGAAGGAATATAGGCCTTCCACAGTCTAGACAGGCTAACTGTTTATAGAAAGAGTAGGGATTTGATATTTGTACATATATATACACACACAGAGACAGATGCATTATACATACAGATATACACATACACATACGCTGAATCTTTTGGCTACCAGTGCAGTCCTTCAGCAGGTTATGAAGCACTTGGCTTGAAGGCTGACTCAAAAGCCTGAATTGCAATATTAATATTTCTCCAAGCTACACACTTGGCGTTCTCTTGTTTCCACAAAAGATTACAAAACCTCCTCCTCTGCTTTAGACTGTTCTCCCTCACTGCCCCCCTTCGAAAAGAAACTCAGTGCATTATTGTGCTTTCTGGCTGGGTGACTTCAGTAATAAAAGATGTCCTTAGGAAAGCAGTTCAGGTAGTATACTTGTGCGAAATTTTTATGCAAAAATGTGTAGGACTGGCTGACCTGGTTCACTAGGCTGGTTCTGTTCCTGCACTGAAGACAGAATGGAAAGGCCATATGTTTTCTTGTTACTTCAGTAAAGTATATTTTATTGCTCTGTGTTATCTTCTTATTATGCATTTATAAAGCTCTTTGGGTGACTAAGTTGTTTGCATAACATGTTATATTTTTGGCAATAATTCTTCCTGCAGAAGGGATGTGTATACAAGTGTGCTTGTAGCTGCCAATAGGCTACAGCATGTATGTATATTTCAGTCATGGAAGAAGAATGACTAAATTCACCAGGTGAGAATTTTTACAACTTTGTTCTCTCTTGGCAGTTGTTCTTAAGGCGGGTGAACTGTTAGAGGGTTGAATGGCTTCTGCACCCTGCGGGAGCACACAGTGTCTGCAGGTTGTGCGGTGCTGAAGGCTGAAGGAGCCCAGCCTCTGTATCCAAGGACTTTACAAACAGTGCTTAAATAAGCATAAATTCCTCATCAAATGAAGGAAAATCCGAACTCCGCCCTGAACCATAGTGGCTGCTGGATCAGGAATCTTGTTATGTTTGTAGTTTTTGGATTAGCGAGACCCTTTATTAACTTGGACCGAAAAAACTTCCCTGAATGGCTAAATCCTGAATTACTGAGCCTTATTCTCCTGGTCTCCAGGAAAGGTCACTGGTGTAGGCCTCCTTGCATCTTCAGTGTAAAAATGTGTCACTGTGGGTGGTCACTCTCTCAGCTACTGTGCACCGGCTTTGTGGAAGTCATGGCCTATTGACACTGTGAACGTCTCTACCTTCCCTTTGTAGGAATCTGAATTTAAGCCATGCAGTATTTGTATAGACAGTTAACAGTTTAACTAGTTGTTCACCCTGCAAGAATTAAGCTTAAATTGAGAAGTTCACAGGGAATATCTTGAATTGTTTTAACATGAGAAATATCTGTCAAAGTTTCACAAATATTTTATAATTAACTTTGCAAGATGGGTAAACCTCCAGCACTTTGTTCGGTGTGAGTGAACACAACACAATTCTTTTATACCTCATCAAGAAAAGTATATAAGCAACAATAAGCACATTAAAAATAATTAATTTCAGGTCACATTCTGGCCTATAAACTTTGACTCTTTACTTAAATGTTTGGGTAGTAGGTATCTTTTTATTCATTACACCATAAAATCATGTTGTGTGTAAATATTGGTGAATGCAATGTTGAGATTTTAAAAATGGCCATGTTTACATTTTTCCATTTTTGTCAACGATTGGCACAAGCAATCAATTCAGGGTATATGGAATAAAGTAAAATTGGGGCAAACATATGAGATTTGGATCAACAATCTTCCTGTAGCTGTGTATGCCAGCCATGTACTACATGCTGCTCCTTAATGCACTAGACACAGAGGAGTCCTGTGTACTGCATAATCCAGGAACCACTGTCTGGAGCAGTGGTACAGTGAAAGGATCATTATTAAACTAAATGAGTTGTCTTCATGATCTTGGTTAGAACGTGGCTGAAGAGCGACAACATCTCACTGACATGCCATTACTCCTCTATCATCTGAATCTGAAGTGCTTTCATTTTATCAGTAAGACTTGGTTGCATTCATTTTATGTGCAGGGCTGTGCTATGAAGCACATTTCTGTTAGCAGTGGACATTTCTTTTTTTGAAACTTAAGCTGATGAAGAACAACTGAAGGTGTGCACAAAGTCCCAGGAGGTCAGCAAGTTTTGCAGGGAATCAGTAGAACATAAGGAGATGTAAAACTGCAGTGTGACGTCCTGCTGCATGCATTCCTCCACAGACACCAACGTGCAGATCAAAACAGCCCTTCTGATACTGCACACATATGAAAATAATTGGAGATGCTTTAGCTTAAGACCTAAAGAGTTCAGTGAGTTGGATGGTTTGGAGAACTGAGGGGTGCATTACTGGTCATATAGTCACTTTCCATGATGGAGAATATGGTCTGCAGGGAGCCCGAATAGATTAAGGGGAGATGGACAAGAGGAATTGTCACTCATGCTTGCTATGGTAATGGTTGCCTGTTTCTTCCAAGTATCAGTCTCTTTCTTGTTCTTTGTCCCCTTCTGATACGCTTCTTCCTTCTTCATCCCACTGCTTTCCTCTCTTCACGGCACAGCATTCCTTCCCCCTCCCACTCTTGCTCTTTGTTACTTGCCTTTCCTATTATTTTGCAAATACATGCAAACACCCAGAGAAGATACCTCTGCCTAGCCCCAGAATCAAGCTGAGTTTTGTGTATTCTCTTTCTCTTTATTCTAGTTTATTGTATCTCTTCCTTCTTCATTGCTTTAAATTGTGCATTGAGGAATTCCAAGTCTTTATTTAATGATTTAGCAGAACTGCTCTCTGAACTCACAATAAATTTCACTGAGCATCTGTTTGTGAGTTTGAATTTTGTCTTGCTCTGAATTCTTTCACTTGCAGTGCATGGTTTTATAGCACTCTTAGATTCATTTAATGTTGTGTAACACATGAATGATCCCACTCATTCTAAAGGCCACATGCTTGATTTGGTAATTACTATGGGTCTGACTCTGACTAGTTTGGTTTTGTCTCTTTGTTCCTTGTCTGTAACTTAATTATTTCATGAGATCTTGCTGTATCTTATCTCTCATCTCCAGTTCATGCTGTTATTTACTGCTCTCCATTTTTAACCAGAAGTTTGTATTCTGTAGTAGTTCTGCTTTAAATGTTTTTTCCTCTTAATGCTAAACCCATGTTTAGTTTATCAGTTTTGATCCCTAAGAAGCCGTCAAACACTTTACCTATTCCCTTTCACACATGATGTCCTTGTTCTTCTAAGACCATCTTTAGGATCTAGTAGCTTGGTCATTTTGTAAGTCAGATGTCAAGGAAATGACCAGGTAGATGTTAGATGAGCTTATGAGAAAGCATGAACTTTCCTAGCTCCAATTCTACAAAAATCTTCTCTTTAAGCTCTCTCTCCTCTACAAGAAAAAATAAAATAAATAAATATCCCTCACCTTATGATTGCCTTCAGAATTATCTGATCTGGTTTTGTGTGCATGTGTGTATGCATCTATGTGCAGAAATAAGTTAGGATGTTCCTTATATAGCCATTTTGCATGCAGGCTTGAAATACAGGGCCATCTCCAAGTGTCTTGAATTCCCTTCTGTGTCCCAGCCCCTGGCAACAGCGAAAGCTAACATTTCTGAAAAGTGATTCAGAAGGTATAGGCAGAGGCTGCCTTGGGATGTGCACATAGCTGGAACTGTAGCCTGTTGCAAATGGCTCTTCACTCAATCTTCCTTTCCCTCCTTCCTCCCTCCCTTCCTTCCTTCCGTCTTTCCTTCCTTCCTCTTTCTTTCTTTCACTTTTTCTTTTTTCTCTCTTTCTCTTTCTCTTTCTCTTTCTCTTTCCCTTTCCCTTTCATTTTCCCTTTCCCTTTCCCTATCTTTTTTCTTTGTCTTTCCTTCTACCTCTCCCTCTCCTCTTTCTCTCCTCATTTTCAAATGAAACCCGAGACTTTCAAGTACTCATATTATGTCAGAATCTAGAGCTTTCAGAAAAGATCTATATATGACCAGAAAGACAATGAATTTGTTGCACTGACAGCAGTGTATTGGTGGAAAGACAGATCAGATTTTGTAAGTTAACAAAGTCTTCAAAACTAACCAAGGTTGCAGAGATAGTGTAATATTCCTGAAGAGCTCATTCTGATCCCTGCTCCACCTCTCAGGAGATGTTTCCCTGAATTCTGGGTTATTCTGCTTTGTGCCTCTGCTGTGTGCGTCAAGGTGTGTGATATTCAGGGCAGTGAAATAGACTATCATTTCTAAGAGACGAAATGTCTGCGGTGGCAGAATGAGTGTTGCAGTCCTGAGCATGTAATTTTGTCTTGAGCAAAGTGATCTTTAAAATACACAAGCATAGCATGAACTACATGACAACTAGGACAAAAGAACCTTATTTTGGAAATGAAAAAGCTTTTCATCCAGAGGCTGGATGAAGGAATATGAAGTTTGTGATATGATGATTCAGGTGTAAGTGAATAACTGGACCATCTTCTAACAAAGAGCTTAATTTTATATACATTAAATCCCCCAAATGAAGATCAGAAGAAAGCACAAATAATAGAAAATCTTGCCTGTCAAAATTTTTTATCAAATTGACAGCCTTTCATTTTGCTGAGAATAGTTTGTGTAATTTTCTGATATTTTTAATGAAATGATTTGAATCAAAAAAAAAAAGATTTATTATTTTAAAAACAAACCTGAGCTGCAAAGAAAATGGTTAATTTTTTTGTTTTCTTCCCCCTTTCTTCCACTCCCTCTTCCCTCTCCTTGACTGAGGAGATAAACAGGAAAACCAAATTATATTTATTTTAATTTCTTCTGATTTGAAAGGAAGTGAATATTGTTTCCAATTGATGAGAAATACTTTTTAGCATGAATCATTTAATTGAAAAAATCAGTACATTAAAACATTAATATATTTGCATATTTTCATATGCAGATTTTCCTAGCGAACACCTTTTAACAGCCCTGCTCAAATTCTAACTTCTTCAATGCCTTTAGATCTTTCCACAGTTCCATGTGTCCTATGTGAAAATTGAACTCATGATGATGGCTTGGCTGCTTGGTGGGTTGGGATATATATGATAAAGCATGACACTTAATAATATCCTGAGACAAACTCTTCCACCAGGAAAACTCTTTGCATTTGGGAATGCTAACAGCTGTTTTAAGTAGTATACACACACATGAAAACAGAGGCAGGGGAAAAGAGATCCTTTGCCAAAATAGCTGTCTTCAATAGAACTTTTCTTACTTGTGATGATCTTGTTCTCCAGAGGAGTAATATCTTAGAATTCCAGTGTATTCTGTGGTTTATATCAGAATTTGAAATGTCCTTCAAGGACTTCCTGGTCATCTGGAAAGACCATCAAACTGTAGTTTTCAAGCCTCTGTCAGACTCAAATTATGTCTGGTCTGAGTGGTTTTGCCCTTCTGCCCAAAGCTATGTGTTACTAAAATAGCTTTTTATGTCTCTCTTAAGTATTTGTCTCCAAAAATAGTTACCAAGGAAGTTTGAAATATCTCCTGTCATGGCTTTGAAACCATGGTAGGAGTGCCTAAGGTAGGCAGAAAAGCAAATATATAGGGGGTTGTGTTTTGAATTCATCTTGTTCTTCTTTTTATGTTTGCTTCAGTACTTTTGTTCCCCTTTGAATGTGGCCAAATGCTCAGAATTAGAACAAAATCCCTATATTCTCTCTGAGGCTCACTGTGTGTGGAAACGTGGAAACTCCTCTAAGAGTGTTTTCCCAAAGAAGCAATCTGGCAGCCTGTGAGAAGAGAACAAGCCCTGCTCCCCCCTCCTGCACTCTTACCTCACTTCAGGTCATGTGAGACACTTCCCTCTAGCAGTACATCATGTTCTTGGAGAAAACAAGTCCTCAGATTCTCAAGGTCACTGTTATTGTTTTATCTGTTGCATAGGGAGCTTGTTCTTACAACCAGACTTCCTTGATGTCCTTCTCTCATTGAGGGAATCAAAGAACTCCATTTGTGAAAGGCTGACAAGCCCTGGCATACTTGGAGAAACTGAACAAAGGTTAGTGTGGGTGGATATCATGAGTCATTTCTATGACTAAGAGGATGGTATAAACTACCCTTTCCTGGTAATCTAAATTTATTAAGGTCATGGGCCTCCTAATGAATCAGTGTGTCTAAATGAATCCAAGTGTAAGGCTCATGATGTTAAACACACACAAAAAATCAGGTGAAGGTGAAGATTTAGTTCTCTGTGATCTAGTTAAGGATGAGGCCTTTATTCCTGCATGTGCTATCAAAATGTGGTTAGCTGGTACTGCTGACTTGGTGCTTCTGTTTCCTGCTATTTCCTGTTATTGATGCTGGACTTCAACAGTCAGCATTTATTAGAAGCCACTAAAATGCTTTATATCATCTTTGAAATGACTTTTCTGGACAAAGCAAGAATGGGGGAGATTCTTCCACTTTTGTAGTTCAAAAGAGCATGGACTTGCTAACCTTCAAACTTGTAACCTTCAAACAAACTATTTCTGTCCTTATTAGTAGAATTTTAATTAAAAGCAGATCATTTAGAAAGGAGTTTAACTTCAAAGGCCCATTCTTTGCATCACAACATTGCATTAGTTGTGAGCAATGAAAGTTGGATCTGAATGCAAAAACAAAATATCAGCTAGGGTCAAGCACTGGTACTATGGACATAACCTGCATTTAGGAGATTTCAGATCCTGAATCCTTAGCAAGAGGCCAACTGTCCTTAAGAGTTGATGACTATGGCAGTAACCAATGGAGCAAAGAGAAGGAACTCTTACAAAGCATGTTCTGACAGACCCTTCTCTGTGCTGCTGACCAAGTCAGTGCTCAGTCCTGACCTCTGTCAGCTCTCTTAATATGACAGCTGTTAAATACACTTTCACCACTGAAATGCTGAACTTGCTGTATGGTTGCATCCAGGCTTTCAAGCACATTTTCTTCCTTTTTGCCTGCCTCATTCTATTTTGCTGGTAACTACGTGATTCATTCATTCATGTGTGGTCACCAAATGAAGTCAACAGGTCATTTAGGAAGAACTGGTTGACTCTGAGTAGCAGCAGAGCCTACAGTAGCATCCCATGTCCTGTCAGTTATCAAGTAGGAGTGCTGGGGCTGGCCTTTTTGGGCGTCACCTGAGAGCCATGGTATAGAAAATGAAAAACATCTTGTTCTGTGTGTCTGCATCCAGGAGAGGAAATTAACTTGTGTTTATGGCATGGGTAGAGAAACAACAGGAGATCAGATTATGGAAATGCCTTTCAGATGATGTTTTTTCTCTTGCAACTTGCAAAGCAGCTGATAGATCTTTCTTTAGGAAGGACTTGACTGACCATCTTGGGAGAGGACCCCACCATTTCTCCCCTAACTCCCACCAATAGTGAAGAATAAGCAATGGATGTCAGGCTGCAGAATTCATTTTTTAAAAGCAGAAAATCTTGACTGCTCTCCAGATCCAGCTTCAGACTCCCAGACCTCCTGACATTTTCTGGTATGTGGCAACTATGAAGTCTTTGTAGAAAGAGATTAATGTAAAGGACTTGAAAGGATGTAATAAAAAACCCCGCATAAACAATAACGTACTACCTAACAACCCTATCTATTGTGTTTTTGACAACCTTTTCTTTCTTTGTATGTGTGTAGTACCCTTGTATTCATTGTGATCTTCAAGCTGAGTTCACATTTATGCAGGTATGCTTTGATTAATATCTTTGTTGCTAGTACATAGAATGCAACTCTGAGTAGTTTAAAAATCCATTCTGCTTGGTATGATTTTACTCTACTGTATACATTACTGGGCAGATTATATTTATTAGTTTGCTTATAATGGTAAGTGCTCTTCTTTCCAGGGTCACCACCAATGCTTTTACATTCTGATCGCTTCTGTCTTGCTGCTGGCACAGATCATTGTGACTTCATGTCCAAAAATATATGCCCTGTTGGGCATGCTGAAAAGATGTTTCATTATTTCTGTGGAACAAGCTATACTCAACTTATCTCTGAAACAAAAAGGTGGGGTTTAAGTGAAATTTCTCGCTTTTTTCCTAGCTGCTGACATCCCATTCTGTATGTGTGTTATGTGTGTACACATTTGTATATTTGTGTATATGTGTAGCTAATAGCCACATCAACTACCTAAGAATTGCACACTGCTTTCAATGTAAAAATATTAAACTACTGTGGAAAACTAGTGATCACAGAGATTTGCAGCTTACAGGTGAGAGACTAAGGCATGGAAAAATTAGAAACTAGATTTTCTCCCTTTTGAGATATAAATTCTAAATGAGGAATTGATAGTCATAAAGCTGCTGTGTGGCACCTTTAATAGGGTATCTTTAACTGTTAAAAACAGCAAAAGGAGTGGAAGTTGAATCAAGGTGTCCCGTTTCACAATACCCTGTTGCTGAGACATATATGACATGCTTTTATATTAGTATGTGCCAGACTGTAAGTCTGGGAATGGCTATTTCTAACTGGTGATCCAGTCTGAAATGGCTTGTTCCCAGCTTCTGACTCTTTAACATTTTCTTCTGACATCCTGAAAATTCTTTTTAGCCGTCAGACACAAAATACCCAGACTTTTAAGTTAGCTGCTTATCATTGTCTATCCTAACATTAAAGGATCACCCTTGACATCATCATTGAGCAGGAATGGATGCCAATACATTACCCAGATGTTCAGCAGAACTTCCAAGCTGAGATTTGGTGGCGACTGTATATCAAACATAGAAATTTAAAATGTTGCTGGTAAAGGGTATTAGACTCTTTGATTTGATAACTGGACACTCTTAAATTTGTAATGTGTACTCAGGGTAGGGAGATATGCACAGAGTAAAGAGACAAGATCTGTGCCATGCTTTCCCATGTTTTCATCCAAAAAGTTTATTGGCATTCATGGAAGAAATTACATTGACCTCAACCAGACCAGGCAACACAAACCCTGGAAAGAGGCTCTAAAGCTATGCTCCAGTTTCACCTCTTCTTGATAATACGGTGTGGGGCAATTAGAGTGAAACCTCCTGAGTGACGGCTGCTTGGTAATAGTCTGACTTCACAGACCCACTGATAGAATTATCAAGTGATTTTAAAAACTAATCTAAATCAATAAGCACCTATTACAGCTTTATCAGAACCTTGCCTGCAGAGTGGCTGCAGAGCAGCCTGAAAGCAGATAGGAAAAAAATAAAAATACTGTTGAGCAACACCAAAATGTTGACCACAAGGGTGCCTCCAGTACTAAATGTTCTGGGATACTAATAACAATAAATAAATTCTTCCAGAGAGCCAATTTAAATATCCTTGACATAAAGAATTTAGATTCATTATTTTTAAACACTGAAAAAAAAATTATCACTTATGCAATGTTGTTACAAGAGTTCTCCCACAGCCCTTAACTCAAGCAGATTTTATAGTGTGCATTAATACATAAGCAATCACACAGAGTGGTTTATATTTAATAAGAAAACAGAAATAGAAAATAATAGTATGTGCAGAATAAGGGAGGAATAAACTTTTTCTGGGCCATTGGGTGTTAAAACTTTCTGTCTCCATAGTGGTTTGCCAGAATTCCTCCTTGCTCCAACAGCAGACAATGAACTAGATTGTGACTCCATGGAGTTGAATTCCCCCAAGCAAATAGCTGAGATGGACAGAATGCCATGTCCCAACTCCTGGTGCAGTACTTGCTACTCAGAGTTTTCTAGCTCCGAGATGTGCCCTGTTTTGTGGCACTAAGCTATTATGTCAGGAAGGGCATGGGACATGAAGAGAGACAACATTGCTCATGCTCTTAGAAACTATTGACATGAAAGACAGAAACAGAAATGTCTTAGCTTCATCTGCTGTGAGCCAGTGAGAGTTGTTGTTTGGTGGGAGCTACTCTTCATCATGGGGAAGGACAAGACTGCTGGAGGCTCAGCTCTGGAGACCAGTTCATCTGCAGTTTTGAGAACCATAGTGGCTAGCACCTCTGCAGAGGGGCAGTAATGTCTCCTCCTCCCCTGCAGGTATGTGGCAAACATCTGAGAGAAGACTGTTACAGCTGAGGCATTCTCTGCAAAAAAATGGCAATCATCTTCTCAACGTTTGGTCGAAATTGTGTTTTTTCTCATGAAAACACTTGGAGGAGATGAAATAAGTAAACTGCCTTGCTGATATGTCATACAATTTACTGACTGTCATCTGAATGCATCTTGTGCTGAGGAAATAGGCTTGAGTTACAGTAAGAAGTACTAAGGCATTGAAAATTTGATCTTGCAGCACTGGTAAGGTGGCCACAAAGAGAGCGCTACTATCTGTTAGGCCACCTCTCCTCTTCCTGCTGTGTATACAATGTGCATGGGTGTTAGAAGTCATGCGTACTTAGCAGAAATTGTCAACAGCACAGGGGTCTGATTATAGACCTGCCATTGAAAAATTTCATCATCTTCCCCAGAAAATGGCTCAAAACACACAATTTCATTTTTTAGTGTAGTTTTTTAGTGTTTTCAGTGTAGCTGTAATGTTTGACAATAATTCTCAGGGAGTGAAAAGCAGATTACTTGCAAGAAGGAACCAGTCAGAAAAGCAATAAACAATCAAGGACGAAATTTCTCTTTATGTCTGGTGGCTGACTCCATACTAATTTGAAAAAAATTTGGCATGTCCAAAGATTAGCCAGTTACTAAATCAGACTCTGACATCAGTGTCAGGGACAGCTGCTGCTTTGTGTCTCAGCTTACAAGTCATCCCCTGGCGAAGTGGCACAGATGATGCCCGTGCTCCTGGTACCTGATCAAGGAACTTACTTTAAGAAGTATGTTTCATCCTTCTGCAATTGCAATTTATAAAGACACCTTAAATGGATTGATGTGAAGTGGCAAATAACCCCTCAGTTGGCAACCAAACCTGACATCTCTCCCAAGAAGTCAACATTTTAGGTGCTCTGCCTCTCAGAATGGGCACTGGTGACACCTGAAAACCTAGCTGCTCCATGGAAGCTGATATCCTCTAAGACCTGGGTTCACGTCCCTGTGAATGTGGGGTGGCTATCCAGGGACTTGGAGGTGGTGTGTTCATCCCCCTCCCTTGGCCTGGCCTCTTTAAGGCATTGGATAGTGGCCTTAGGGCTGTGTTGGGATGTAAAATCAGCTGCTGCTTCCTTCTCCAGGAGCCTCTGAGCTCAAACTGTGGCTCAACCTATCACTGCCTGGACACAGCTTGGACAGGATATGAATGTGGAGGACAGAAAGGGCCCTCTCTGTCTTCATGGATACTCTGGGTATCTACATGGGTGCTAGCCTACAGCTCTGAATTGTCTTCTTGTCTTCTTTAGATCGTCTATCAGGGGTGAAAAAGTTCAGTGAAAGACTAAGTTCCCCTATTTTCAGCCCAAGATTTCTCAAGCTAAAACTTCTGGTACAACGGACATTTCTCATTTCTTGGTAAATTCTTCGATGGACATGGCAAATCTGTGCACCTCTTCTCTCTGGTGTAAAACAGGAGGGATGCCACCGAAATGTAAGCATTTGGACTGAAAATAATGCTTAGCTGCAGTCTGCTAAACTTCATTTTTTTGCATACATGTCTTCCATTGACCTCTTTTGATACCTTAGGTTAAATCTGTGAGCAGAACTTCAAGCAGAAGTCTCTGGTTCGCAGAGAAAGCAATTTCTGTGGTGTCTGGGCACTGAAGGTTGTCAGTCTCAAAAAGCAACACAAGCCACAGAGGCAAGTCTGTGATAACCTGAAACCACAGAAGGCTGCTAGGTGGCCATTCATCACAGTATAAGGTTCAGCCCACTGCCTTAGCATCAACCTAGTCCTTCTGGGATGAATGCAAGGGGCAGGTTGATTCAGTGAGAGGCTAGGTTGGGGGAGAGTCTGAGACAAAGGAAGCATTAATTAGGACATGGATATGTGAAAGAGTGAACAGAAAGGGACAATGGTTTCTACAAAGTATTAGAAAACTTCTACAAAGTATTATATGGGGAATGATAGACAGGCTGAACCTCATTTTTCAAGCCCATGCAACTCCATCCCACTCCCACATACCTACAGGACATATGGAGAAATGCAGGTCTCTGTGAGGAAGAAAAGATACCCAGAAAGAAATTCTTTATGGTGAAGGTGGTGAGGCACTGCAACAGGTTGCCCAGGGAAGCTGTGGATGCCCCATCCCTGGAAATATTCAAGGTCAGGCTGGATGGGGCTTTGAGCAACCTGCTCTAGTGGGAGGTGTCCCCACCCATGGCAGGGGGGTTGGAACTCTATGATCTTTAAGGTCCCTTCCAACTTAAATGATTCTATGAATACCCCAGAAGAAGGTTTTGTAGGGGTCTGTTATGGTCAGCAGTTAGAGGTGGCTGGCAGGGATGGGATGTAGCAACCTTCAGCCATTTGGCTCCTTGCTACCTCTGTCTTAAGCAGGGCATACTTAGGTCCTAGCACATGGGCAGCTTCTCTAGGCCAGCCCAGTGTACACCGCCTAACCCTAACTCTAACCCTAACCCACTCCTGTGTCAAGAGCATTTTGTTGCTTTCCATCGGCCTGGTGCCAGGACAAAGCACGGGGGCAGGGTGCTGGGATAATATTTTCATCCTTATCCTGAAACTTGATTTGACCTCTGGTTTCATGCCATTCCTAAGCCTAGTATGTAGATGGGCACAGAAGATGAAGCAGTGGCCACATCAGAGGTTTTTCAACATGAAAAGGCCTTATTGACTTTCTGTCAAACTCTCCTATTTTTTTTTAATGTATTTTGCAAGGAACCTGCTGAGTTCATGGTGTTACATTAATTCCTGTAGCTACAGGAAGGTGTTTAAAGGCTGGGTGTTCAGTTGACTTCACCTATACTACACCTATACACCTAGACATCAGTAGGTATTGCCAATTTCCAATAACTATAAGTGTAGTTCAGACCTCTGCTACACCAGCTCAGACTCCCAAGAAGGCTGGAGTATTCCTTCAAGAGCAGTCTAAATGGAGAAGGGCAGTCTAAATGGAGAAGATCATTGAGCTCTAAAAATTGTGTTTTCATGTATTTCAGAATGTGGTGCTTCTCTGTGCAGCAGCCTCACTTTTCTCAAGAAGTAACATAAACAAGGTTTATAAGACATAAATGCATATTTGCAGAATTACAGAATGGTAGGGATTGGAAGGGAGATCATCTAGTTCAACCCCCTGCCATAGAGCAGGTTGGACCAGAATGAATCCAGGCAGGTTTTCAGTATCTCCAGGGATGGATACTCCACTACCTCCCTCGAGAGCTTCTTCCAGTGCTCTGCCATCCTCAAAGTAAAGAAGTTTTTCCTCATGTTCAGATGGAATTTACTGTGTTCCGGTTTGTACCTGTTACTTCTTCTCCTGTCACTGGACACCAATGAAGAGTCTGGCCCCATGATCTTGACACCTGCCCTTTAGAAATTTATAAGCATTGATAAGTTTTCCCCTCACTCTTCTCTTCTCCAGGCTAAACAGACCCATGTCTCTCAGCCTTTGCTTGTAAGAGTGGTGCTCAAGTTCCCTGATCAACTTTTATCCTTCCACTAGACACTCACCAGTATTTCTTTGTCTTTCTTGAACTGGGAAGTCCAGAACTGGTCCAGATGTGGCCTCACCATAGCAGAATAGAGAGGGAGGATGACCTCCCTTGACCTGTTTTTCACACTCTTTTTAATGCACCCATGGAGACTAATGGCCTTCTTGGCCACAAGGCCACATTGCTGGTTCTTGTTAACTTGTTGTCCACTAGGATTCCCAGGTCCTTCTCCACAGACCTGCTTTTCAGCAGGTGAACCCCTAACTCCTAACCTACAGATTTAACCTCCTTACTCTCCAGCCTGTCCAGGTCTCACTGTATGCTGGCACAGTGTTCTGGTGTGTCAGTCACCCAGTTTTGTGTCACCAGAAAACTTGATGAGGATACACTCTGTCCCTTCATCCAGATCATTGATGAATATGTTGAACAAGACTTGACCCAGTACTGAGCCCTGGGGAATGTCACTTGTAACAGACCTCCAGGTAGATTCTGTGCTGCTGAACACAATCTTCTGAGCTCTGTCTTTCAGACAGTTCTCAATACATCTCACCATTCACTCATCTCACCCACACTTCCTAAGCTTACCTATTAGGGTGTTATGGAGATTTAAGCAAAATTGCATTTAATTGACATCAGTCTCAGTGAGAAAAATCCCTGAAACATGTGAAATTGAGCTAATATAACAATAACAAAAATGCTGAACATATAAAACAAATGCAATTTGCAAAGTAGCTTTGAGCTGGTTCAGCATTAAGATTTATGTCATAGGTGATGGAATCCACAGGTGCTTTCCTGGTGACAGATCTCATTTTGCCTACCACATGGATCTCTCTAGATGATAGGATATTAGAGAGCTTGTCTCAAAATCATGGTCAGTTTTCAGCCAGTTACTACTTTCATCGTTGGAGTATGATTTTATACATCTTTGTTAAGAAAGAAAGATTCATGTTAGCTGCCAGGCACCAGAAAAGCTCCTTAATTGCTCTCCACAGAATCTGCTGACTAGTGAGAGCTCTTGTTATCTTTAAGCAGTGCTGTTTGTGTTGAAGGATCAAAATCACTCACAAAGAAAACAAAACCATCTCCTCACCCCCTAGCCCAATGGTATTTCCAATTATTCTACATTGTTGTCTCTCTCATTGACTAGTAGGTCATCCAAAAGCTAGGACATATTATGGAAATAGCCTGGTAGACCCTTTCCTAGAGTGTCTTAAGGAATTTAGTCTCCTTGCAGGAGGACTGAAAAGTAGATCATGCCAAGAGCTCACTGTACACATAGCAGGGAAATCTACCCCTGCCACTCGTGAGGCCACCTTCTCTGTCCACCAAAAACTGGTGACAATCCATGAGGAGCCCCATTCCCAAAGAGACGAGGCACATGTCCTTCACAGGAGAGCACAGGTCGCATTTCAAAGCCGGCAGGAAGGGTGGCCTATTCATCTAGATGAGAAATGAGATCTATGACTTATACAAGGAACTCAGGTCTCTACCTTCTAATACTTTAGAAATTGGCTCAAGAGCAGAGTTAAAGAGTTGCTTCCTAACATTCATTGAAGTCCCTGTGGTTGCATAAAACAAAAAAAAGTTCTATGCCTTTCCCCAGTAGTACACAGAGAGTTAGTGGTTTATCACAGATTAGAATCAGACCTCTCCCTCTAACCATAGGGCTTCACCACATCCTCTTATTTGCCACTGTTTAGCGGCATGCTGACAGGCACTGAAAGGAAATAGTGAAAAGAGACATGGTTATGCCACACCTGGCAAATGTCTGCAGGGGGAAAAACCTCTACAAACACCATACATACTTATGTTTCTGAACGCACCATGATCCTGTTTGTCTTTGTGTCTGGAAAGTCACATGGCTCTTTCCAGTGCACTTTACTTTGTGTGTTATAATGAGATGCCATTGTAAATAAAATGCTGCTCAAGCACTTGTAAAAATCCAGAAGTTTTTCAGAACAAATTACTCCGACTCATGATTTCATTGGAAACACTGTAAATATACCCATACCCTTCATATCCCAAGGAGGAAAAGGTGATGGAGATTTATGCTTTTCCTTGAACACACAGATTTATGACAGTGTGTAATGTACATTCATTTCATCCATATTTATAACTGCATTGATGTAGTCTGGTATCCATTACTTTAATCTATGTAACTTGATCATCAGAAATTTAAACCGTAATTTTTAACACATACCACCAAGAATTTCAGTTTGATTCAAAAAAGAAGAGTATGTTAAAGTCCCAGCTGCGATTAGTTATTAAGACTGAATTTCTTTGCTTAAATACATCTGTTTGTTCACATAGACACTGTTACATTCTGCCTGATGCTGAATATTTCACTTCAGGTTAATCCTACAACAACTCACTACAAAATACCTTGAGGGTAGAAGGAGGAAAAAAAAATGCAGTTAAGGATCATATTTGGGAGAATTCCTGTAAATAAATCTTTTACATCTTGGCAAAGTGAAATCAGAAATTGAAGAGTCAGTGACAGCAGTAGCCTCTAGTCACTTAGAGTGAAGTGGAAAAAAAAATTCCAGGCCAAGATCAAAGCCTTCAATTGACAGACAGCAGAAATTAAACCCAGATACCATTTCATAAACATGGAGCGATTGACGCTCACCACATGGTTATCGTCCAGCACTGGAAAATAAAACATCTGTACTCCTTAAAGTCCTGAATGGATGACCCAGAATTGAAATTACTCAGTTGCCTGATGTTGAGAAGGTATTCCATTGGTTTTCTTCTCTCATTTTGATTTTATTCATTTAGCAGCATGAAAATGTGAAATATATGGATTGTTAGAAAATAACACATTAAAATGAACATATGTCCACTTTGTAATAGAAAATGTCCTTTGTTTTTTCTCATCTGAAGACTAGATTTTGCTACTCATACTGCAGGTAAACATCAGTAATTCTACATATTTCAATGAATTTAGTTTGTTATAGCCAGGCATACAATCTTACATGAAACTGATGGGAAGAGAATGCTGTCTATGATGCTGTAGGAACATTGTTTAAGTGCATGCACTTCATGCTTTATAAGAGATGTAAACAACATTTGTCAGAATAATTTTTCACAGCTTCTTTTTCTTCCTCTTCCTTCTTCATCGTTTTTCTCCTTTCAGCACCATTAAGTTGTACAAATAAAAACAATGGAAATGAGGAGAGCATATGTTTTTTGGTGAAAACTTTGTATTATTGGAACCAGCCAGGTGTTTTTTCATTGAAAGCTACAAAAATATGAAAATGATCACTGAACAGGACAGATAATTTGCCATTTTAAAAGTACATTTGTTTGACAGTCTTGATTAGTTCTGTCTTACTGTCCTTAGTCCTCATCCAACTGGTGAGGAATAAGGTCTACAAATTTGCCTGCTGAGCTGGCTGTTAAATAATTTTTCTTAGGTAAGAAGGACAAAGGCAAAGAACTTAGAATGTAACACATGAAGACCTCCAAAAAAGGGAGAGTGCCCTGTTGTAAAAGATTGTATTTGTTTGAATAATATTAAATAATCACAGAATCACCTAGGTTGGAAGGGGCCTTTAAGATCATCCAGTTCAACCATCAACTTAGCTCTGACAAAAAAACCCAAAACCAACCAACCAAAAGAAATACCCAACGCTAGACTATATTCTCAAGAACCATGTCTACTCATCTTTTTAATATCTCCAGGGATGGTGCCTCAATCATCCCTGGGAAGCCCACTCCAATGCTGGATAACCCTTTCAATGAAGAAATTTTTTTTACAATAATTTCTATGCTTAAGGTGTGGCACATTCAGAAATATCTTATTAAATCAAGACCATGGGGAACTTGTATTTTAGAATTTATCAGAGTTTGCTCCTGTAAGACTAAGATCTAAGTGTTTCCTCCACAATTCATTAAACGTAGTGGCCGGCTGGATTCAGAGCTAGTGATGTCTGAAATAAGGTTTTACAGAAGTCAAATTCTATTTCAGATTTGTCTTCAACTGCAGCGCAGTTGCCCTCCTCAGCTGTAGATGCAGAATAAGAAACCAGCATGGAAGAAAAAGCCATGGATGGTCACTTTTAGAAACATGGCAGGTATGTTGGGCCTCTTAAAAGTTCTCATTTTCTGTTTGACTTGGAGAATTTCCAAGAAATTCAGCTACTCACCAGAAACCAATCTAAAACTCTAACTAAACAACATTTAGCAGAACATCTCAAAACCACAAAATGATCCATGAGTTTCCTCCTTTTTTTCTCCTGGAAAGATCATGGAAACAGTCTCTTTTCCAGAGCTAGACAAATGATTTCAATAACAAAAACAACAAACCTCCCAGAAAACAGAAATATAGCAATAAAATATTATTTTTTTTGCTTTGTATATCTTCCATTTTTTAGCAGCCCAGATTCTAGAGAGCTGCAAAAGCTTTTTCTCTTAAGCTACCTTCTGTTGTATACTATTGCTATAGTATTGTAGCAGCTCACACACATTAGATGTAGCAGGAGAACAAAGAAATCACTGGCACATTTCAGTACCTACAGAGACTTCATTTTAGACATTGTTCTACGAGTGGGCAGAGGTCCACAGATTCATTATGCTGTGAACCAATTCAGCTCTCCCTAGCCAGCACACTTCAAGATTTGTTACCATAACAGCCCATATTGTCCACATCAAGAAAGTCCTATCAATAGAAAATACATAAAGTGATGGCATTGCACCTCCATTGCTACGTTTGCTGAAGAAGCCACTCACTGTATTGTCTGCACCTACATGGTGAAGTTAAGGTACAGCTGCTGGGTTTTTAAAGATATCTAATTTTTTTTTTTTGCTGGTGAGAGGAACAGCAATTTTCTGTCAGTCATCATGTTTCCCACAGCTGCCATCACACCACTTGAAAACAGACCCCAGGTGACCTGAATCCCAGATCCCCTCAGACTAGGCAATATGTGAGTTGCCATATGTCGCTATGGGTAATAGCTGACTCTGAACAGGTGTATGTCATCACAGTAGACCATCTGGAGGGCAGAAGATATTTTAAAAAAAGAGAAAGAAATAAAGGTACATTTCCAATACACAAAGCTTTTGGATAACTTTTTCATGCAAACCCAGGTGTCCAATGGCTGCCTTTTTTGTTTTCTTTCATGCAAGTACCTTACAGTGATAGCTGAAAAATGCCATTGCACATGTTTGGCTGGACCTGATTCTGCTTTTATTTATCAGTGGTCTACCTCAAAACTTGATTCAATCTCCAATAACTGTACTGAAAAATACAAAGATTGCATTAGGGTTCATTACTTTATACTCATTCCACTACTCTCAGCAGTCGATTGAATGTAATAACAGCATATCACAAAACTAGCTGTTGTACATAAAAGCAAGAGTTGACCAAGCAGTCGCCATGCTGAAGAGACTTTCTGAAATATCACCCACTGCTCATATATAACTTTGGTTATCAGAAGTGGACTGAGAAAGTTGTTGAAAATATTCTGGTCATCCTACTGATCTCTGTGAGCTGAATCAAAGCAATGGCATCTGCTCTCTGGTAAGAAACCTGCAATTTTGAATGATCCTTAAATGCTATATCAGAAAGTTTTAGTTTAAAAACTTAAAATTATATAAGGTGGGTTTTTTAAATTTATTTTTCTGCATTTTATTTTTTCCCCCTCTGTGCAGAAATCTAACATGAAGAGAGGTGAGACTTTTCATATTACATGCTCTTTCTATAAGATCTCTGAACCCTAACTAAAGCAACTAGGTACCTTTCATGCCTGTTCAGTCTCATTTGATTACATTTTTTATGACAGTTTACATTGTCAATGTATTTTATCTTCTAATTATTAAACTTTTGTTAATTCTTGATCCAAAAGTTGCAAGAGTCACCAAAACCCAATCTTTATGAGGCTTCTTTGCCCTTTTAGAGTTTTATAAATCAACATAATTTTGTAAGTGAGTATTTTATGTTCATAAAATTATAGTAGTGTGTAATATTTAAGGTAGTCTTCTGTTTTAAACAAAAGAGAATTTAATACCTCTGATACTCAGAATCCAGTGATTTCACTCTTTTTCTTATTACCATGGTTTCCAGATGAACAAGACATATGAAGTGTGGCTTCAGATCTTATGAGCAAAACAATGAATTCCTGGTGTAACTCCATTGAATTTAACAGAGTTTACATCAGGGAGTAATTTTGCCCAGCAGGATTAGACGAGTCATTTACATAAAATTGGTACTGTACATCATGTGTCGAGTTGATGAATTTGCTGAGAGATTGACTTTATAACAGTGGGTTCGCATCACATGTTGTAATTATTTGTATCATCCTCAGCTTCTTATTGTGATGTGCATTACACATCCCAAAGGATTCTAATAAAGGGCATGCAATGCAACAACATGCCACTGAAACATGCAGCAGCTGTAGAAATAACACGTAGACTTTCTCTTTGGAGATTGCAAATATATCTAGAAGTATTATTTTTACAAGAGAAGAAATTAGGTGGAGTGAAATACTCAACTTAAAAGCATGCTGCATCTCTGTTCTTGCGGGTTTTGTTACTTGCATTTTTAAATGTAATTTAAATTAATTGGATATTTGCCAGTAGCACAGGGCACTTACAATCTTAAGTCAAGCAACACATTCACGTTGCTCAGAAACTTAAATAAAATTACATTTATTTTTACAAGGGGCTCTTTTACCTGATTGTGCCACAGATCCATAAGTTCGTCAAGGTACCCAAAGAACGAGAAGAAAGAAACATGAAAATAGTGACAGATGAGATGAGAAAATATTTGTAGGGAATACCAGTTACCTTCCTTGCACCCAGAGCAGAGTGTCAGAAGACAGTGAATGCTGAGTAGAGGAAACCAACTTGGATAAATGTGCAGCTGAAAAAAAATAGATCTCATTGTCTGGAAGAGCAAACCTGTCTGCTCTGGTCTTCCTGTGTTTCTAAACAGGTCTTTACACAGTGCTGTGGGCAGATGGGAAGGGAATGCACAAATAAAAGGAAGGAAGCAAAAAGGAAACCAGAGATTTGAAGGAAAGGAAAGGAAGGCCTTATCTTAACTTACATCAACTAACCAAGGGGATGCAAAGGGTCTCCAACCATCACCAACTGGAATACTGTGGTCCATGGAGAAGTTTCCAGGGTTTTTTTTGCTGCAATAGAAAAACTTGTTAGTTGCACTAAAATCATACACCGAAATTGTTCCCCTATATTTTTAAGTAGCATTTTGACCACAAAGTAACTTCCTCACCTGGAAGAATCCTGCCCTGGATGCCTAGGGTCCACAGGGAAGTCACCACCTTGGTGTACAGGCTCCATGGACACCCCTCAGCTGCCAGGGCTCCCATATGCTAGGATGAGAGAGCACCTAGCTTCCAGCCACCTGGGGATTGTGGCTGCTCTAGTGCCTGGCCCCCGCAGATCATACACGCATTTCATTGTTACTAGAGCTAAGCAAGTCATGGAGAAAAAAATCATTAACTTTTGCATCTCCCCATATGCTTGTGGTTTTGACACATGAAACATTCATGAAAGCATACCCATATTACACTTTGTGCTGACTTGGGATGTTACCCCTGCTGATTTGCCCTCCTTAGGGCTGTGAGGGAACCTCACAAGAACCTCACACCTCCAAGAAGACCTAAATGCAAAAATATCCATCATCCAGCTGCAGATTGGGCAAGAATCTGGCTCTCCTGAAGGCATCTCAAATGGGCATGTCATGGCTAAGATATGAGCTGATAGTGTTGATTGCACATGATGATTTGAAGTTGGCTTTTGATGTTCAGAAAGCTTGATGGTAAAATACCCTGTATTTTACACAATGGAACAACTACTTGTATTCAGCATTCATCCTATTTACAGTAATATTTTAGTGTGTGGTAAGATGGATGAAATGTTATATGCTGAAAGCATGCTTCTCCCTTCCTTCTCACTTTCTCTATCTTGATGCTGAATCTTTGAGGCCTTTGCCAGTTTATGATAGATTAATTTCCTTTTGTTATATAATCAAGCCCTGGAAAGAGTGAAACCAATCTTTGGCAATCACTGTGAAACCCTGCATGCTCTCAATTACTCAACTGGAAAACTAGGTAAGAAGGATAGTGTAGCTAACAGTCAGAACCACAGAATCCCAGCATGGTTGAGTTTGAAGACATCTCTGGACATTGTCTAGCCAACTCCCTTCTCAAAAAAGGGTTAATAAGAGCAGACTTGTTAAGACTTTCTTCACTCCAGTTTTGAATGTTTGCAGGGAAGAAGGTTCTTGGACCTGGAGAGCCTGCTCAAGTGTTTCATCACCCTTCCAGTAAAAAAGTTTTATTATGACATTTAAATGCAATTTTCTGTGTTTCAATTTGTGTACACTGTCTCTTGCCTTTTCATGAGGGGTCATGAGAAGAGGCTGGCCATAGTCTTCTCTACAGCCTCTGGTCAGTTAATTATGGAGATTTGTAAGATCACCACTGAGCCTTCTCTTCTTAAGGCTGAACTGTTTCAGCTCTCTCAGTCTCTCCCCATAAGACAGATGCTCTAGCCTTGTAATCATCTTCATGACCTTGCAGTCTTTTCAGTATATGTAGGTCTCTCTTCTCTTGTGTACTCCACCACCAGACTTGGTTCAATAACTGTACTTTTTTTTGCATCAATACAAGACAGAAGTGCTTGGCACAGTACTCCAGATGTGTCTCCACAGGGCTGATTAGAGTAGAAGTACCACTTCCTCCAACTTTCTGGCAATGCTTGCCCTAAAGCACAAATGATTCCATTGGCCTTATTTGCCCCAAGAGCATATTAGTGGCTCATGGCCAGTTTGACACCCAGTAGGACCGCCAGATCCTTCTCTGCCAAGCTGCTTTTAAGCCACCTGGCCTCTAGCATGCAGGGACAGTTATTCATGCCCAGGTGAAGAACTTGCCTGTTCCCTCCATTGAACATGACATTCCTGTCAGACCATTTTTCCAGGTTGTCAAGGTTCTTCTGAATGGCAGCAGAACTGTCTGGTGTGCCATCTACTCCTCACAGTTTTGTATCACCTGTAAACATGCTGAGAGTGCACGCTGCCCCACCACCTCAGTTATTAGTTAAGATGTTTTACAGGATTGGCTGCAGTTGGATCTAACTGGATTTTGTGCTGCTGATCACAGCCCTCTCAGGCCAGCAGCTCAGACAGCATTCAATCCACCTCACTGGCCACTTATCTAGCTATACTTCATGAGTTTATCCATGAGGATATTATGGGAAGCATTGTAAAAGTCAAGAAAAGCAACATTCATTACTCTCCATCCACTAAGCCAGTCATGTCATCGCATCTTGATCAGCCATGATTTTCCCTTCACAAGTTCTTGCTGGCTGTTCCCAATCATCTTGTCCTTAGTGTATTTGAAAACAGTATCCAGGAGGGTTTGCTCTACTGCCTTCCCAGTTTGGCCAATGCTTCCTGGATCCTCCATCTTGCCCTTCTTGAAGGCAGGAGTGACATTAAGAATCATAAAATTGCCTAGGTTGGAAAGGACCTTTCAGTTCATCTAGTCCAATGATCAATCTAACATGGACAAAAACCATCACTAAACCATAGTGCTAAGCATTATTTCTACCTGTCTTTTAAATACTGACAGGGATGAGACCTGGGCAGCCTGTTTCAATGCTTAATAAACCTTTCCATGTAAAAATTTTTCCTAATATCTAATCCAAACCTCTTCTGGCACCATGGCGCCATTTCCTCTTGTCCTATCACCTGTTGGTGATCACCTTGGAAGAAGAGACAGACCCCACTTCTCTATAACCTCCTTTCAGGTAGTTATAGAGAGGGATAAGGTCTCTTCTCAGCTTCCTTTTTTTCTGGCTAAACAAACCCAGCTCCCTCCGCCTCCTCATAAAAATTGTTTTCCAGACCCTTCACCAGCTTCACTAGCTTTCTCTGGACACACTCTAGCACTCAATGTCTTTTTTGTAGTGAGGGGCCCAAAACTGGACACAGTACTCGAGGTGGGGCCTTGCCACTGACAACTACATGGGGGCAATCATTTCCCTAGTCCTACTCACCATACTGTTTCTGATACAGGTCAGGATGCTGTTGGCCTTCTTGGCCACCTGTGCACACTGCTGGCTCATGTTCAGCCGACAGTCAACCAACACCCCCAGGTCCTTTTCTGCTGGGCATCTTTCCATCCACTTTTCCACAAGCCTGTAGCACTGCATGGGGTTTTTGTGACCCACATGTAGGACTTGGCACTTAGCCTTGTTGAACCTCATACCATTGGACTTGGCCCATCAATCCAGCCTGTCCAATTCCCTCTGAAGAGCCTTTCTACTCTCAAGTAGGTCAACACTCCCACCCAACTTGGTTTCGTCTGCAAACTTATCAAGGGTGCACTTGATCCCCTCATCCAGATCATTGATAAAGATACTAAACAGGACTGGCCCAATACCTAAACCCTGGGGGACACCACTCGTGCCCAGCCACCAACTGGATTTTACTCCATTCACCACCGCTCTCTGGGCCCAGCCTTCTAGCCAGTTTTTTACCCAGTGAAGAAACCCCCTATCTCTGCGAAACCATATCAAAGACCTTACTAAAGTACAGGTAAACAACATCCACAGCCTTTTCCTCATTCAACACTTTGTCATAGAAGGAGATCAGGTTTGTCAAGATGGATCTGCCTTTCATGAACCCATGCTGACTGGGCCTGATTACCTGGTTGTTCTTCATGTATTGCATAATGGCACTCAGGATGATCTGTTCCATGACCTTTCCAGGCACCAAGATCAGACCAACACACTTGTAGTTCCCTGGATCATCCTTCTGGCCCTTCTTGTAGATGGGCATTAAATTTGCTACGTGTCAGTCAACTGGGACCTCCCCAGGTTGCCAGGAATGCTGGTAAATGACGAAAAGTGCCTCTGTGTGCACTTTTGCCACCTCCCTCAGTACCCTCAGATGGATCCCATATGGGCCCATAAGCTTGTGTATGTCCAGGTGTTGGAACCGGTCTCTCACCATCTTCCTTTGGATTACAGGTGCTTCATTCTGCTCCCCTCCACTGTCTACTAGCTCAAGGGTCTGGGTACTCAGCAAACTACTGGCTCCACTACTAAAGACTGAGGCAAAGAAAGCATTAAGTACCTCAGCCTTCTTCTCATCCTTTATCACTATGTTACTGCCTTCATCTCATAACAGATGGAGTTTCTCCTTAGACCTTCTTTTGTTGTTAATATATTTAGAGAAACTCTTTTTATTGTTCTTTATATCCAAAGCTAGATTAAATTCTGTCTTGGTCTTCAGGTCCTTCTTTGTTGGGCTTTGGTCCTTTTAATTTTCTCCCTATATAGCCTCATAATATCTTTCCATCCTTCCTGGGTGGCCTTCCCCTTCAAAAGCTATAAACTTTTTATCCTTAAGTTGTAACCATATCTCCCTGTTCAGCAAGGCTAATCTTTTCCCCTGAAGGCTCATTATTTGGCACACGGGCACAAGCTGTTCCTACATCTTCAAGACTTCCTTCTTGAAAAATATCCAGCCTTCCTGGACACCTTTGCCCTTCAGGACTGTCTCTCAAGGGACTCTGTCAAGCAGTCTCCTGAAAAGACCAAAGTCTGCCCTCAGAAAGTCCGAGGTGGAAGTTCAGCTGATGCCCCTGTTGTTTCTCTGAGAATTGTAAACTATCCTTTCATGATCGCTATGTCCAAGATGGCCTTCAATCATCACATCCCCCATAACTCCTTCTCTGTTTACAAACAGCAGGTCCAGCAGAGCTCCTTCCCTAATTGGTTTCCTCACCAGCTGTGTTAGGAAGCTATCCCCAACACACTCCAGGAACCTCCTAGACTGTTCCCTCTCAACTGTATTGTGTTCCCAGCTGGTGTCTGGTAGGTTGAAGTCTCCCTTCAGGGAGGAGGACAAGGGCTAGGAATTTTGAGATTTCTCCCAACAGCTTGTAGAATATTTCATCTACCTCTGCATCCTGACTGGGTGGTCTATAAAAGACTCCTACCATGATATCAGCCTTGTTGACCCTCCCATTGCTTTCTTACAGTCCTCTGGGGCTTCCCCAATCTCCAATGACCTTTCAGACATAATCATGGGTGACCTCACAATGACATTGGTCTAATCCCTCAGCAGTTGTGGGTAAATCCTATAAGGTGCTATGGACTTGTGTGCATTCAATCTGTTTAAATGTTCTCTAACTAGATCCTTCTCCCCTAGAGATAAGTGTTCATTATTTCAGAATTTTGTACTGCAATAGGTCAGTATCGTGGTTAAAGTGAGCTTCGTTTAGCAAGCACATTACAAGTTAAAGGAAGGAGTAGATACAAGTTTTGCACAGGAAAGTAAATTTCTGGCATTAAGACATTTGTCTAGTGGTATAGGACTTTCCAAACTTTAAAAGGAACAAAATAGCAAGAAGGTTGCAGTACCTATGTATTATGGTCCCACTTTTTGTCTAGTTTGGACTGAAAAAGATCTCCCCAAAAAGTAATATCTAAACTAGAATAAGTTTAAGCAGGCTTTGATAGATAGCTGCTGATGGACTGAATTCCCACCTATAATCAAAAAACCTAATGTTAACAATTGCATAGTAGTCACCTTCTTTTTTTTTTTAACTTGACTATGTGAATCAACATCAGGCAAATATGGCATAAAATAACCAGCTAAATATTTCACATTTAAGTTGTAACATACAGTAAATTAGACATAATTTTGTGATTATGAAATCTGTATGCTAAGTTGCACTATGCAAGCATCAGTTAGCAGGCTGTAGTAATACAGATTAGTGGTGTTTTGTTACCTTGATAATGCTGGTCTGCAGACTGATGTTTGAGAAGCTTTTTCTTTGGGATTTTCTGAATTCATCTTAATTCTGATCCTAGGTTTGAGAACTATGTCATCATTTCACCAGTTGTTAGGGACTATAAGTGAGAAGTACAGATCTAACAATTCTACCTTGCTGCTACAGGTAGTTAATTTGGTAAAATCTTGCGTTGTGGATACTGTCAAGAGAAACAATTTACAACTTGTGATTTGCCGAAGCACTTTGAATTGTTTTGCATACTCCAGAGGGTCCAAAAGACTTGGAAAAAGCTAATGCAATGTAACAGTAGTATTATATTGTGCACTCAGTAACTGTGCGGTGAAGGAGACAACTTCCTGCATCATCAGAAGCACCCTTGATGTGATATCATAGACAGGTTACTTGTTAGGTTGATTTATTGATGAAAACTGTTGGTTTTGCAATTATAATAGAGCAGTCGCCAAGCCCAGGAATCTCACTAGGCTTATTGATCGTGAGGTATAGAGAGCTGTTGGCACAAGCAACTTACTCACATGCCTGAGCTCCAAAAGAGACTCCAGCCATTACCCTTGCTCTGTCAAAATCCAAACAAGCTTGCTGTCAGTCCTTTGGAGTAGACACCATTAGGTTTCCAAAGTCATAGCAACAGAATTTATAGCATCCTGCTTTTTAGAGTAAGCTGCAGCTCCCTGCTGTAATGAGATATCAGAGACAGCGCAGGCTTGACACAGGACAGGTCACTAAGGATTCTGATTTTTATTTCATTGCTACATCTAATGGTCCTTGCTGCCTCACCTACTTGCTTGGAAATTCTTAGATTATTTTCAAGTGCAATCTGTGGCTTCTTTCATGCTCTGTATCTTGGCAAATGTCAGATCCTCTACTAAGCTCTGCTGGGTTTCAATCCCTCCTGGGACATGTTGCATTTGCAAGTCTTCTCACTGCCTCCAGCTGTCCCAACACCACAATGAGCTTTCTGCATGACAGCATAAGCTGTGTCCCATTATTCTTTTGAAGTTGCTGATGATGGGCATTCTTTCTTAGTGATCCCTTTATCATTTTGGATAGAGCCTACTGTGATGCAGCTGTGTCCTGGAATCCACGTGTTAACAAAATAGTGTTTTCTTCTTTATTAGCTTGGTGCTCTCTCAATAAGTTGCTGAGACAAACACTGATGGGGTAGGCTTGTTTGGTAGGGTAAATGCATCTGCTAAAGGAGGAATGCCATGCAAAAAGAAGAGTTCAGTTGTTCAGGATGGGGAGAAAATGTTGGAGCAGATAAATGATGAGATGGTATCTGTGTGGAAGCAGCTGAAGATGGGAGAACCCCAGAGGATAATTAATGTGCTGAAACAGGAGCCAGATGTCAATAGAGTCAGCTTCCCTGGCCATTTGAATGCTGATTCTGTAGTCTGTGTTGATGGGGAAGACTTGTCAGGCAGCCTGTTTGTGAAGTTCAGTATTGCCCGTCTTAATCGCTTGTTAGGGGTACTTGACACTTTCCACGGCAGGTACTGTCAGCTGAAGAAAAAATAAAATTTGAGGAACCGGTTAAAAAGAGTCAAAGTTTCAGATTTTTCATGGAGAGCCCTTCTGCTGAATTGTGTCCTACCTGAAGAGAAACAATCTGCTCAAAACAGCTAGATCCGCTGTTTTAAAGCAGACAAGTAGAGCAGCAGCCCTGCAGGAATATGTGGAGCTCTGCTCCTCACTCCTACTGTCCATGGCCAACATAGAAGGTGTGAAGACTCTTGTCTGTGCTCACACTGGGCCTGATCTGTGCCCACTGGAGCCAGTGGTTTTGTTTCAGGTGAAAGGGACAGCAGTGCCCTGGAGCCCACCTGCCTTGCACACAGCTGCTGTCCTCGCTATTGAAAATGCCTGTGTGCAGACACCATATTTCTCGTGGGAAACCAGCCCATGACTCACCAGAAAGACGCTCTGGGGAGAGGAAAGAGTGTTGCTCCTTGCAATGCTCATGAACTCCATCCTGTCCGTGCAAGTATCTTATCAATGCTTCTAAGTATTTAAAGGGTGGGTTGAAGGATAAAATTTCAAAAGAGCCGGACTCTTTCCAGTGGTTCCCAGTGACAGAACAAGGGGCAACAAGCACAATCTGGAACACAGAAATCCATTCAAATCTGAGGAAGAACTTCTTTGCGGTGGGGGTGCCAGAGTCCTGGAAGAGGCTGCCCAGGGAGAGTGTGTGAGAGCTTCAAGACCTGCCGGGATCCAGTCCTGAATGATGTGCTCTGGCCATCCCTGCTTTGGCAGGGGAGTTGGACTAGATGATCTCTAGAAGGCCCCTTCCAACTCTGACAATTCTGTGTATTCCATGTAATTCCATGTGTATTTGACAGGCAATGTGCTTCATACATGGCTTCTATTTCATAAAAGTCTTAAGGATGCTGAGGAGGCTGCTTGTTTGACATTCTTATACCATGCTCATTTTTATCAAATGTTAACTTCTTCAATTGCTAAATATTATACCATCAATAAACAAGGTGCCACACATCACCCCTGGTAGGACAGAGCAGGTATAAGGGACTGCAGGTTCAGCCTCTCTGTCTTACTTCAGTAGTCAACACAAATACAAAGGAAAAGTCAGAACATTTGCACCTACTGAACATTTGTTAGGTTTATAAAAATAAGTAGCTTATGCATGCATTAGAGAAGGCGAGATATGTAGTTCAGGACAAGTGGCTATTAAAAGGCATAAAATGACATGGAAAGTGCTTCTATATATTTTCACCCTGCAGTGCGTTGTTGTACATGCCTCTGTCCTTATTCTCTTTGCACAGCATGGCAGTTCCAAACATTTTGCCCCTGGCCCTCAAAGTCAAACCACCCAGGGGCAAAGTACTTTGTCATTTATATGGAATTTACCTATTCTTTCAGAAAGACCAGGGGAAAAACTCTTATTTCAAATGTACTCGTATGGATTAGAGCCACAAAATACCCTGATTTAATCTGAATTTGTGCTGCTAGTAATAAAATCAGGCATGCCTAATAGGACAAGGTTTGTGGCTCACGCCCTCAGCTGAGGTAAATCAGAATAGTTCCACACAAACAGATGGAGACTTTTTACATCTGCTAAAGCCCTGACCATGCAGGCTAGCAGTTTCTTGTCTAGTCTGCAATGATGGCTGCTTTGGCCTTACTGTTGGATACAAATGCATATAACTGATGCTTCTGCATGCAAGACCAAGCAGAAGATTGTCTTCTGGCTTCCCATCTTCCACAGCAGCCTGGACCACAGCATTACAGTGTCAATGAGAGACAGGTCACAGGAAAATAGGGAAGGGTATCAACCACCCTTAACTGGTGCAGTGTTGACTTCAGGGCAGCTGGCAGGGGGCTCTGTCTTTCCAGAATCAGAATTGAGTACTGGCTAGATGTTCCTGTGTCAGCAAAAAGTGAGTCCCTGATCAGGTACACTTCACATGTGTCTGTCCTGTCAGGCCAGGGAGCATGTCTTTCTGGCAGACTTCTCCAGGTTAAGTTCCTGCGAACATGGAGAGATTTCCACCTCCAATGCTGAACTGAGGAGAGCACAACTAGGGACGTACACAGTAAAACAACGAGACAAACACAGGTAAACTGTAGATAAAAGATATCTTTGCAGAGACTTTGAAAAAATTGAAAGAGCCAATCCCCAGCAATTCCTGAAAAATCTCTCATAAGTATGTAGGACATATAATTTTCTAAAAGTTTGATCAGGAGTGAATATAAATGAAGAGGAGTAGAATAGTGGTTTTAAATACACTGAAATGTATCTTCTTTCTTGGAAAAAGGGACTATTTTATAATCCCTGCTTAAAAAATATATCTCTGTGTGTATGTGAAAGCGGGTGCTATTTAAAGATTCAGAGGTATATTTATTTAAAATGTATGCAGCATCATCTGTTGTTATATTATTCAACTATTCCTTGATTAGCATGATCTGTATGGCCTTCACCCACTCTCATATAGGTCACAGGTGGGATTACAAAAGTGGGATTACATCTGTGTGAAATAAGAGCAAGATGTGAAGCAGGGTTGCTCGGCCTATCACCCAAATGCAACTTGCATCTTGCTGCAAGAGAGACATCTTGCAGTAGCATTGCATAGCTTCTCACGGGCATTTTGACATTTTTAAGAAATGTTAATGGGTAGACAATACCCCCTGTTGCACCCTCCACCAGTGAGCAGTGCTTGTCACTTCAGAAGGGGTTGTGACCCTCCTGTAACAATTCATGTCTGCAATTTATAAGGACTTCCAAGAAAGTGCCTGAAGTTGTGCAATTAACAATAAATTACTCCTGAGGGAATTCTGTTCGTCATCTCAGCTGGTGTTCAACTTATCTGTGAAGAATATGCACACTCAGCCTATATCCTTTTTATCTTAGTTTGGTTTGACAGTAATTAAAATCTTTCCTGAGCCTGAAGAACTGTATATATTTATTTTGGGTCGCCATGAGACTGGAATACAGACCTGTTGTGTGATCTCTGGCAAGACAGTTCAACTATGTGTGCCTTGGTTTCCCTTCTGACTCCCAGCCTGCCTTGTTATCGGTGAGCCTGTTTGACGTCCCACTGTGTGCACACGTCGCCCTAGAACAACAGGACCTCCATGTTGGCTGGGTCCTGCAGGCCCCATTAGAATACAAATTGCTAATCATTAGTGAGAAGATTAATGTGCTAAGAGTGGTTTTCTGTGTATAGTCTGGGACCATTTGCTAATCCCTGAGGCAATATTAATTTTAAAAAATCTTAACGTGCAGCACTGTTGGCACTAGTGATTTTATCATGAGTCTCCTGATATTTGGTGTTTCTTGTCAAGATCCACTTCCTGGAAACCAGAGCATGTTGGCTTGCATTTTTGAAACAGGCAAGATTTTAGTGCCTACTAACAGTGAGGCTGGAAAACATTTCCCAAGTATGCTCTGGAGATTCAGAAAGGCAGAGAAAAAGACCTTAAAATGTGTTAATTAAGAAGAAAAACAAGGATTCTGAAATAAAATCTCTTTACTTTTATTTTCCATGATATCTTGGAGTGTAATAGGTACCTCCCAGTGATTCTGAGGAAAAGAAAGACAAAAGTAAACTGATTTTAATATCAGTTTACTGATATTAGATTTTAATATTAGATTTTAATATCTGATTAAGTTGGTAGTGACCCTCTACTTGTATCTACTTGGGTTTTTTTCACTTTTTCATCCAGATTTTATTTTTAATAGCCTCAAATTTCAAATTTTTCACCTTGTATTTCTGTTTCTCAATATCCTTAGGGTTTACTTTTTCTGCACTTTGTTCTTGCCCTCATGTGGTTTGTTAGGGTTTTTTTCAGTCTTGATGATGTCGATGATGTCCTCAGACTTGATCCAGGTTGAATTTGCACCAAGGAAAAGCATAAAAGGCATGAAACAGATATAAATGGTACATGGAACACTTCCCTCTTACTGTTCTCTGCTGTGATCTAAACAGAGCCTGGAATAGTTAAGAAAATGTCCTGGACCTATTTACACTCTGCTGTAAGTGTCACTGGTTGAAGATTTCCCATTAGTTGAAGGGAGGTGTTCCACAGGCCACTGTGCTGTTTAAGTAACTAATCTATTCCAATACTTCTCACGTAGGCAGGCCAACAAATTTCCAAACAACCAGAAAGCTTTGGCAAATAATGTTGAAAGTGGAGTACTGGACTTGCACAAAGCAGTCTGCGTTACTCTGGTACCTCTTTCAGGGCTGGACTCTGATAATGAGGTCAACCAATTGCTGTGACAAGGTAGTAAGACTGTTGATTGCCAAAGGGAAAAAAGCCTCTCTATATGGAGAGGGGAGTCCTGACAGGGTCTGGATGCAAGAAAGGCTCTCCAAGGGTGGTGGAAGCTTATTAATCATGATGTTTGGGTGTTACATGGATTCTTTCATCACAAGACTTTACAGAAGAAGTGAATATAACCTGCATTTTACAGGGAGGAAACTGAGGCACAGAAAAGCACCTTGCTTTTCTTATGGTCACTGCAGTCCCACCCTGATGCCCTTCTTGGGCATATTGCCCAAGATTGCCTGCCAGCAAAAGGAAGGATGAAGGGGAGCAGAGTGGACTGCCAACAGGTTGTGCAATCAGGGGTATGGTGATTGAAGAGAGAGAAAGGAGAGGGAGCGAAGGGAAGGAAATAGTCATGAAGGATTCCCAGGAGAGTTGAGGTGGCATGTTGCACATGTGGGAGACGTGTGTGGGCAGCTTCATGAACCAGGTGGGGAGTAGCTGAGGTAGGAGCAGCATCATGCAGAGGGCCTGTCTTTGTCCTCATCCACTCATGCAAGTTCATTGGTGGTTCATTTCTGCAAACACTGATGGGAATACTGTGTGGAAACCCCGTAACATATTGACACGAGGCCCCATTTGCTTACTCTCAAAATCATGTCTTTGAAGAAAGAAAACTTCTGTGTTTGGTATTTTTGGAAGGATGTGATTTATTCCCCCTTAACTTTGCTAGCATTTCTCTTGTTTCTTTTCTTTTATTTATTTTTTTTAAACTCTTTTCCCTGTCTATTGCCAGATCTTTTAAAAGAAAAGCAAGCTTTGCATTTAGTTTCTTGTTCCTCCACTCTAGATAACTTATCATTTCAGCCCGTCTGGAAATCTGGAAATCCTTATGCTTGGAACCTTATCATAGACACTTCCGCTGCAGGAAGAATGATCAGACCAACAACAGCGTCTTGAATTCAAGGCAGAGGAAATGGATGACTGCATAGCTTGGGTTTGCTGTTTAGATATTCTGCACTTAATGGTCTGATTCTCATCCATCTTTCATTTCCCTGGAGAAGAACCACAAACTGCACCGAGAACTTTGTATTGTGTGTTACCTGGTCTCATCTGCTTGCTGCCCACTCCTCTTTCAGCCCTCCAGAAAAGTCACATATTCTAGGTTCCTTCCCACAAGAAAGAGGCAGAGATTTAATTAGGATCTCATCTTTTCACCCTTGTCCAATCCTTGTGTGGGACAGAAGAGCCATAGGCACCCAAGCAGTTTGCCTTCTGGTTTTCGAGTGATCAAGCCAATGCTTAGCAAGTGTGGGGTCATCAGCAGTCACAAATGCACAGTAGTGACTGAGTTGGAGATGTTTGCTTGTGTTATGAAATGTGGTGGAGAGAGAGTACACACCAGGGATTTGTTCATTTTAGCAAACCTGGCAGAACCTTCCTGTGACCTAAATAGAATACCTTGCTCTACATAAAGCATGCATCAGGGTATTTCCTGATTTATTCATGAAAGGTTTGCTTTACAAAGGCATTTGGAACTGTGTAATCTCAGAATACATGATACATATAGCTGGCTGCTCAGCTGGCATTTGCACAAATTGCTTTGATATATGGCTGTAACGTATGAAAGCACAGTGAGGCCAATTTAAATACTTGATACTGGAGTAAACTGGTTAAAAGAGTAAATTAGATCTAACCTACAGATTTTCTTGCTACTGCATAGGGAAGGTTGCTCTCCAGAATGAATAATTGATAAAGGGATGGGAGACTACACTCCAGTAAGCAATAAAATCCTCCAATATTAAATGGGCAGGTTTAAGGGCAGATCCATCAGTAGTGTGCACTGGTGGTGTATCTTTCTCTTTCAGGGCCCCTTGCTGATTTACATGAAATCAGGATCCAACACATTGTGTTAACTGGATCAATTAACTGAAGAGTTACACTGCATTTTACTTGGGACACTTTGTGCCTCTGGTTACACTTTCCCAGTGGCATAAAATAAAGTCTAAAGTAATACTTAATCAAGTCTGTTCATTTATTAGGGAATGTCCAATACATATCTTTAATGATTTGACTATATATTAGTTGTACATGTTTCCTGCTGTAATATATTCAGCAGCAAAGTAGATGGGGCTGGTTGCTCACAAGCAAGACTTATTTGGAGCTTTGGAAGAAATTTGGGTTAATTTACAATAGAATGAAAGTGACATTTGTAAAGATGGTAAGAGGGGAATGCCAGAATCCATTACACTGATGATCCTACGAATGCACTGGCATTCTCCATTGGTGAGTTAATGTTCAAATCCTATCAGCATTACTTGCTGAACTTATTGCAACTTAATGGCAAATTTCCAGATTTTTATCATGCCTAGCATCTTATAATAGATAGAACTGCATAAGCTCCTCAGGAAATTTTACTGCAAATTGCAAAAAACTGCTATAACACAGTATCAGTCTAACTTGTTTTGTGTAATAGTGGTTGTAGCATGAGCATCTGTGTTTCCCTTGAGGAGACTCAGGGGAAGCCTGCAGTGACTAAACTTAGGTGGTGAATAGGGAGCTTGCTTCCATTTTTGTGTCAGACCACATACTATGGTACGTCTTTAGTACAGTGTGGTATTAACTCAGCCAAAAATTGCATATCCTTGCAGAAAGTAGATACAGAGCTGATTGTTCCTGGTGCTCCTTCATGAAGAATTCTGTGAAGTCTCAATCTGAAGTACAAACACAAGAAAGAAAATCATGCAGAATCCCTCATCTTTTGTGGTATCCAGAACTTTCAGATGTGTTAGATGATCACACAGACAATAGGGTCACATCTCAGAAAAGCCAAGTAGCCTGACTGATACCTTAGTGGAAACTTTGATTACTTTCCTGACATGAAAGCCTCCCATGAAATCAACTGTCTCAATTCTCAGTCTTGTAGTCTTCTGTTTAAGAAGAGGCTCTGTCTTGTGTGGTTTTGGAAGCAGCTAGAATAACACTTATCTGCTTACTGCATTTCTGAAAAAAAGCAGCCCCAAACTGTTTCCTAGGAGGTTACCTGATGGACCAGTGATTTAAAATTAATAGAAGTCAACTGCATTTGTCAGTGTTCACCCAGGAAACTCAAGGGGCAACAGAAACCTTGGTTCTCCATCCTCCAGGTAAAATAATATTTTTTTAAAACTTGCTGGTAACACCATCAGCTGCCCAGAACAATAGGGAACTGTCAGATTGGTTCTGTACTTCATATCCTTTCATATGGCTTACTTTATACTATCAAGTGTTGTTTCATCTGTATACACAGAAGACATCAAATGAAGCACAATTCTTTCCATATTTTTACTTTTAATTTTATCAGTTCCAAGCAGCAGGTAATTTGAGGTCTTTCTCTTTCTTCCCCCTGTCCCCTCCCCCTCTACATTTTTGACTAGAAAGGATCTGTTTCTCCCCTAGCTTTGTAAATCTGGGCATTTTAGAGTTAATCAGGACCTGAAAAGAGCAGGATGACATGAGGTTTGCATTAAAGAGTGGTATGTGGACAAGTGGCAAAGGCATGGATTATGTGGTAATAAAAACACACTGGGTGATATTTTTGTCAGAGGGCCCCACTTCACTGCCTCCAAAATGCAAAAGCATCAGGAACTCAGATTGCTGTCTCTGAGCTATGATTGCAGAAGCAGATCAGCATACACCTTACTCCCTGAATCATGTTTAGCTTTCTTCTGCTGTATCAAAAGCTGCCTAAGTGCAATGCCATTGATGAGAAAATGAGGTTCAATTTGGGGCTTGGGGTACTTTGGGGTAATCCAGAAGCAACAGAATGGGGCTGCTTCTGGATTAGCAAAGCACCCTAAATTGAAGCCAAAATTTTCACTAAAGTGATTTGCCTTGCCACTGGTTTGACTAGCCCAAACAGAGCAAAAATGGTAGTGCTAGGTCAATCTGGCTTAATGAGATTATATTTCCCATGTATAAAAATTGCTGTTATTGTTGTTGTTTATTTGGATTCTATTATTTCAACTTAAATGAAACGTAATAAAACTCTCCAGGCTGGAGCATCAGTTGGTATCAATCAGTGTGTGTCCCCTCAGTCTAATGTTGTTGGACAACTATGAAGATTGTGTGGTTCTAGTGACCCATTTTCAAAGTCAGAAGATCTTGCTGCAATTCTCTCAGCTGATTTCCTGCACAACACAGGGCACATGTACAGCACTGCTTGTCCATGGTAGGGGTGGGGACTGCCTGAATCCCCTTGTGTTCCCTTGCCCCATGTCCCAGCCTTCTGCAGTGGGAAAAGACTGTCTCTTTGACCCATCCATCCAATTAATGCCAGTTTTTGACAGTAGCCTTTCTCTTCTTTTTTGGTAGACAATGTGATTTTATCATGCTGACACTGAACTCTGCTTCCCTTGTCTGAAGCTGGAACTGGATGCAGAAGAGTCAAAGAGCGAAAGATGAGTAGAAAAGAGACAGTGTAATGACAGAATGTTTCACATGCCTTTGAATTTCTAAGGGGATTAGGCACTCCCCTGGTGCTTTGACATGGAGCCTATGGCAGCTGCTTTGGCAAAGCCTGCCAGCAGTTACACAAATATGTTATTTTCCCCTCATTTTCCCAAGGTACAGAGGACACAACAACCTCTGTTACAGAGCAGCAACAAAGAGCGTTTGGAGCTGCCAGAGTCTGTACAGCCACAGTCCCACTCCTCCTGCTCGCATGCAGGAGCACCTCTGAGAACTTGTGCATCCATTTATGTTGTTGTCAGACACCCACAACTTCTCTTGTTGAAGCATAATTCTGCAATTCTGACTGAAATCAATGTCATGCAAGAGTCATGCAAGTAAGTCTTCACTCTCAGCCTCCACATCTCCTGAAAGAGCTTCTCTGGGTCAACCCTTTTCCCAACCATCAGCTGAAACAAAATCCTCCAAGTTGCTGTAACTTTATCTGCCCCACATACTCCAGAGACTTCTTTGCACAGCAGAAGTCCTTTTCCTGAAAGCAGGACAGGGACAGCAGGTGTTGTGCTGGTGTCCCTTCAGTGGAATCTAATTACTGATTTGGTTGCTTTTCTCTGTCTATTTGATATGGTTGTTTTGGAAGCTATGTCTGATGGTGCTTTTTTAAATCAAGGACTGACAGAAATCAGGTGTCTTCACTTTATAAAAGAAACATTAACCCACTGGTTGAGATCTGCTCAACCATTTGCTCAAGCTATTTGCAAAATTATTGAAGTTCTTCTCTCATTTTGAAGCATTTTATGGATGTTTTGGATACAAGGTTTAAACACTTATCAATAATGTTACTGGAGGTTCAGCGAAGAAAAGCTTGCCTGAATAAGAAAGAATAAGACATGGGAAAAAGGGAGTTGATCCCTCATGGTTGCAGAAATGGACAAAAGAAAATTACCACAAGGGATAAGCATCAGTATTCATAGCTGCAGTGAGAGTTGAAATGATGGTCAGGGCCTGTCAGTCCCAATACTGCATCCTTGAGTCACATGCACTGATTCAGACATTAATTTGGACCTCATATGTGCATGTCTGACTCTCAGTGAGCCCTCCTGGAGGGCAGAATGTGGTCTTCTGAGTACGGTGGGTGAGGGTACAAAGCCCCAGAAAGATTGTGCTTGACACAGTTGTGAATGCAAAACCTACTACATTGGCATTGGCAGGACACAATGGCATTTGTTTCTTCGGACAGTATTTGGCTTACTGATCTCAGTGCAAGCCACACACACGCGCCTGTATACACACGCACATACGCACAGAGGGTTCAGTCTAGCACCAGAATGCTGCTAGTGTAAATGAACACTGTCACGGCCAGAGTGGCTGGGGTTTTTGTTGGTTTTCCGCTCCCTTCCCTCCTCCCTCTCCCTCCCCCCCACCCCCACCCCCCCCCCTTCTGAAACAACCAGCCAATTTAAAAGCACGGTTCAGAGGGAAGAGATTCTTGTTATGCTCATGAATCTCAAAGATTTCCTAAAGGAAGAACAAAGAGAGAAGCAGAAAGACAGAGAGAGCTGGAAAACCAGGAGCAGGCAGCAGACTTGGAAAGAAATGTCCTCCTTCTCCCCAGCCCAGGAATGCAAACAGGAAGCCGCCAGCAGAATGTTTGGAGTGTGTGCAGCTGCAGTTGGGTCTGAAGACACTGAAAGCTGTGCCGAAAGTATTCAGCTTGCCTCTTACAATGGAGGGGAAACACTTGCTTTGACACTGCATTTGATAACCATTTTGTGGCAGGAGTGCAGACCCTTTCATTTTCAGGGAAAGGGAAGACAGCTGCGGCTGTCTTCAGTGAAACTTGCTATTCTATACGTGAGAGAGTGTGCTTGTTAAAAGAGGACAAAAGGGTGCTTACTGAAGTTCTGCAGGTGGCTTTTGGTTATTAACCAGAGGAGCTCAGCTAGTCCAGAATGTGTTGGGCTGCCTAATTCCCTACTAAAGGAATCTCAGTTGCTGCTTGGGATAAATGGTGCCTTTTTGGAGACTGCACTGTGTATCGCCTGAAACATTGAGCTACTCCCTTGGAAACAGAAGTTTCATATCTGCTAGATCATTCTTCCAGAGCACATGTTTTCCATGTGTGAGTTCTGATTTGGGGAATTTTGGGGAGAAAATTATCTGTAACAATATCTTCTAATTCATATGTAGATCGACCTCTTCAAGGTACTTGGGTAAAAACACTTGAATTATGTCAATTGAGATAATTTCTTATAAATTACCGTTCAAACAGGTTGGATCTGTGTCTTAATTCAAACAGCTTTAAAATTATCTCACCTAGTTTTCCTTCATTGTTCTTGATCAGCAACTGACCTTGAGCTGACTTCGTTCTCAAAATAGATCAAATAAATGTATCATTCCTTTTCATTATAATACGGGTTCTGTTTTTAAAAAGTCTTGCTGAAATGAGTCTTGCAGGTTCTTCAGTTGCTAACATTTTATTATTACGCTTTGAAGCTGCCTTAGATTGTGCATGTGACAGAAAATCCATGTTCCTAACTAATCAATTGTTTTGACATATATTTCTGTGAGAGCTGGATGGTGCTCTTTACTGGTACTTGGATATTGATTACAGGTATTAATTTGTCTTCTTATGGAGCTGATAATCTGGATTATCTCTTCATACTCCTCTGGGTCAAACACTGAATTTGGCACCTGCAGCACCATTAGAGAGTTCGCTAAAGGCAAGACTTTGCTTATGAGGAGATTTTGCAAAAGAACTCTGGGGAACACTGTTATCTTTATTAGGACTAATTGCAGCATGTGTTTTTTTATGTCTAACATTCCTGAATTTTCATAAATGAAAAATTATTGTTCCTGGTTAACTGAGTAGGTAGAGTAGCTAAATATAGAGGAGATCAAACTGCAGCAGGTAGGGGGGGAGTTCTAGTTTCAATGACTATGGAAGAGGAACATACAATAGCAGCACTGCAAAAAGCAAGCTGTTTCTCTGCTCTGACCCTTATCTCCATGTCCACCACTCAGCACAGTCCTCCCTCTCAATCCATCTCAGAGCTCCTCATGACATGTCCCACCACCAACCCTGACACCAGGTCCTCCTCTTGCTCTTGTGCTGCCCCAGTGTTTGTGGTATCACCTCGTGTTCCTGTGGGAGACACATGGTTTGCTCTTCAGCACTCAGAGTTTAACTCATCCCTACCACTGCGGCAGTATTTATAGAGATAACCAGATACAGATTTAATGCTTGGTAGTTCCCCTGCACACTGTTTCAAAGTCAGGAATGATCTTAATTCCTTTTCCTAATAGGTTAGCAACCTCAGATTAAGGAAGGGGTCTGTAGGTAAGGCTCACCTACAGTCACCTATCTCATACCATATAGGAAGCTGGGTGTAGAAACCAGCTCATGGAATTCTCAGTCTGGAGCTATGAACATGAGATCAGCCTTTTTTCCAGGAATGATATCAAATATGGGGGCAAACCTGCATTGAAAAGTCTTAAGAGCAGGAAGAAATCTTGGAGCTCTGCACATGGAGGGAAGGATGGAATTCTGAAAAGGAGGAGACAGAGGCGAAGCTGAACAGAACTGCATTTTAGTCAACCTTTAGGGGAGGTTAGTAGGGAAGGCTACTGGACACAGGGAATGAGACAAGACTACAAAACACCTTGATAAGAGAAGAAAGCCCTGTGTCAGCACAGTTGCCCACAAGGCAAGAGCTGTCAAATCACTGTTTTCTGACACCTTCTGTCTCTTCAACACCTTTTGTGCTGTTTTTCCCTTCTCGTCAGGGTTCATCTGACAAGGTGAAAAAAAGGGTTTTCAGAGCAAATCACAGCCTGAGGAGCTTCCCCAGTTGCAGATTGTTACCCAAGGGAACTCCAGACCTAGATCTCAACCCATTCCTTAGTAAACAGCAAGGGTCTCATGAGATAGAGATTGTCATTGCCACATCTTATGCAACAGCACAGATGTTGATTCATAGTGCCTATCTGTGCTCCAGTGCAAAGCTCACCCGTCAGCAGCTAGATGTTTGGAGAAGGGGAATTTATCTGGGGCTTCAGTAATGACAGTCATGAGCTATCACTCTTGCTATCACAGATTAAGGAAAAAGTCCTTGCAATTACTGTATGGAAAACAGCAAAGTTTGCCAATTTGGACAGTGAACAGCGAAAGGTGATTGAGGCAGGCTCAAAGAAGCTTTTTTTAACACCTGGACTATTTTGTGAGACCTTTTATAGTACCGCACTCTAAAACTGATGAAAAGAACTTTCCTCTTTTTCTCACCCATGTGGATTGTCTTATGATCAACCTGCAATTTTTCCTTCTAGGGGCATACATCTGGGCCTGTCTTTTACCTTATGACCTATTTTCTTTAAACATGAGAGAATGATGTAATATCTGCAAAACCTTTACTCCTCCCCCTGACTATGTGATTGAAATCGATTGACTGATTCAAAAGCAATTAGGTGGGGCTAACAGACAGACAACACGCAAGATTTCCTCTGTAAGAAATGAGGCAAAAAAGGTCCACGGCCCTTTGAGATATCCTTAGGCCAGTATCAATAAGATTGTATTTCAGGTGTGAAGGAGGGCTTGCATGTCTAATACTTTGCCCTCTTTATCCCCCAAATCTATCAGGTGTTCTAATAAAAGTTATTGCCTCTTCCTACAAACCTTTCCTCTCTATATAAAATGGGGCATACAAAGTCTTTTGTCCTCTGGGAGAATTTAGGGTGTGTATGCCTATTTTCTGTAACAGAGGGTTTATTTTCTTCTGGTTTCAGTTTAGTGTCTTGCTGCCATGAGCACTGGAACTGTCAGGGATATACCAAATCACCCATGTACTTTTCATTGTTCTCACCCTCATCAACAGCACTGTATTGCCCACAAGGTGGTAGACAATGTTGCATTTTCCCTGGGGATATTGTTTCCTTTGTTTCTTCTCCATATAAACAAGTACAATCTAAGAACCTGTCTTGCTGTCTTGGAAGGTTTCCAGAATAAGGTGATGTGCACAGCATTTGATGAGATATGCATGTTTTGCTGGTCAACAGCAATTGCAACAGCAACATATGAAATAGATGGCCAGAATAAATCCCTCCATGACAAGAGTCTCTGGGTGATGTTCCCTGACCTGTGTTATGCAGAAAGTCTGACTGGATGATCAGAGGAGTCCCTCCTGGCCTCAAAATCTATGAATCTATGTTCTGATTATACATCTGAGAATGAGCAACCAAAGTTGAAAGTGGTGATTTATTGAATGCTAGCTACAGGCAGATTCTTGTTTCTGCATAAGCAACTGCCTTTAAAAAGGTCCCTATAACTCAGTGGGGTACAGACAGCTGTCAGTTTTTTCAGGGGAAAGTACTTGCCAGTCTATTTCTATAAAGCACATTTTAAATTTACAGCTCTGTGTAAGTGATGCTTTATAATGATTGACCCTTTTTGGAGATGGCTTTGTGGTTGATTTATAGATAAATCCCCAATAAGACTGCTTTGGGCTGAGGCCAAGGTGGGTGAGATACATCTTTACTCTTCTGGCTTGTGGATCAATCCATATAATGAAAGCATCTTGTTTGGGCGGCCTGAGTTCTGTTGCTGCATCCTGCTGTGGAGTATTGGAACCTTAGTGAAACAGACGATGTGTCAACAGCTCTTATGAGGCTTGACTTTGGCCTTTTGTTTCATTTGCTTCCAAAGATGTCACATGTAGACCAGAAGATGCCTGCAGCTGCTGTGAATCACTTTAAAGATACCAAGCTCCAACATCTCAGAATAAAAGAGCCCCAGTAGTACCCTCAGTTGTCTTAAAGGAGTGTTATGCACCTCGGATGCTCTCTGAGAGCTATGATTCTTTTAAATGCTGTGGGGTGCAGAAAAACACAGTGATGTGGTGGAGGGCCACTAGTGGTACAAAAGGTAGGGGAATAGGTGGCTCCGTGGACAGGCAGAACTTTAACTCCAGAATGCTGCTAGCATTTCAGACTGCATCTGTTGCTCACGTTACTGATTTCAAAGAGGTGGAAGAGGTATTGACCAGGTTTGAAGTGACAGGCTACCAGAAGGCTTTAAGGAGGTCGAAACGAGGTGGGTGTTGGTCTCTTCTCCCAAGTAACAAGTGATAGCAGAAGAAAAATGGCCTCAAGTTGTGCCATGGAAGGTTTATGATGGATGTTAGGAAAAATTTCTTCATAGTAGGGGTTGTCAAACATTGAAACAGGCTGCCCAAGGAAGTGGTTGAATCACCATCCCTGGAGGTTTTTAAAAGATGGGTAGACATGGAGCCTAGAGACATGGTTTAGTGGTGGTTTGGGCAGTGTTAGGATAATGGTTGAACTCAATGATCTTAAAGTTCCCTTCCAACCTAGACAATTCTGATTCTATGATCCTAGAACCAATAATGGACCAAGGAACAAGCATTAATAATAGTTCTGGCTCTCAAATGTGTAGTCTGTGGTAATATATTGCTTTCAACTGTGGAAGTCCTGGATGAATCAGGCTTCGTAAAACACATGATGACAATAGGCAAACATCATTGACTAAAGAGCTCTGCATTTTCAAGAGCATGAAGCCTTAGTTCTGGAAACTTCTCTTGAATCAATGACATTACTGCACCTGATTAAAATGGTTAGATCTACCCTAACAATGAAATCATCACTTTGAATGAGAAGTCCAACCCATTGAATTGTAAAACATATAAATACTAAAGCAACCATATTCCTAGGTATATACATTATCCTTATTTACAGTACCCCTTTAATTGAGCGGCTTAACTGAGTAGAGATTGCACAATTATTTAAATGCATGTTTACATTTGCCTAAATTGTGCAAAAGTAATTTCGAGGATGAATTTCAAGAAATATTCAGGAAATGTGCATACAGAGAACATAATTATTATTGATATTTGCATACCTTCCCTTTCCACTTTCATGCACTATTGCAAACCACACAAAACCAGACTAAAGAAATTATTGGAAAGGCTGCTGTTAAGTACAAATATGGATTCATCAATAAATGTTCAGGCTTCCAGGTGAAAAACAAACAGCATGGCTATGGAAAAGAAATATTACGTTTTATTTAGATAGTTATTTGGAATGGGATCTGTGCAGATAAATCCATACTGAGAATATAGCAGTCTGTTTTGACAAAGATGAATGTTGTTGAAAAGAACAAGTAAAACACAGACAAAATTGCAAGTGCCAATGGAAGCCAGTACAAGGAGTAACAGATATGAGAGGTAGGCATGTCCAGATATCAGGGGAGAAATGGCCAAAAGTGAGATAAGCTTTCACTCCAGCATTGATGAAGAGGGCTTGATTCAGAGGTGCTTGCATACCAGAGGTGCTTGACAGTGTCAAGCAAAGCAGAAGTAGACTTCAAGAGGAATAGCAAAAATCTACATTGGGACCTTCTTCCCTGCTTGAAAACAAGAGGACCTTGGTGATACTTGAGTTCACAAATCCTGACGCACAATTATATGTCTCCTGCAACTCTGTCTTTCAGTGAAAAACAGACTCCAGCTGCCATCCAAAGGCAGGTGGAAAATGGAATTTTATGTATTTATGAAACAGAAAAATAAATTAAAAAATTGTGAGCTTGGAGTGAAATGGACCAAGAATGAAATGACAAAAATGATTAGTGGAGCACTCTCTGGAAGAAGCAGTTATGCCCTATATTACGTTTCCAAAAGAGGCCAGTAGTTAGTGACTAAATTGCCCTTCAGCTTCTGCAAATTGGGACACTTTAAAAGATGCGTGGAGATGGCATCCAAATTCAGCAGGTGCTTTTGGGAACCTTGTCTGACACATTCCTACTTGAGCTGCAAGCAAGAGATGAGAATCCCAGAAGACCTTGCAATGCAGCTGATATGGGCCCATGCAAAGAAAAGGATCATGTGTGTGTCTATTTATATTTATGTGCTGTATCTAGTGAGACAAGCAATAGAAAAGAGGAGCCTTGTCAAGATTATCTGTCATGAGATAGGAGAAACCCATGTATCACTCATCCTGAAAGCTGTGCACCAAGAAGCAAAAGAACCTCATGCTCCCCTGACAACGAAAATAATGAAGTCAGATTATCCAAGGAAAATGTGAGTTTGCCTTACTCACAAACCTCAGCCCCAGGGAGGGAAGAAGAATTATCAGGAAGGTCACTCTGAGCAGTCAGAGTCAAGGACAGACCTGAACAGCCACTGAAACCCATAGAAGCAAACACAGAACTCAGAAGGAGGGAGAAAGAAGTAATAGTTCAAGGGAAATAAATAACAACATGAAAAATTTTAACACTACTGAGGAAACATAGGAGACGTTTCTCTCCATGTTGTGAAGACCTACAATGGCATGCTGATAGGATCCCCAGAGAGCACACATCATCTATAACTATGCAGCACTGCACATGCTGATACTACTAATAAAAGAGAACGGTTCAGATCACAGAAATTAATTAGTTTAGAACTGCAACCACCAGGAAGAGAGTATGCACACAGCAGCATCCCAAAGTGTGTTCATATTAACGATTCTCTGTCTGGTGTGCTGTTGACAGAATCCTGTCTGTCTCAACAAAACTCTGGAAGCAGCTTTAAACTTCAGGCCCCCATCAAACAGCAAGCGGTCTCCCGGCAGCGTGCCTGCATGGAAGCTAGTAAATCCAGCAAATAAGGACTCGACAGCATCTCCTGCTGTCATAAGGAAAACTTTAGCTGCTGTACTAGAAATGTCCCTTCTCTTGGGGGGCCATTTCTTTCTTTGCATGCACTTACCATGCCTGAAAAGCAGAGCTGCGCTGCTACTTCACAAAGTCCTGCCCTCCTAACGAAATCCATCTGTGGAGAGAGAGAGACAGAGCTTTTGGGAGCTTCCAGCACCCTGCAGGATGGAGCCATGCATCTCACAAACTTTCCTGTTGCAGAGAGAGTTTTTCCTGTTTTGAAAGGCAGAATAAAGGCTTGCGTGCATTTTTCTGCTTACCATTTGTGTGAGAGGGGGCTCAGCACTCCAGAGTCCGGAGCTCATTTAGAGGGACCTCAGTAGTTCAGAGTTCCCATGTCCATTACTTCATCAGCCACAATTTACTGCAGTGCGATGTGATATACAGCAGGGCCATTTCATCTCCCAGAACTTTAGAGAGGGGGTCTGCGTTTTAGCATCTACCAGTTTTATCTCTGCCATCTGAATCTCATTTCCAGGATAACCAAGGGTCCTTCTAATTACTGTTCTGTTGAATGTATGTTGCTCCAAGTCCTTGTGATTTGGATGAAATCTGGGGAAATGGGAACTGATGTCATTAGTCATTTCTTCGGGGGAAACACACTGACGCCCAGTGAAAAATGATAATAAATTTGTATCAATCTGGCTATACATCTGACTACCTTGCAAAAGTACAATGTTTGAAGAATACATCCGAATTTCATAAAAATTTAAGCACAGCAAGCACCATTCTAAGACTTTGATGATGGCTGGCAGCATGTTTTTATACCAGAGAAGACAATGTATTTTATATAGCTAACCATGGCTTGTCTCTGTGCCAGAACACCCATTATGGGTCATGACTCTGGGCCTCTGATTCTCCCAGCATCTGCTGCTGTGGTTCAGTGACCACGAAATATGTGGGATCTGCTCCCTGCTCTGCTGCTGATTTGCCAAGTGACTCCGGGCATGTTGTGTTACCTGCCTCAGTTTCCACATCTAATATATAACATTTAAAAATCAATTATCCATGACAATGAAACTAGAAAGAATACGCATTGATTTTATTTTCCCCTCTTACCATTGGGCATGAATATTGTGATTTATCTATTACATTGGTGTACATATGCATGCAGCACACAGTGTCTTGTAAACACTTAAATAACAGTTCTTGAAAAGTCCCCATGAGTTTGGTAAGAAATATCATTCTCGTTTTGCATTTAAATTACAGCAATATGAAAGACGAAAGGACACATTTTTAAAGATTTAAAAGATTTAAAAATATTTTATTGCTGCATCTATATTGATTTGCATCAACCTGTTCTTTTAAAAGCTGACAAGTTGAAGATTCCACAACCTCCGTGGACAATCCTCCTCAATCCTTAACTATTCTTACCATCAGAAAGTTTCTTTTGATGTCTTCCTGAAGTAAATCTACCTGGCTGCATTTTAAGTCTTTGGGTGTGGAGAAGCATTTGTGTCTTTCCTTTCCAAAAAAATTCAACTGTATGTAAGGATTACCTTCATGACTCACTACAGTTTTCTCTTTTCAGAACAATCCTACCTAATTTGGTCCTTCTTTCTTGGTCATGTTTTTCAGATTTTTTTCCATGCTGCCATTTCTCCAGGGTGGGGTCTGTGTCTTTCTTCAATGTAGTGTCCAAAGCCACTGTAGCGTCCAGAGACACCCATTCTGGTTGAGGGTTTGTATAGAGAAGATTTACTTCATAGGCCTGCTAGATGACACTCTGTTCATACGTGAGTGAATATGATGTCAGCCTTTCTCAGGAGTGTGACATTGTTGATTCATCTTCAGCTTGCAACTGCCAATTGTCGTCAGATACTTCTCTAACAGTATCTGACTAACTTCTCTAACAGTAACAGATTGCTGCTGAGCCAGTTGTTTCTCCATTGTATATTTGTGTGATTGGTTATCTCCAGCCCAGTCCTTTTGAATTGTATCCTGCCAACTTCAGACCAGTGCTATAAGTTACCAAAATATTTTTTACTCTCATTAGCACATTTGCAGTGCTTCTGACATCAGTTCTCTCTGCAGATGTAACTGTAGTTCCATTGATCATCTAAGACATTAATGAAAAGGGTGAATAAGACTTCTTTGGAAGCAAAATCCTATAGGATCTGCTTTGAAACATCTTCAGTCAAACATTGATAATTATTGACAGAGATAGATAGGTGGTGTCATAACCATGTTCCTGTAGTGGACACCTCTGAGAATGTGGCACCTTGGAACCTGGTGACCCGTAAAAGCAGAACTCTGCTTCAGTGTCCACACTCCAGCATCACAACCATAAATATATACAAAGCTTTAGGAACTACAAACACCCACAAGATCTGCAATGGGAAACTGTACCAGCAGCACATAGTGGATACCATAAAAAGAAACAACAAGTGCTCATAGTGCGTGACTCTCTCTTAAAGAGCACTGAGGCACCAATCTGCCCACCTGACAGAAAGTCAGTCATGAAAGGTAGGCTGCCTTCCCAGATCGAAGATCTGAGACATTGCTAAGAGAGTGCTGCAACCTTTCAAGAGCATGGCACAGTTACTCTTTCACGTGGACATCAAAGACACTGCAAGCCAGAACCTGGGCAGAATTAAAGAAGACTCTAAAGCCCTGGGGATTCAAGTGAAAAATTTTGGTGCCCAGGTTATCTTTTTGTCCATTTTACTAGTTGAAGGAAAGGGGACAGCCAGAAATACATAATATTATAATATCAACTCCTGGATACATCGCTGGTGCCATCATGGGGGTTGTGACTTTTATGACAACACAATATTCTTTCATGTCTATAACCTGTTAGGGAGGGATGGAATCCACCTGTCTAGAAGAGGCATGGGAATCTTTGGTAGCACACTGGCCAATTTGGTGACTCGAGTATTAAAGTGAAGGACTCAGGGGGCGGCATCCAAAATGACAATGTTCATGCTAACAGAGAATAAGCCAAGTGAACCTGAGCAATGACAAATGTTTCTTAGCTGCCTCCCAACATGAGAACCAGAAGCCCAAACACCTCAGGAGTGTGTTTGGCTGTGGTGGACCCTCTTGCACCTCCCCAGGGAAACCTGTATGCTTGATTACCTTTCTAAAATGCCTGTACACCAATGCATGCAGCATGGGGAATAAACAGGAAGAACTAGAGATTTGTGTTCTCACCTCCATCCCTGGAAAGGTGATGGAATGGCTCATTCTGGATGTCATCTCTAAGCATGTGGAGGAAAAGAAAGTTATGAGTGGCCAATATGGATTCACCAAGGGGAACTCATGCTTGGCCAATCTGGTAGCCTTCTATGATGGCATGACTGGATAGACAGATGAGGGGAGAGCCTGAGGGGAGTGCATGTTGTCTACCTTGACTTCACCAAGGCTTTCAACACCATCTCCCACAGCATCCTCATACATAAGCTTAGAAAGTATGGGTTAGATGAATGGACAGTGAAGTGGATTAAGAAGTGGTTGAAAGACAGAGCTCAGAGGGTCATGATTAGTGGCACGGAATCTAGTTGGAAGTCCATAACAAGTGATTTTCCCCAGGGCTCAATATCCAGCCCAGTCCTCTTCAATACATTCATCAATGACCTGAATGAGGTAACAGAGCCAGTTTGCTGATGACACAAAACTGGGAGGGGTGACTGACACACCAGAAGGCTGTGCCACCCTACAGTAAGACCTTGACAGGATAGAGCGTTGGGTGGAGAGGAACATGATGAAGTTCCACAAGAGCAAGTGTAAGGGTACTGCTTCTGGGGAGGAATAACCCCATGCACCAGTACAGATTGGTGGTTGACTTGGTGGAAAACAGATCTGCAGAGAAGGACTTGGAAGTCCTGGTGGATAAAAGCATGACAATGAGCCAACAATGTATCCCTGTGGCCAAGAAGGCCAGTAGTCTCCAGGGTGCATTAAAAAGAGTGTGACAAACTGGTCAAAGAAGGTCATCTTTCCCCTGTACTCTGCCCTGGTGAGGCCACATCTGGAGCACTATACCCAGTTGTGGGCTTCCCAGTTCAAGAAAGACAAGGAACTACTGTTCAGAGTCCAGTGGAGGGCTACAAAGATGACCATAGAACTGTAGCACCTCTCTTATAAGCAAAGGCTGAGAGACATGGGTCTGTTTAGCCTGGAGAAGGCTGAAGGGAGAACTTATCAATGCTTACAAATTTCTGAAGGGCAGGTGCCAAGAAGATGAGGCCAGTCTTTTTTCACTGGTGCCCAACAATAGGAGAAAAAGCAACAGGCACAAGCTGCAACACAGGAAATTCCATCTGGACATGAGGGAAAATTTTACTTTGTGGGTGACAGAGCACTGAAACAGGCTTCCCAGAGTGGTGGTGGAGATGCCATCTCTGGAGATACTCAAAACCTGCCTAGATACGATTCTCTGCAACCTGTTCTAGGTGAACCTGCTTTGGCACGGGGGTTGGACTAGATGATCTCCAAAGGTCTCTTCTAACCCCTACCATTATGTGATTCTGTGATTGACCAAGTATGATTTCCAACCACTTTTCACTCACATTATTTCAATTTTATTTAGATATTTTCAGCTTGCTTATGAGAATGTCTTCTGAAACAGTCAAAAGCCTTACAAATTTTGTGATAGATGAGTCCTACTGTTTCCATCCACACAAGGTCTGTTTCTCTGTCAGAGAAAGAAATAAGGTTACTTTGACATGATTTGCTCATCATAAACCCACATTGGCTGCTGCTCATCTGTTTTCCTCTCAGTACTTACATATAAATTTATCTCGGACAAGTGCTCAAAATACTAGCACAGCATCTAACAGGAATGGAGGTTATACTGACTGCCTACAACTCCAGATCCCTCTTCTAATTTTTAATGCTACATGTGGTTTTTGCTCTTTCCTAGTTTTCTGGGACATAACCCTTTCTTCTGGCTTCTCAGAGAAAACTACTAACAGCTTGGAAATTGCTTCAGCCTGTTCTTTTAAGTAGTGAGGGATAAAATTCATCAGGTGGAGATGGTTTGATAACACTAACTTATCAGGGTGTTCTCTAACATTCTTTTCCTCTCTGGGCCTGACGTTACCTCTTTGTTGCTGGCATTCACTGGATTTGCCACCTGGTTGCAGTTGATCTCTTTACAAGAGTGAAGCAAAAAGACCTCAAATACTTCCACTTTTTTGGCATCATTTGTCAGTGTCTTTTTCTCCCCACAGAGCAGTAGACCAAAACTTCTCTTTGTTGGGGTTTTGGAGGGGTTTTGTTTGGATGGGTTATTTTTCTTTACTGAGAAACTTTATCCTTTTAGCTATTCTTCTGTCCTATGTGCATCACTGTTCTGAGGATTTTGCTTCTATGTGTTTATGCTATTCTTTTATAACACAGATTTGTCTTTCCTGTATTTTCTCTCTCTCCTCAATTTTGGGATAAGTTGCTCTTGTGTTGCTAATATTGTTTGGTCTCCCTTTTTGTATGGGCTTATCACCCATGGGATATTACCCTTCCCCTGAGTTTACTGTCAATCATATTCTTGAATTCCTGCAGGGTTTGTTTGGTGTCCTCTGTACCCTTTCTCAAAGTTACAATTGCTTTCACTCAAATTCTTCACTGTTAGAGAAGAATGAAGTGCTTTGTTTTTAACAGTGACACTAATTCATTGTCATACAGACCAACTCTTGTCATGATTAGAACTTTCCATCTTTCTCAGTGCAATGTTTTAATAGAGTGATGGAGGCCAAATACAGAAAATAATAGGTGGTCTTTCATCACCTTTACAACTCTGCATTTGTGAAACTTTTACACAAGTTTTTGCGAGCTGCTTCACAGGAAACCTGCAAGACCGCCAGTAGTAGAACCAAATCCATGGGTCCCGTTGCAGTGTCAAAACTGCAAATGATTCATCAGTTACAACTGCAAATGATTCATCCATCATTGCTTTCTAAATGACATCTTTGGCATTTAGAGAACCTAGACTTCCTTGTATTTGGAGAAAAATGCTGATTTCCTGAAAAATAACCCAAACCCAAGCAGTCCAGACTGAAAGGGCAGTTTGTCGGGCTAATACTCAGAGATTCTTCTCTAGAACCTGATGCAGCAAAATCCATCAAAGGTAATTCAGAAGTCACTTTAACATTTGTGGGTAAAGCATATTTTCTAGAGTGAGATGAATTTCCAAATCCCTTTTAAAACCTTTGCAAAGAACACAAATGATGAGTTGTTATATCCATACTGTAGGTTTAATATATCTGTTCCTTTGTTTGAGTAGAGAGAAACCATGGGCTTCATTACATGGGGTTGTATGGATCAATGTCTTTGTTTTTCCTCTCTTATCTTTATTAAAATCAAAACAGACAGTATTAATTCCTCAAATAAATGATAATTTATTTCTTTGTGTTCAAAGTATGAGGGTTCCATGCTTACTCTTATACTAATCAATTCAATTATTTTAATTAAAAATTGAATGGTTTAAACATAAAATATAATTAAATAGATGCCTGCTATAGTTACCACATTGGTATGCTCCCTTTCGCTATTTTGAGCACCATTTCCTCTACCGAAGTCAGTTACTCCCCATACAAATTGATTTCTACACCTCTTCCTACATTCTTTGAGTGTCTGCAGAATCTGGGCCTATGTCCCCTTTCTGATCTCATGCTGATGTAAATCTGCTGATTTTCAATGGAATTACTTTAGTGTTAAATCGCCAGCTTTATTTGAGTTGTTCACTGAGATCCATGTAGAATGGGGTCATTTAAAAGGTCATACATTCTTCTTGTATGAAAACAGTGAGTGCTTTTGGGCAAAGAATGTCTTTTTTCTTCCACATTTTACGGGTCTAACACCTAGTGTGTAGGTACTACCACAATATAAATATTACTGTTGAGAATAGCTACTAGACTAACGGAATTCCTTCTGTGAATTCTTGAAACCCTATGTGTGGCTATTTCCAAATAGGGGAGAGGATCTGAGATATTTGTCGTAGAGATAACATTCCAAAGTGCTTGTTACTGACCTCTGTCTCCTCTCTTCAGAGAAAAGATGAAATTCTCATGGTCTTCAGTGGGACCTGGTAGGCTGTGCTTCCTTTTCTAGTCATTGTGAGTGAAGGAACATATATTTATGTAGAAAGGGATGATACACATCAGATTGTTCACTTTCAGACTTGTCTTGGGAAGAGCTTGGACCACTGTATTCACCTTAGTGCTCCTACAGCTGTTTTTGAGGATGCAGTAGTGACTTAAACCTGCCTAGCTTAGCATTGATTTTTCCTAGAGAGCTCCACCATGCTAAACGTGTTTTACATTAGTGGGGACAGATGGATCTTCTGGTATGATTGTATCGGTGTGAGAGTCCCAAGTAGATATAGGACCTTTGCTGTATCTCAGCCCTTTGTAGCTCAAAACTATGCTATTTTATCAGTTCTTCCAAATCCAAGTATAGGTGGAGCAGACTGCTGTGCCTTCTAACACCTCATTACACAAGCATATTGAGTAACAGAAACCTTCTCTCCTACACTTATGTCGCTGCTGACTTACCTCTGCTCTTAAACACAACTGTAGTTTTGGCTCCACTTTCCCTCTCTCCTGTCCCAGTTCTGAGCTGAACTTGGTAGAATGAACTGATTTAGTTCAAAAAAAAAAAAACACTGAACCCCAAGTTGAACAGAATAATTCTCCCAAAGAAATAAATGATCTCTGCATCACCTTCACACCAAGGACTGAAATGTAGGCAAAAGGTCATTCATTTCCTTTATTGACACATCCTATCCTTGCTGTAAATGGACAATGTAATGAGGACAATATGCTCAAATCAGGAAAATTGTGCTCTCTCATGCAATTAGTTTTCCTCAGGGGTTTTATCTCCAAAACACCATCACTGCAACTTAGGGACTCCATAATACTGGATTAGAGACATATATAAAAAAGTGAACTGTATGCACTGAAGTGACCAGAGTGAGAACAAATGGTTTCAATGTAATTTAAGCACAAGTCAATGAGTTGATTCTGTTTAGTTGTAGGTAGATACAAGTAAAAGTAATTGAGATTTACACTGGAGATGTCAGCAGAGCATTTGGCTCTTCCTATTTGTGCTTGGAGAATTTTGTTTGTTTGTCTGATTACAGTGCTGGTGATCTCGCATATTGAATGTGGGCAGGCAAGAAAAGGCCAGAAGATTACCATTTTTGTATGGAAATAAAACTAAGTAAGGAGAGCAAAAGCTGGTCAGACCTTGGCTGAATAGCTTCACAATCTGCCTTCCAGAAGGACCATTCCCTTTCCTGCATGGGCTGGTGTCCTCTGCTTGATGTAACTCTCAGACCTCTTCAATTGCCTAGCTTCTAAAAGGTGGGGGAGAGACTCTAACTCACAGAGCAAAAGGTCTGGCTGACCTGAGGTGGAACTCATCTTACAGGTGAGGGAGCAGCCCCATGTTCTTGACAGTGGCTTAACTGGATCAAGGAGGTGCTCAAATGCAGTCATGCCATTTCCAGCCTAGCAAATTTGTTGGTATCTTATGTGGGTTTCACAGAGATCATCTGCCTCTCGGTTTTGTGCCTGGTGAGTGATTGCTTAGTGTTATAGGGGATGTTCAGATTCTTTGTGATGATCATAGGATCAAAGGCTAATTTAGGATGGACAGAATCTCAGGAGGTCATCTGATCCAATCTCCCACTCTTACGTCCCAGAAACATAAACAGAGAGTTTAACCCCACTTTTCTAAGTAAGAGGACAATCTGGTCCTCTACATTTGAAGTTCATAGAATTAGGTCGTTGAAAGGATTTTCCAGTACACCTGTTGTTATGATTCTTAACAAGTCATTATATCTGTGTATAACTCATTGTTAAAGTATCTTGTGCTTTAGTAATTTTTTCTTCACAGTACCCTCTGGAAAGAAATTTTACTGTTTAAGTATTCTGCTGTAAGAAATCAAAATAACTTAATCTGGAGCTTGGCCACCCTCTCACTGCCACATTCTACTGCTTTTAGAAGCTGCTGTATCACAGTGTTTCTGTATCGACTCGATTGTGGTGTAGTCCAGCTAGTCTACAAAAAGGTACATAGATGACTTCTTTGTGTTACTTCAGCTGTTCTTCGAAACATTTAGATTGTTTCAGGATAACTAACAATCATTTTACATATGAATGCTTCACCCAAGGAAACTTCCTTGATTAAAACAGCAAGGAATTACTCTCTGGTATATGTACATAATTTGGATTTTACTCTTGGATAGGTTTTTTGCCTCTGCTGAGTTTCAAAATTCATTAGAGCAAGGATTGTCTCTTTCAAGTACATTAATACAGTGAAGCCATGCTTTATGAATGGGAACAGACATATTGTCTCACATGGCACACCCCAGTACGCAACTCATCAGTACAGCTGATTGCAAGGTGTTTGCTTGCTGGATTGATAATCTGACCATAGAGGACATGACAGAATTTTGTATGAGGATTTTTTGTTGTTGTTGTTGTACATTTCATCTTAAGTATCTCTGGGCTACTCAGAAATGTTTAGTAGACTTCAGTCATTTCCCACCCTGGGTCTTTTCGGATCTGCCATAAAGCTCCTAACAATCACTATGTCCTCTATTTTAACCAAATGCTGTGTTCAATAATTCTCATACAGGGATCATGATTGTCCTGATTCTTTGCTACGAAAGAATGTGCCACAAGTCCTTCTCTTCCTCTTCATCTCTTTGTCTTGAATTGCATTTTCTCCCTTGATTAAACTTGATGCTTTCTGCTTATGCTCATTTTGTGACCTCTCCTAGCTTCTGATCATGTCCCTGCTGAGTGTATGCCTCTATTATCATACTGTCTGCAATGCTGTGGACACCTGCTAAGACTGAAAAAAGCACCATTTTTCAGCTGAAACAATTCTCTAGCAGACTGTGATTCCAAGAGTTAAGCTGTGGAATTTGAATTTTTCCCACTGGGTGTTTAAAGTGCTCAGCACAAGTAACTTGCTGTCTAAGCTAACCTGTCAATACTGAGGCATGTCAGATGACATGTGAGCAATTTTATCTCCAACTGGTTTGTTAGGTTTACAATAATGCTGTCTTTCTTCAAAGTTGTAGGATCCAGGCAGAACCACATTTGATCATATTCCTTCTTGCTAACTTTCTAAAATGTGAACCTGGGATGTCTCTCATTGGAGGCTGGATGGACATTTATTGGAAATTATTTAAGTGTGGTTAAAATACTGATTTAGGTTAGGCAGAAGGATTAGATTGCCTTTCAGGATTCTGTCCAGCTCTATTTTCTCTTTTAGCCATGGGAAGGGTTAACTGATTTTCATATTATTTGAATGTTTTTCAGTTTCTTCAATGCCTATTTATCAAAGAACTTACATTTGTGTGTATATAAAATGTGTTTCCCCTTTCTTTTTTATGCTCATTTGGTCTTCAGATGTATGTTGATACATTCTTACTGTCTCATTTTTGACAATTTATGTTCTGCTGTCCCCAAATCAGTTTCCCTTTCAGAAATTAGTCCTATGGGTAAAGTGCTCATCCCAGTTTTCAGGGTTTTTTCATTATTAAGTATTGGTAATTTTTCATCCACAACTCTTCACTTCCACAAATAATTTAGGGGAACTACACAGGATAAAATGTTCTAAGGGTTTGGGCACAGCATTTCAATACGCAATGTGCAACTGTAACTGCAAAATTTGCTCAAGAAAAAGAATTGTGAGATTAAATTTCAGTATTTCTCTCACCATGTATCTAAGTCAGATGAAGAGAAGTGTGTTTAGAAATATGCCTGCAACTCAACAAACTCAACTGCAACTTCATCTTTGGTGTGGAAAAACATGACCTGTTTCTCCATGCTTTGCACCCCAAATAGTCTATACCTTGAGTAAAAAAACCACAAAACCAAACTAAAACTATTCTGCATTTGGAAATGTCAATGGGGAAGATGGATTTGTTTATAGGGCAACTATAGCCTTTGCACTGGATGCTCTCAACTTTCATGGCGTTTGCTGTAGTGTAATGAAGTGGGAGAGAACAACAGAGAAACAGAAATAATCTTATTAGTTTATTAGTTTACGTTAAAAGGTATTGATCAAAATGCTAGGTTTTCCAGCCTTTACACATTGCGTCATGTGTTCCAGCCCCTGAAAGTGTTTAAAATGTTTCAGAATTTAGTTACTTATTAAGTACCGTGACACCCTGTTAATATTGGTTCTGTGTAATGATTTCATCATATTTTGATATAAAAGATGGACTTCCTATGAACTGGAAATATCTAGAATACTTGCAGCTGCAAAGTTAAGTCTCCTTTCTTCCACCCCTAAACCAAATCGGGTTTCCTCTTGATTATCAGATTCAGTGCAATATTTTTCCTTATATATTGTTTAGAATGTCTTTCCTTTCATTATCGTTTTGCCTTTGGGGAAAGCATTTGGTAGTGTTGAATGGCACATAGGTATTGGGTTAAAAGAGAAAATCATCAACTAAACAACAAAATATGGAATAAAAGTATAACTAAGCATTGTAGCACCTTTGTCTCAAAGCTAGGCAACATTGGACATAATAGCAGTGCTTCTATGTTTACATGACTTTATTCACACTTTGCATTTTCAATTAAGAAATACTGAGAAGGAAACTCATGGAAACACAGTTAGCTGCTGACCTCTGAGTAGTGATGGCTTACAATGTTTAGCAATTTGGTAAAATTTTACTCTGATATACAGTACATAGTCTCATATAGCAATTAAGCCGTGAAAACGAACAGCACACCTATACTGAGCTCCTTACTGAAGATAGTCCCTCAATTTTTTTAATATTGTTATCACTGAATATTTCCATATGTCTTATCTACACAGAATTCTTGAAAAGGTGGTTGTAGATGTCCTCTGGGCATCTTGGACATGTTGGATTGACATTAAATACCCTGTTGCAAAAGCTCTGTGGTTAAAATATACTGATGCAGGTGACAGAGATCTTACTATACCCAAACAAAAAACATTATATTTTTTCTGTTTTAAAAGGAGTAGAGATCTCTTTTCTCCTTTAATATCCTTTCTGACCTTAAAGCCCTGTACAATTCCTCCATCCCTCAGAAGCCTAGATTACATCATATCTTATGGATATTATCATCACTAATTTGAGATCATAATTTAACAATGTGCTTTTTAGATCTGACCTAAAACATTTGGACTCCACATGGAAGATCTTGTCCTGCCTCATAGTGCTGTTTAAAAGCCAACATAAACTTTCTTAAGCAGAATAACTGAAACATGGGATGTAACACACCATTTTCATCATTTGGAGCTAAATCAATTTACTACAAAGACACTGCCCACTTCTTGTCTGTGCTAGCCTGTCCTTTGCTGAATTCATGGATCATCTCTGCCTATGTTAGCTGTTACTGGTCCCAAAAGATGTATTAGCTAATGGTATCAGTGGTGACTGTATATTGATTGAAGAAAACTGAGTTCTGAATATTGTCCTGTCCTCTAGACCTCCCTTTTTGCTATTATAACTAATATTATTTGGGTTTTTTTGCTCAGAACTATGAACTTTCAATAAAATAAATCTTACTTATCCATTTGAATTGGGTTTTCTTGGAAAAATACCTCTTTTTTTGATATTATGACAGCTACATAAAAATAACTGCAAATAAAAAAAAAAGAGTAAAACATTTTCCTGTCATTTTTCAAAAAGAAAAAAGGAAACTATATTTCAGTTTTCATACCATTGGGGTAAAAATTCAGATGAAATTTGACTATGAAATTTTTCTTTGTCATCTTACATTCAGCTTTAGAGAGCCACATATATGTTCCTTATGAAACAAAATATTGACTTCCCCTCCACAATTAATTTCAGTTTTCCACAGAGTTAGTCAATAGAATCAAAACAAACAAGGTACCTACACACTTGCAATTTGAGATAAAGCAAGCTAATGAATAAAATCCATTAGTCTAGGTTTCACATCCTACATTACCTTTGGTTCTTCCATCAACTGCCTTTACAAACCAAGGAGAAAACTCTGCCATCCTGACACATTGGCATTTTTACAGTCACTTTGCAAAGGTGTAGGTAACAGTGGGGGCACAGCAACTGGGAATCATGATTCCATGAGTTCTTAATGTGAATGTGTTTTGCTGAAGTATCTTTGCTGAAGAGTGGACAGACATGTTAAAATAAAATAGAATGCGTGTTTAGATTAAATTTGCTTCTATCATGAGCCCCAATCCTGCCATTATTGCATTCCAGGAGGATGTTGCTTTAAAAATCTCTCATAAAAAGTGAACCGTTATTTTATGTCTCACCCTCACTGCCTACATTTTCATTTTTCATATTCCCCTTTCACTGCAGACAACTTGTGGACCCAGTATACACAGTGACATTTTCTACTGAACAGCCTGATCTGCTAGTCCATGGAGCATCACTTGATATTACGACTGGATATTATCCCCAGCCTCACTCATGCTCTCCACTTGCAGATGACAACAATGATTTCATACAACTTAAAGGAGTTTCACCAGGGATATATTTGCTCCAACAAACTGTGTGTACAGTGACAGCCAAACCCTCCGTGTAGCACGAGGCCTGTCCCTGGATGTATCCTGGTCTCTAGATTGGCAATTTTCCTTCTTTGGCATGAAGAGCTGGCATACGAGACTCATGATCATGCTGATAATCCAGTAAACAGAGAAATTAAATCATCTGACAGTCTCCTACAGGAATTTCATTAACTGCAGGGCCAATTATAGAACTTCATTGCAACTATGGCCCAGGGATGCTATTTAGCTGCCTTATGGAAAATGCACTCTCTGCTTCCTTTGCTAGTAGGACAGTCTGTTCTCCATAGGTTTACATGGGCTTTCTGTTTCTTGGCAGGAGAGATGTTTGTTTTTCCTGGAGTTTTGAACTCATAAGTGCTTTTGAACAGATAGCAAGAGTTGAATATTTATCTTCAATATGTGTAGTAGAAAGACACAGTTCACCATCATCATACATTGAAATGTATGCAGGAAGATTGAGTATGTTTGACTATGTAATAGTAAGTCATGTTTTGCAAACGATGACTAGTTTGATACCAGTGAAAGGGTTTCATAAGATATATACCTACCAAGAGGTACTTGAAAACCTAACAAATAAAGGAAAGAAAGAAAAGGAAAGTCAGGAATGAATTTCACATCACTGCTCAAATGTCTCAACCTCTTCTGCAGCCCAGATAGACAGTCATAAACTTGGCAGGCCCCTAAACTGAGTACTCATCTGTACTCATGTGTCACAGGTTCTCAGAGGAAATAGAGTCTGGGAAAGATACAAGGTGATCCTGTTTCATCTAACTTGTTTTTGCGTTGCAAGATCTATGCAAGATCTATGCAACTCTAAGTCACAGTTGTGTGAATAGCCAGTAAAAAAGCAATTGGGAAGATATCAGTGCTATATACAAGCTGGGATCCTCTCATCATTAGCTAATTTTAGGATTACTACACAGAGGCAAATGGTTAAATCCTTATAGATATTAATCTATCCCTTGTGCCTGGTGGGGAAAAAGCTATGAAACAATTAGGAAATGGGCAGGCTTGTAAGGGAACAGTAGAACCAGAGGATGGATATTTCTTATGTTCTGGAAATGCAGGGTGTTGTCGATGGTGGTTTTGGAGAGGGTAAATTTTACATGATGGTAGAATATTCAGGAAATATTCTCAGACATACAATGAGATTGGAAAGAAGAGAACATTCGATGTGGTTAATTTGGGAATGATCCACATGGAGGCTGCATTTTACAATATGCAGATTACCAAGAATAGGGTTATAGGTTCTGAAATCTGTGGCAGTGGAGAAAGTAGCCTCACCTCTGAGCGGGGGCTGCATAATTTAGGGTGTGTCTTTAAGAAGCTGAGAAGAAAGAGAACAACGTAATAATGCTTTATGATACCACCAATTATTGCATAGGAAAAATAATACTAAAAAACAGTAAATGAGAGCCTCAGTAGCCTGAGAAGACTAACAGATATATCAGGAAAATAATCTACTTTGTTGAGAGGTATATGAGAGGAGACATCAAGGAAAATAAAAAATTGGAGAAGTCCTTTTGGAGAAAAAAATAAGACAAAAGGATTATAATTTCTTCTCTTAAACACATTTGTGGAAACCAGGAATGACTGAAACTCATTTCCTTCAAGCATGCAGATTAATGTCTTTGTGGTATCTTTTTATTGTGGTTCTTCAGCCTGATACTGCCTCCATCTCTCTTGCTGGAGTTAGTTGTGTTTTTTCACCCTACAGTCACTACTTTCAGTACAGAAAGATCTAAGGGGATAGAGCTGAGCAGAGGCAAGCTAGCCTGTGCAGCAGCCTTTCCACTTCATTTATTCAATGGAATTAACAGATGAGATATCTGCCCATTCCCTCTTATGGGATCTTACCAAGCAGCCCTTTACAAAAGTGCTAGCTGGCTTTGTATTTAATCTCTTCTGGCAGTTGAGATGACAGCATAGAATGGAAGTTTGCAACTCAGCTTGATGTCCTTCAGAGGCACAGTTCTTCAGTTCCCTTTTGACTTCAAGGCTGCAAACAAGCAAAGAAAGAATTTACATTCTTCAAATAATAATAATAATAATAATAATAATAACAACAACAACAACAACAACAAGTGTTTTTGTTGTGCAAGTAAGCCATGAGCTGGGGAGCCACATGTTTAAGGTATGTGCTTGTGAGTCTAGAGGCATGACACTAAGCCTTGATACAGGCTCCTGCTGAGGACTTTTCCGAACTAACTCAACTACAAATACATGTGCACTCATTCCACCTGTAGAATCAAAGGCAGACAAACATGACTGTGATTGTATTAGTCTCTTATGAGCTTTGGAATTGGAAAACTTCTCCAACCGTGTGGTTGAGTGTGGCCAGGGATGTTGCTTTGATGCCCCTCCCTCCCGCAACCTCCTCCAAGCCATGTCATCAAGGAATAGGGAAAATATTTTGTGCGTAGCTCAGTCAGTGCTCACGACTACACCCTGAAGCTATTGCATTGTGCTGGACTCGTTTCAATGCCAGGGCTCATTTGTTGACCTGAATTCGTGAGGTACTTTGAAGCCGAGAGTATTGGCCTGTGCCAAAGCAACAAAGTGAACAGGCATTTAGTCTCCAACATATCAGGACCAGTCCGCACAAGTAAACAGAGAGGCCGACCAAGTTCTTTCTCATTTTTCTCTACCAAGGCTGCTACTCCCTTCCGAACCTAGTTGAAAGGCAGATTTCCTGAGTGAATTGGCCTGAAATTTTGAGTTAAAGGAGCTTCAAAGTATAAATCAAATTAAATACATTTAGAAAACCCCATTTGACTTCCGAGAGATTTGTACAAGTTCAAAAGGATATGGCTGGGACTAAAATTTGGTGGGTTTACTAAACTGTTTACTTGCAATGTCTTATTCAGCTACTAACTTTCTCTGTGGGCTTTGTAAAAATCTAAGCTGTGTGTGGTCCCTTGTACATATGGGAGACAGAGCTGGAACTTAAACTGTCTGTGTTTGTAGCTGCATTTACTGTCTTTAATGGATGTTTGCATTATGTAACCAATACCATCAGCCTTTTCCCGGGCATGCTACACCTAGCTGTCTTTATAATATTGTGAAACACAGATTGTAGCTAGTCAGCTGCAGGAAGGCTCACACAAACTGCTAACGCTTAACTTGTTGATCTCTTCCTCTCCTTCCTAGCCCCTTCTATCAAGTTATATTTTACATAATAAATTCTGGCTCACCAAATGGAGTCCAGAGTTGAATCAGTTGACATAGACTGCCATCAAAGACTGAGTATTACCTTTTTCTAATTTATATTGCTTAGGTTCTGCCTTGTCAGTTCTTGCTATTACTGCCCATAGGTCCTATTGTTCATTTCATAAACCCAGGATAATCAGTAATGACTGAACCACTTCCAAGTATCTGTATAATCTGCTTATTTATAAACTTCTGAAGCCAACTGGAAGCATCCACTTAGATATTTCTTAACTATTTCTTGATCCTTTTCAGCATTTTTTTCAAGGAAGCTTAAAAAAAAAAAGGTCTTTCTTTTGGATAATAAGGGCACCAATTAAAGAACCTGATATAGTACTTTCAATCAGGGAACAGTGTATATTAAATACCATATGCCCAAGAAAGAAAGTGTCCTTGCTAAAGTTGCATCCCTTCCTCTACTCAACTATCTCAGTTCCTGTGTGATTGTTCCTGAATTCCCAGGACAATGATGTCCTATTTCTCAGTGACTTACTGACACAGGGGAAGGTTTCATGCATTGTCTAGCCTTGTACCGTATAGGATATTGCTCCAGTCTCTCTGTTGTTGTCAAAAGTATGTTGCTAAATTAGTAATGATATGTTGTTATGATACACTAGAGCTACTTCTGTTTTCACATGTACTTGAAGGATCAACACTAGGCAGGTATGTTTGCCTACTCCAAAACAAGATGGGGCACGAATTTCTGGGATGTATATTTTTTTTTTTTGACAGGTTTGCTCAAAAGTCATTAAGTTGCACCTTTCTGTTTAGGATCCCTCTTCATATGGATCTAACATTTTTGATACCAGCACAGTGAGAAGCAAATGCAAAGGAGATGACCAACAGAAAAGGACAAAGAAAAAGAATATGCATTTGTTTACCAGACAACAACTGATGTTCCTCCATTCTGACATGTTTTCATGGTAGATAGCTTAAGCAGAAGGCAGGAAGCCAACTGTTGACTTACAGTACTTAGCAACGAGTTAGTGCTTGGAGGGAATGTGTCCTGTCTTTGGAGCAGCTGACTAAGTTGGGAGTTTTGAAAACTGTGTCTGCATTATAGCTAGACCTTGGGTACTTGACAGTGACAGTATGATGCAATTGTTGGCATCCTTTGTGACTTATGTATGTCCTATGACTTGACTTTTTAAAATTCACTCTATGAGGAGTCTGTAGAGATAAAAGGGGACAATCAATAGTTAAGTGCATGGAAGAGGATCTGTCAGGGCACCAAGACATTTGCTGAAGAAGGAGTGGGAAGATTGCTACTCTTTGCAAGAAGGTCATTAACCTCTGGAAATATTATTTTGGTCCCTCTGACTGCTCTTGGTTTAAACCAAAGGTTTAGGTTTATCTGTAGTCAGTGACCAAGAAAGCACTAGAGCAGAATCTGCTTGGCAAGGTGGGGAGGCCTGTTTCATCTCTGGCAGTCCAAAAATTAAACTCATCCAGAGTTATGCTATCAGATTATCTGTGATCGTGTGTCCCTGCTTCTACCCCTTACATATCTGGGGGATGTCAAAGTTCTTCTCTGTTGTCATTTTACTGTTACTGTTCTCAGTTGTGACTGTGTCAAGCAACCCAATATTTCTTTCTCAATCAGACAAAAAGTCTACAGTGAACCGGACAGTTACTTATGAATAAGGAGACTTAGTGTCATTTTTCTTGATCACTCACTTTCTGCCTTTATAGAATATGTCTTTTATTCAGATTTTATTAAGGGCCTCAAAGGATTACTCAAATCCAGTCTTGACTGACAAATGCTGAACAGCCTTTCAGCATTGCCCATGTGAGCTGTGTCTGGGTCTCAGCATATACCAGTTGCAGCACTCGAAGGGCTGCAACTGGTAGAAAATCATGAAAATAGTGCCTCTTGGAAAATGGACAAAAAAAGCCCTACTAAATCATTGATGCCCAGGTTCAAACCATACACGCTAAGGTGAAGGAAGCCTTAGATCCAGGTAAAAGCCTGGATGAGTCCTTCACTGAAGTGGTATTAGTACTCCCTTGGATTGGTATTCATGTAAAACTAGGAGTTCCTGTAGCATCCTCCAACAGGGACTTAAAAACAATTAGTCCCTAGACCTGACAAAAGCCCACCTGAACTCTGCTCTAAGCAAGATCTTTTGTACCTTTCACAAACCACAGAGGCTCCTGGGCCAATGTGATTGATGCTAAGGGGCCTTTCCAAAACCAGGTATGGGCACAAGGTCTATAGGTTGTGAAACCCCAGGCTTTGGTTTCGAAAAGTGGCAACAGAAGAGCTCCCAATACCTGGAGCAAGTGCCAGCACCTGGCAGCTGGTGGGAAAGGATGGTGGGTGGAGGCAGGGAAAGCGTGCTATGAGGTCAAGGAGCCTACAGTGTGATATTCAGCAGGCTCCTTCACAGGCACTTGGATATTTATGCAGTTTTCTTGGCTGGCAAAGATGCTTCTCTAAGTCTGTTGTGTCTCTTGAGTCCCTGCTGCTGCTACCATCCCTCCTTTCCCAAGGGCTTCAGCCAGTCTTGTCAGCCTCTGTGACACCTTTAATCTCCATACGTTTTGGTGAACAGGCCTTGATACCAGTTCCACCCAGCCACCCTTAGATAAGGGAATATTTTTCAGTTCAATTATTTATCAAATTACAGTTACAAATTATTAGTAGATTTGTGTCTCCAGTCTGTTGCCATTCCCCAGATAAGACAAGGAATAAAGAACCAAGTAAAAGTCCAAATATTTTGGTTCAACATTTTTATAATGAGGCATTTTGAGGTAATGTTCTTCTCCAGCATGTAACTAAATTTAAGTTTCTGAAGCAGAAACTCCACTTTAACCCTATCTTAAAATATCTAATCCTGAATGAAATTCTGCAGACAACTAAGGCTAGCAGAGAAGTGGGGAAAAGGGGAGGAAGTAGGTTTTTGGCGAAAACAAAGCATCTAAGTATAATTATTAAAGTGAAAGATAAAATAAAAGAATGCTAGTTAATGTCCAGCTCTAGGTGTAACTGCCTGTTGATGGCTGCTTTGCTTTTTGAGCAGCTTCTGTCTAGGACCTTCTGAGTACAGCTTCTGTGTTTTCTATGCCCATCCACATTTGGAGGGGAAATAGCTTTAGCTCCCTTACAGCTTGGTCCTAGAAAACAAGACAGCAAAGGCCTGCCTCTCACTCAAAGACAGCTGCAGACAGATATGGAACCAGGTCAGTGAGACATCATTTTTATCTCTGACCACTGGCCACATTTCACCCACGGGTGACGCTGACTCTGAAATCATTTAGCTGCACAGCTCTGGTGACATCCTCTTGAGGCAGTATATTCCAGTCCCACAAAGTGAGCCCATACCTTTCTAAACTTGGTGAGTTACTATATTCACCAGCCCTTTAGAGTCTTACCATAGAAGCTTGTTGCAGCCTTAAATAGACGTAAAGGCCTTTATTGTGAAAGCTCTGCTGCGGTCTCTGCAATATGGAGAGTTATTCTATTTGGCGTTACTAGGGCTCTCACTGTGATATACTCTAGATTAATGAGATATCAATTCTCAGTCAAGAGGCTATTTAAAAAACACTCCTGATTTGATGGGTTGTGCAGATGAATTAGTTCATTCATGGTAACTTTTTGCCATTTATGCTGGTTGTGGGATGGGTGATGTGGCTCCCCTTTGTGCAAATGCTTTTAACCTTGCCAAGAAACAATTGGTACGATAGGCATTCTTTTTAATCAACTCAGCTCCAGTACTGAGACTCAGACTTCATGGGTGAGTATCCATAGAAGAAGGATGTTGTTTGGAAATTAATTGATCAAAAAGAAACATTGAACATTGCCTATTTCAAAAATATCATATCCTTTGTTTTCATCCACAATGATGGAGGCTAAGCCCTGATATTCACGTGACGTGTGTGCCATAGGTTTGTCAGTAACACTTATGCAGTAGTTTTCTCTCTGTGTGGGTAACACTATGAGGAATAAAGACTTTACCCCCCTCAATCCTACTTTCTTCACTCCTACTCCATCCAGCCCTGCAGTGAGACATGATCTGGCCGTTGCTTCTGTGCAAAAGGGCAGAGATGATATCTGGATCCTGGCTGATGGCCAGAAGAACCCAGAGCAACAGAGGCTGTGTACAGCCAAGAAACTGAGCTGCTCCAGGAACAGAAAAGTAACTGCTTAGGAAACAGCAGGCATTTTTGTTCCCTATATAAGTCTGTCCAGTTGTCTGCATAAAATATAAACATGATGGCCACCATCCAGATATGAATCAAAAAGTGTCCACAACAGAGATCCACTTTTTAGCAGATGATAGCATCCCTAGAGATCCCAGTGGCTGAATGGGTATGGAGAGCAACCATATCTGGAACTGCAGGCAGGACACTGATGAGAAGTGGTCATAGTTACTGCCAAGTTGCATCTGCTCTGCTGCGAAAAAAGGCTTTCATCTCTACAGTTAGTGGTCAGAAAAGAAAGAGCTTCATTGCTTTTAAAGCCAGCAGGATCACCTGCTGTGCTCTCCTGTGTGAAACAGGTGGTAGATATAAGACAGCTTTTACTGTTACTTTGAAAAACTAAATTCCTGTAAGTGGGTTATTTTGGCATGTTTTAATTTTGTAAGCGGTTTTCCACCTCAGTATCCTATGTGCATTAGTAGCCACTGATGAATGAATAAAAGCATCCCAATTATATGCATGATTAATTGAATTCACATGTATTTTACAAAATTTTCCCTTATGCCAAGATTGTGTGCTAGTGTTCAAATGATGGGAATTTTAAATCAAGTTGGAGGTTACAAAAGCCTATGAGCTCTTTAGGCCTTGGAGAAGTTAATGAAATTAGACAAATTTTTGAGCTAAAAGGGGTAGTAACTTGAGGTAGAGGTGCATTTAGGTGCGTTTATATGAGCCATTTTGTCTTTGTGGTGGGCAATAGGAACTGAGGGTGTGGGAGAATTACCTCATGGACAAGGGCAAAAATGTTCCAGACATTCACAGATCATGAAGTTGCAGGAGAGAAAAGGAATTCAAATTATAGAGTGAGGGAAAGATACCCATGCTCTTACCTGCTCTGTCTGGGAATTCCTGGGATGACTTTGATTATAGGAGAACCCCCCCAAAATCCCTTTGTGTTAGGACCAGAAGAGATGAGAGCCCCTGAAGAGAAGCGCTATAGAATGAGCAAAGAGCAGGAAAGAAGCCAGGTGGGGTGTTCTGTGGACAACTGGCTCATTTGGGGAAGTAAGATTAACTATCACTTAGCTTAGTGGTTCACCAAAGAGACATCTGCCATGGCTGCTGATGTGACTACTGGGACAAAAAATTGTCAGGTTCTGTCCAGAGTGGTGTATGTGCACATGAGTGGAGATGTCCTATTCATGCCATTCAGTTCATGTCGTTTGAGTCATTCAGATCAGGGCTCTATTCCTGACTTTGACCCTGCATGGTCATCTCAAGCAACTTGGGTTTAGAAAGACAAATATCACCTCTGGTTTTGTGGTCCTTCATTTCTAAATGTACATGGCTGACATAGTAGAAAACAAAAGTCCATCTCTAGATGGTCTGAAAAAATCATGTCCCAGTGCTTTAACAAAGTGCTGTGAATTTGGAAGCATCCTAAACATCAAGCCATCTCTGAAACACTGGATTTGATGGGTGAGGGTCTCAGTTGTTCTGCTTGAAGTGGACAAAAATGGACATGTGTGAACTTCCATAGGATTCTGAGGTTCTGCACAGGAAAATGGAGTTGCAGAATTGAGGCTGTTCTGCTGCAAATTCATATTATGCTTTCGTTCCACCTAAGCTCCTGGGAACACAAGGGTGTTCACACTGTTCTGTCATGAGTCTGCAACTCAGCGAATAACAACAGCTGGACACATCGAGGCTGATGTCAGTTTCTGGATCCTCTCCGATGACAGTTTGAGTCATTGGTCTCAATTTGATCCTGCGCAACATGTGGGTGGCATACAGGACACTTGGAATTTCAAGGTAAAATTATTCAGACATGATCCTGATTCTGTGTCAGAGAGGACCTTGCTGGTATGTCAAGACCTTTCTCCCTGCATGTCTCCATAACCTGTGAGAAGGTTTTTGTCTTCTCAACAATCAGATTTACCTTATCAATATGTAACGAATCAGCACAGGAAGGAAAAAAAATTGTGGATAGCATGGACTAAATGGCATACCTGAGACCTATAACGTCACCTTTGGCTGGGCTGGGGCCTGGACTCTTGCATACTGCTTGTGAACTCCCTTTATACTCCAAGGTGAAGGTGGACCACAGCAAAAACATCCATATTACAGGTGCTTGAGACTTCTTCCCAATGAGAAGGTGCTAGACTATTGTTTATATTTCTACGTGCCATAACAATGCAGTCCCTGTTGTATGCCATGTATGGAAGCCATATGTGACATTCCAAGCTCCTCTGCTCAGCTTATATTCAGCTTTAAAGAAAAGCCTGATCTAAACTGCTCAGTGGACACACTTGCTACTTGCTTTTTAGTTGTCAGGTTTAAAAGAGGTCCCCAAAGCAACTCATGAGAGGGAATGAGCTCTGGAGAGAGAGATTTGGGCACGGTTGCTCAACAGAAGTTCAGAAGGCTTTGTGTAGTCTTTTTGTGCACAGGTCTGAAATAGACTCTGCTCTCCTGTCGGAAGTGCAATGGGCCAACGGCTGTAGCAGCCAGTGCCAGCTGATATGTGCACAGGCTGTAAAAACATCTTTAAAACACCTCACTCTTTACCATTAAAAAAAAAAAAAGAAAGAAAGAAAAAAAAAAAAAGAGAAAAAAATTATTTTTGTGTCCAGTAAAGAACAAGAAGAACAAGCTGTGACATCTTTATTACTGGAGGAAAGTTTTTCTCTCCTGAAGTCCTTTCACTGTAAAGCTTCCTTGTACTATCCAAAAAAAAAAAAAGGCAAAAAAAAGGCAAAACATCAACAAAACACTTGGGTTTCTGCAGACTGCTTTGCCTCCACAAGTATGAGCACCTGAGATTCAAAAAGCCCTGCATTTGAGAAGGACCCTTAGCAAGCATTTATTTACCATATAAAATTGGTAAAAGGATGCTTTTTTTTCCCCTCCCCCCTTCCCTGTAGCATACATTGTGCATTGATTGGTTATTCTTCTTACCTTTTCCTTTTTGCTTATATTTTTGGGGGTCTGATGAAGGAGGGGGAGTTGTTGCTATTGTTGTACAGAAGATTCTGGAATCTGTGAACACAAAGTAATAGTATTTTAAATAATGAGAAAAGATTCCACATGGAAAGCTCATCTGGCTGTGGCAGTTTGTGACTGAATGAGAGAAAAGTGCCCTAGAAGCTATTCATTAGGAATTCACTGGAAGCTCTCAAACAAGCCTGGCAGAAGCTGAAATTGAAGTGGTCTCTGACCTAATTTTCTTCTGCATGAAACATCTGCATCAAGGCACTCTTTGATGTATTCCACTTGGCTCTGTCTACAGTATTGTATCACATGGCTTCAGCGTTGCCTCAGTTTTAAAAGACATTTCCAGCCTGTAGAAGGTAATGTGATGTTACTGTTACCCAAACTAATCACTCAATGTGCTCCCGAAATAGAAACAATAGAGTTTCAGACAACGATGTCTGCTTTGCAGTCCTTGTTGCTGCTTAAGCTCACGGTTTAAAAAACCCAGATCTGTGATATTCATCTCATGTAATTCATCAACACCAGGAAGGGGAGGGAGAGGGGGGAACTGTGAGCCTTCTGTGTAATAGTATGTCAGAGGACACAATGCTTTACATGTGTGAGCTTTGCATTCTTTGCCGCTCTAGCCATACAGTTAGTTTAGCACATTAAAAACAAAAACAGGGAAACGTTGGAGGACATTATCATAAAACCTCAACAGAAGGAGCTCCTGGTTTTCATTTTGTTGTTTGTTCTCTGCTGATTGACACCCGAAGCTCACGGTGAAAGAAATGCGAGCATGTTTGTGTAGATGCGTGGATGATGTGTGATGTATTTTGAATATATATTTTTTTTTCCCCTCCTTTTCTTTTCTGCACCACAGTACACATTTAAGATCCTCTCAAGCTCTTCTCCAAGTGGTGTAGAAAACATAACTGCACAAAGATAGCTCTATATACATACACGTACACTTACACATATATACACAGATAAATGCATAAAGAAGAAATGATTAGGGTCACTTCTTTACTTGAATGAATAGATCTTAGCCTTCTCCAGAAAGGTTTCTGCTCAGTCTTACCTAATGGCATGCTGCTGTTTCCCCAACCTTGCTTGTATTATGTGAATAACTGTGGTGACTTTTGTATTCCACCCCCTGAAGAAGAATCCTTTGAAATTCTAAATGACTGTGCTGCGGATTTTAATGTCTGTCTCTTAGAAATAGCCAGGCAATACCCACTCATGGAGCAAGATGCAGCAAGCCTTTTGAAAGTTATTCAGCCTGCTTCCTCAGCCTCATGAGTGTGTGCATGTGTGTATACATGTGCTGTTTAGTTCTCTGAATGTATGGCAGGAATACTTTATTTCCCTGTGAATCACTTTCTCTCTCCTCCTGTCCATCTACTCCACCCCCCAAATCTCTCCTACTTTTGTTGACATAGGAAAAATAAAGCTAACTGGCTAGGGAGCTTGTGCAGGTCTTGTGGGTACAGCATGAGATGAGTTGGTAGCTTCTCAATACGGTTCCTTGCAGAGATCAGAAAGAAAAGGCAGCCCTATTGCTACTAATTAGATGCCTCCGGGGTATCACGGCAGAAAAGCCATGGCCCAGGAGCCTCAAAATAGTCTGCTCCCTGGGGTCATTTTCCCAGGTTTGGGCTGAAACACATTGGGAAAGCAGAATGGAGGGAAATAGACTCACTCCTGTCTGACTGCACAGCTGGCAGATAGCTGTGTGCCCTCTCTGGTGCTTCTCCTTTGAGCCCACATTTCTTTGCTTCACTGATCAGTGGAGGACTTGTATCTAGTAGTGACGGTATAATTAATTCCTTATACAAACAGCTGCTCCATCCCCTGTTGAGTGATGCATTTCGCTGTGCAAGGAGCTGTGTGCACCGTGACAGCTAGCTCCAGCTCTGGAGGACTACCTTAGGAGTCCATGGTCCTGAGACAACTGGGGCAGGCAGGGAGAGCTGAAGGCACACACCCAAGGTCATGCAGCCGGTAGCCAGGAAGCAAAATCCACCTCATCTTCTGACAGCCAAAGTGAGGCACTTTGCTGTGGGAACACCCTGTCTCATCTTCTGCAGACAAGCACCAGGCCAGCCCTCAGTGCCCGTTGCCAGCAATAAATCTCCTTGAACTAATTTTGTTAAGGACAAAGCCAATGCTGTGCAGAAACAAAAAGCCCCATAGCTTCTTTGCATGTCTGTTGTTTCTGGAAGGGCAGAAAGGATCAGGGAACCCCTCTCCCATCACATTCACAGATAACAGCCCAAAGAGTTATTTTGGAGAATGTATTTAAATAAGAAAAGGCAAGGTCTCCCAGCAAGCAATGAGGCTGATTTACACTTCTGTGTGGATGTGGTTGGCTGTGGATGGTGCCTGGCAGAAGCTTATCATGCCCACTCTAAAAATAACAATCTCCAGTGGTCAAGATCTGCTCACTCAGACCCAGCCTTGGTTCTCAAACAGTGACATGACATTCAAAAGTGCCAGAGAGACTCTTTGGCAGGTCTGTGATGCTGAAGAATCCAGAGAGTCACATCAGCAGGCATTGAAGTAAGTGGCTCCTGCTGAGGGAGAAGCCAGCTTGCTCCCCAAGAGCGTGAAGCGCTGAGGGCTAGGGGTTGCTTTCTGGTTTGGGTTTTTTTTCCCTACAGAACTGCTGCTTTCCTCCCCCTTCCACATCCTCTGCTCCTACCTTTTCTCAGCATTTTATGGTGGTGTGAGAGACCTGCCTGTTATGGGGGATGGTCATGTCTTCCAAGTGTTCTCCACCCAGCCCTTGGTCTTTGGGTAAATCAAAGCCATAGTTGTTTCTCACTGGTTGTCCTGAGCTCTGGAGACCCCTGTTTTGCCATGCAGAAAGCTCCAGCCCCTTCACCAGTGTGATGTTTCCTCTTTATCCACCCCCTTACATCTGAACCCTGGAAGACAAGCTGGGTTTTGTCTATTCATTTGGCAGATGGTTAGATTCAGATCTTACAGGAACATAATGTTAGAAATGGAGCATGTGTATGTTTGTGTTTGTGTGTGGTGGTGAAAGGATCCCAGATCATTTTCTTCCTCTGTGGTCTTATAACTGCTAGCAGTTTCACGCAATCTCCTGTAGGTAACAGGAATAAAAAAGCTGCCTTTTTTCCTACCCCCATTTTTTTCTCCCCCAAGTCTGTGCTGTATACACCAGCAGTGTGGTCTAGGCCAATGCTGAACATTTGTGCCTTGGACAATAGCACAGCCTGGCCTGACTATTATCAGCTGCTGTTTTCTGGTTAGCTTTCCTTTTATTCAAGTGCACAATGCAAGCCTTTATCACCCTTCAGTCATAGTGACTCTTGAGGAATACATCTGGTTTTCTCTTTCAGCAGCGCTGAAAAGGTCAGTCTGTTCATTTCTTATTCGCAGGACACCACATTTTTTTTCTGAGCTGGAAAGACAGGCCTACACCTTTTCATTCCGTCTTGTACGTAATTAGGCATGGTGTCGCTCTAGAAACCTACCCTTGAAATCCTCCCGAGTAACTCTTTCAGAGACAGGGGAGATGTGGCGAGGGAGCAAGCAAGCGGGGGGACCACTTCCATCCGGTCTTAAATCTCATTGTGTGGTCACAAAAGCACTTCCCCAGTATTGCTAGCCTGCTTTTTTCCTCTTCTTGTCTTCTCCCTCTCCTGCTTCCCCCCGCCCTCCGCCTGCCCCCCCGCCTCCACCCCCTGCTCTTTTCCTCCTATTGCTTTAGGGACAGAGTGCGCACTATAGAAGCTCTCGCATAAAGAAGTCCTCAGATTATTTGTGCAAACGGGGCTGCAATCGTTTTCCCTTCCGCGACGTTCCACATTCTTCAGGCAGGCTGTAACACAATAACAAGTGTGCCCAAGAGGACAGAGCTCGCAGCAGCTGGTGTCTGACAAATTATCCTGCTCCAGACAGGCAAATGGTGACTTGAGCTCCAGCCCTCCAAGGGACGACTGTTTTGGTTTGTCCCTCCACACTGGGTTGTATGGGCCAAATCCTCCTGTGGTGGAAATCAACGCAGTCCCTGGGTCAGAGGGTCTCACCTCTACTGGAGGTCGTTTTCCCTTCCAGCTGCTACTCGTATGTTTTGGTGTGAGAGACAAGAAGCAAAGCTATCAATGACTGCCCTGGCAATGGCTGCTTCTGCCACCTCCATGCTGAGGAGAAAACAGCCTGATGGAGAACACAACTTAGATGGTCCCGTGCTTCTCCTGAGGAGCAACTGCCAATATTGTATGAAAAGGAGAAAGGGGAGGATGTTTCATAAATGTAATTAACGACCAGTGTGAAACAAGCTAGGAACATCAGATTAACTTCTGCCAGGCAGACAAGCTTGGAGTTGCTGACACTCAGAAAAGGGACATTTGGGACAAAAATGCTGCCAGGACCACTAAGTTGTGTGAGTGTGATTCTTGAACTCTTGAAACACATACAAGTTGCAGAGTTGGTTTTCTTTCTGTATTTCAGTTTATCTTTTTTTACTCCCCCCCATCTCATCACTATTTCTCTTACATGATAGAAAGGCCGGCTGTAGGTTAAAACCACAGAGAAAGCTATCTGATTTTCTTTGTGCCCACCCCATTTTTCCAGGTTTTGTGGGATCCTGGGATCCTTTCCTCTTTTGTCCTTCACAAACATTAGCACAGGACTTGAGTGCAGGGCTTTTTCCCAAGCAGGGGTAACCCCTACAGCTGAAGTCTTGTAACATTACACATCTAGAAATCACAGTCACCACGGTTTTCTTCCTATTAGCAATTTCTACTCCTAAGCCAGATGTGTATATGCCTGATGTCCACACCACCACTGCCTTGCTGTGGTGCTCACAAGAAAGCCAGCAGCAGAGTAGGCAGGAAAAAACACACAGTGGGAGAGCAACATCAAAGAGACTGATGCAGGTGAGAGTAGAGACTTCCTATTTCTGCTCCCGCATTTCCAGTGAGCTGGTAGGTCTCCTTCCTGCACAGCTGAGCCCAGAGACATTGCCTTGCCCCAAGGAGTTCACAGCAGAGTACAAGAAGAAAAATGAGCTTAAAAAGGGAAATTAATTTGCTACTAGACTACACTACTCCATAAGCTAGCTGTGAGACTAAGAACAGGCCCTCCTCCTCCTCCATCTATTTATTCAGTCACTAGACCGTATCTTCTCTAATGGACAACCCCTCTTGTTTGCTTTGTGTAGAGGACTTGATCTGCTGCTCCAGTATGGCAGATGTGTTTAAACAGCAACGTTTCTTATTTAAGTAAGTTTAGTATTTTAAATCGAGGGACAGGCTAAAGACAGAGAGAATTTAATTTCTGGTATTAACTTTCTTGATTGGTTTAGCAATCTATATGTATTTTATACATATATATTTTTCAAATTAAAACCGTCCAAGACTTTTTGTGCTTTACAGTCCTTTAGTAGTAAATAATGGCTTTAGGACACAGAAGAAGCATTTGAAACCTTTATTAAATGATGTATTCGATAGCAGTTCCTACTAATACAGTCAGACTTTGTGGTTTATCACAGTTTCTATGAAGGACCCTGATTTTCAGGATTTTAGAACAATGTGGTCTTAAAACCTGTCCACAGCTAAAATACATTTTTGGTCTTATCACACTGGCCTTACAGTAAATTGGAATAGAAATTAGAAAAAGCACAAGAACAGTTACATAGTTTCTGATTACTTCCTGTAGAAAGACATAAAAGTTCAGAGTCTTGGCATGCTGTAAAAGATAGCATGCCTTTCATCCTAGCATTGCCTATCTGACAATTTATATTTTTTATGATGCTGAAGTATCACCATCTTGTCTTGTACAATTTGCTTGCACATGAGATACCATAACATGGGAAGAAAAATCTGGACACTGACTGAAAGCCTGAGGTATACTCATCCCTACTGTGCTCTTCTACCCTGAACAAAGGTGAAAGGTAGGTCTTCCTTGAAAGGATACTTCTCTCCTTACTGTCCTATGACAGCAGTTTTCATAAGTTCTCCACAGAAGATAAAGCACACCATGGTGACACCTCTTTCAGAATACAAAAGTATGACAATTTTATTTTTTAAGTTTTTTGGACCAATGGAGACATCAGTGTCCAAGTGCAGCTGTAACAGAAATAACCATGAATGTAATCAGTGACAAGTATGAGACAGAGCAGTAGAAGCTGATTTAACAACTCATTCTTAAAAACAATAGGTTATTAATGTATCTGCCTCTCAATAAATTATTGATGAAGTAATTTAAACCTATATAAAAAACACCACTATAATCTGCTGACAATTTTGCATTAGAATTATTTTTAATTTGGAAGATGCTGATCAGACAAAATTGCAAGATTTCATTAAATTTTTTGATTTGCCTGTCTTTGTAGTGGTCAAAGCCGTAAGACCAAAAAGAAGCATTCCTATAAGGAGGGGTAGCATTACTGCAGCTGTGGTAGTTTCAGGACATAAGCAAGAGAAAGTTTATGGTTTCCAATTAACTTTTCTTTCAGAGATTGTCTAAAAGATACATATCTGATTTGGCTCAGAGAAGTTGGTTTTAGCTTTGAAGTATTTCAAACATAAAGAAAAGTTTTTAAAAATTGAAGTATTTTCTGCTTTGTCCAGCTACAGCTGGCTTTTGTACTTAAACATATGACCTCAACCGGCAAACATTGTCTTCAGTGAGGACAGTTTGATATTTCTGGAATACTGTATTCAAAAAAATTCATTTCATAGGTAATTTCCAGGTTTCATGCCAACTGGATGTGATGACATCAAATTTGCTAGCATTTCTTAGCAAATGTAAAGTTCTAGTTTTCCACCAGGTCTTCTACAAAGATGGACAAGTTTATTCAGACATAGGCACTGTATGATTGCTGATGATACCAAACTGGGAGGGGTGGCTGACACCAGGGAGGGCCGAGCTGCCATTCAGTCGTCCATCTCCTGGACAGGCTGGAAAGCTGGGCAAGAAAGAACCTCATGAGGTTCAACAGGGAAAAGTGTAGGGTCCTGCACCTGAGGAAGAAGAATGTTAGGTACCAATACAGGTTACGTGTGGACCTGCTGAAGACAAGTTCCGAAGAGAAAGATCAGGGGGTCCTGGTAGAAAGCAAAATTACAATGAGTAAGCAGTGTGCTCTTGTGGCCAGGAAGGCCAACAGAATC